>JAQISU010000343.1:0-600000 GCA_029339505.1 Unio delphinus
CTAATACAACAATCTGTACAGTTAAAACCTATCTAATACAACAATATGTACAGTGAAACCCCATCTAATAAAACAATCTGAATATAGGAGATGTTCAAGGTGGCCTAAATGTCAGCCATATTGGATTGCTGATGAAAATAATTTTCTTTAGGATGAACATGACCTCCGGACTAAACACATGGACAGGTGTTATCACTTGCCAATGTTCTCGAAGTCAGGCTGTCTGAAGTATGAGGCTGCTCAAATTCTATCTAGACGAGTTTTGCTTATAAAGAAAAAATTTTTAAGACCATTTTCTCTGTACTGCTATTAACTCCTACATTTTAAAGCACCTGACACATGAATAGGGCACAATACAAAACGGATTTCATTTTCTCCACATTAGTCAAATTACTGTGCCTAAACAAAATCTGGCAGCAGAAGCAAGGATGTTGTAGTAATACACTCTGTATTGTGGATGGAGTGCAGAGTTATGTTGCTTTAAAGTAAAATGGATCATGATTTGGGTGAACAAAATGCAAAGTAATTTGCTGCTGAAGTAAAGCATGAACTATTTTGTAACTGAGGACAACAGGACCTGAAAAAAATTGGCTGAAATTAAATCTAGTGAAGCTAAAACAACATTTTAACAATTACATGTAACTTCTGCTGGAGTGCATTTTACTTTGGTATTCGAGAAGAATTTTCTCCTTTACAACAAAGGAGTTAATATGCAAAGTCAGCATTTTTAAATGTATACTATTATATTAACTGATTGGGGAACAAAAATAACCAATATATTTCAATAAAATGTAATTTTGTATTTCTTTCATAAAGTATAGCAATTGGTTACATGTCAAAAAAATTATAAAAATATATGTAGTAGCATTTAATGGCACTTTTGCACAATAATTGCAAATTGTTTGGAAAATGCAAAATGAACTACACAAATGCTTCAACAAAAATCCTTTAAATAGATGACAATGGGAAGGAAAAAAAATTCAAAAGGAAAAAGATTCTAAAACTCCAGACAAGAAAACAGATGAAGATAACACACATCAATTTAGTCAAAACCTACGATCAAAATCCAGCACATGAACTGAACTCCATCCTAAAGAAGAATTCATGTTAGGGCAAGTGATTTTTTTTAAATCCCTCCTAAAGGAGAATTCAAGTAAGGGCAAGTGATTTTCATTTTAAAGCACTGGGATTTGTCAAAAAATTTGTGAGGCAGGCTTCTGCCATCCAGTAGCAATAACAAACCAACTGCCTGTGGCTGCCAGCCGAAGGACCATCGCACAAGCTCTTCTGGTTTTGTATCGACAGCAAAAGAAATAAGCACATCTGACATTATAGACTTTGACATTTTCATGATGAGACAAAAATTGAATAACCCAAAAAAACGATGGGAGACAAAAAGATGGCCAGCTGTGACACAAACCAATTGGATGAAATAGCAATTAAATATGGGACCTGAACTTTTTTTGAATTCAAAAGCCCTGGCCCTGACAAAGGGTAAAACCCAATATACACCTTTGATGACACAAGGTCCCTTGGGATAAGAAAAAGTTCACAAAATTGTCTTCTATAGGTTAACTCTGAATAGACTAAAAGCCTTCTCCTGTCGTAAAGGAACAAGATTTAAAAATATCAATTAAATGTATACAGTAAAGGCATAGATTGAAACAAATTACATGTATATAGTACATTTACCTGTATGTAGATTTAATTACATGTATTTAGTAGATTTAACAACATGTATATAGTAGATATTTTTAGATTATAAAAGAGGATAAAGCATTCATAAAGTTCTAATATCTACTCAATATATTTAGAAGCTTATACAATATAAAACAGTTTACAATAGTCTAAATATTATTCTACATTAAAATAATTTATATTTCAGACACAAAATGTATGCAAAAATTTAACACACCTGGTGCATTTGCACAATAGCACTTATATTAGGAAATATGAAAATTACATTCTATTCTACAGTTGCAGAGATAATGTTCTCATTCACATTTAGTTTAATTTTTAAAAAATTATATTTGGATAATGATCTCGTCAGTCATTACACTTTATGCCACAAAGGCTAAAATCAGAATTTTCATTAGATACTGAAAAAACTTCAAATTTATTACTCTTTAACACTTAACATTAAAAAATAAACTGAAAGAAATGTTAATTAAAAATAAATAAGATAGCTTATGCATATATTTACCCATTGTTGACAGACAAGTCACATTTTATCCCAAAGTCGTGCTTGAAGCGCACAACAGGGCAGCGGGTACTAGGTACAACAAGTATCTCGCTTACTCCCGGGATATGTTCAGTGATGATTCGAGACACCAATTTGCACTGCTCTGTCAATGATAGGCGGTGAATTTCTTCTGGTGTCAGTGGTCCAAATTGTTTCTTAACCAACATTTTGATGTCTCGAACATAAGGCAGTTGTACTGGCTGAAATAAATTATTAATCAGGGAACTAATTTTGGTTTGCATGCACAGGTCTGTATACAGTGACTCTTACTAATGAACGTGTTCCTTGAAAGTTGTTTCGTACGTGCCAATTTATTAAAGGAAAATAAATTTCCCATTAATTTAAAGGCAAGAATTAGAGATAGATGTCATGTGATAATACATACAGTATACAAAATCATAGTAAGTAAAGGTAAAAATATACTACACAAATATAATGATTATTTTGTTTGTTTGATTAGAATTTTTAACATAGCTTTAACAATTTTTCAGTCATATCGCTACGACATCTGCAGTGAGGCAGTTTATAGTCATGTCTAGAACTGGGGCATCATGCCACAGACATGTAGCATGACGTTCCACCCAGTCAAATTATCCTTACACCAGGCCAACCAGTCCTAACACCAACCTCTTAATGCTGAGCGTTAAAAGAGGCAGTTGTTAGTAAATTTTGTGAAGTCTTTGTTATGACTCAGCTGGTGATCAAACCCATAACCCAATTCTACTGCAGTGGACACTCTAATCACTAGGCCACCTGATCGGTTATATAATAATTATAATGACAATGAACAGTACTAATTAAAACAGAGTATAATGGAAAATTAGAGCAAAAATGAAACAATTTGACAGAGGGGTGAAGATTCACTCTGTATTAGGCACAACAAACAATGCAGTGCATGTCCTAAGAAAGCCAATGGAAGCATGAGGGATGGTGGAAAGGACGAATCTGATATGGAACTGGGGAGGTTTAAAAGGTGGAATCTGATTTTCGGTTAACATTTAAAAGATGAAAAATGTTGTGCAGTTGCTAGAAAGGTTTTGTGTGAATATGTACAAAAACTTAATAGGGCCTGTAATTGTGTGAATATGTAATGACAGTTATTGGGTCCTTAATGCATGTGAATATGTAATGACAGTTATTGGGTCCTTAATGCATGTGAATATGTAATGACAGTTATTGGGTCCTTAATGCATGTGAATATGTAATGACAGTTATTGGGTCCTTAAAGCATGTGAATATGTAATGACAGTTATTGGGTCCTTAATGCATGTGAATATGTAATGACAGTTATTGGGTCCTTAATGCATGTGAATATATAATGACAGTTATTGGGTCCTTAATGCATGTGAATATGTAATGACAGTTATTGGGTCCTTAAAGCATGTGAATATGTAATGACAGTTATTGGGTCCTTAATGCATGTGAATATGTAATGACAGTTATTGGGTCCTTAATGCATGTGAATATGTAATGACAGTTGTAGGGTCCATGTGTGTGCATATGTAATAAAATGTTTTAGGGTCCATAATATGTATGAATTTGTCATAACAAGTTACAGGGACCATAATGTGTGTGAATATGTAATAACAAGTTACAGGGACCATAATGTGTGAATATGTAATAACAAGTTACAGGGACCATAATGTGTGTGAATATGTAATAAAAAGTTAGTGTCTATAATGTGTGAATATGTAATAAAAAGATATGTTTGTGAATATGTAATATAAGTTTTAGGGTCAATGTGTGTGAATATGTAATAAAAAGTTATGTGTGAATATGTAATAAAATATTTTAGGGTCCATAATGTAATAAAATGTTGAGTCTATAATGTGTGAAAATGTAATAAAAAGTTGTGTGAATATGCAATAAAATATTTTAGGGTCCATAATGTAATAAAAAGTTGTGTAGAGTCTATAATGTGTGAATATGTAATAAAAATTATGTGTGAAAATGTAATAAAAATTATAATGTGTGAATATGTAATAAAATATTGTAAGGTCCATAATGTAATAAAAAGTTGTTGATTCTATGTGTGAATATGTAATAAAGTTATAATGTGTGTGAATATGTAATAAAATATTTTAGGGTCCATAATGTAATAAAAAGTTGAGTCTATAATGTGTGAATATGTAATAAAAAGTTATGTGTGAATATGTAATAAAATATTTTAGGGTCCATAATGTAATAAAAAGTTGTAGGGTTCAGGTAGTTAAGGTTATCAGAACCACACATTTCATTTTAGCGAACAGTTAAAAAAATAAACTTCACAACAAAGTCCTTCTACCAGTTAAATGCATTTCCAAAGGCACGCTGTTAAGTCATATCTTATAATTTATACAAGGTTTACATAAATGGTACGGGGGCCCCAGAGTGATCGAGTGGGTTCGAGACTCAGATTCGGCCAATGTGGGTATGTGAGAAAGCTTACCATTAGCTTCTCGTGGGGCGGTGGTTCTTTCCAGGGTTTTTATTAAATGCAATTACAAAAGTAGCCTTATCTTTCGAAGTAACTGATCAAGACTGAAATTAAATCAGTTAAATAGGCAAATTGCTTTCTTGAGCTATAAAATAGCAAACCAAATTAATATGATACATAAAGTATGCATGAAGAAGGGGGTGGGGTGGTACTGAAAAACAGCCTACTACTCCATACAATTGGTTTTATTTTCTCCCTTATTTTTTACCTAGAACATCAACTCTAAAACAGCGTGTTCAATAAAATGAGTGCAGTCCAAAAATTCTTAATTCTATTACAGTCGACTCTGGTTAACTGCACACCCTCAGGCCCGTCACAAGACTGTGCAGTTAACTGGAGTGTGCAGTTAACCGAAGTAGGGTACAGTACAGCTTTAAATCAGCACGGCACGAATATATGTGAAGAATAAATTTAAACAATGATTAGAATCCACTCTTTCAACTTTTACTTAAATGTTAAGCTTTTTTCCTTCCTACGAACACAATTTCACTGATTCAACCAGAGAATCAAGGAATTATAGCGAATTTCAAGAAATTCTATAGATTGCTTGTTATTCGAAAACTGCTGTCAGACACTGATGGGTCATCTCCCACAGAAAAAGCATTCAGCTCCAAAGTCATCTGCATACTGTTTTTCGCCATGTTGTCGTTTAAATTGAATTCCGTTGCTAATTTTCCATCTTTCCAACCATCCAATTTTTTGGTTTGAAATCATTCAAACCCGAACTTTTTAGAGCAATGTTTCCCATGCTGTACTATGATTTTTCCCACACTATTGCTCCCTAGTGGGCGCGGATATACATGTATATACCACCTAAGGCGTCCTTTACACATTGATCATTTACAATGCTGCATTTACCATTTTAATTGTCGGCTTATTTGAAGCGCTACAGCAGTGGACTGGCATTAACTGATCATGAATATACATTGTGCAATTAACCGGAGTAAAATTGTATTGAATAATGTGCCACGGGCAGAAATTTATTGTGCAATTATCCGGAGTGTGCATTTAAGCAAAGTGCAGTTATCCGAAGTTTGTTCCCATTGAAAAGCATTGGGAAAAAAACGGGACCAGCTTGACTACGTGCAGTTATCCAGCATGTGCAGTTAAGTGGAGTCAACTGTATTTTTATTTTTATTCATATTTATAGTTTAGGGAGAAAATAAATCACATTTTGGATGGTATTTAAAGCTTAGGGTGGGTGGGTGTCCTATTGTTTTCAAAGAGGGATCATTGTTGTGCTTCAAATTCCAGGTCTACCTGATGGGTCCAGCCTTGGACACAGTGTTCTAGGTCAAGGTAGATGTCCATGTCACAGCCCTTGATTCCAAACCCATTCACTGACGATCCAAACTGATTGACTGTGCAACCTGAAAGTAAAAAAGTTACTATCATCATTGTTTAGACCGTATCATTTTCATAATGTCAAAATTTATCAATTGTTCAGTAAAATGCATGTTGCAAGTCCACGCTGGACAAAACAGTAACTCATGCAAGTGTTGCCTTCAGACCCAGAAAAAAGTACAGCAAACTCCATGGCAGTCGCCATTTTGCAAACCCCTAAATGTTGCATCTTAGATGTGAACAATCCATTCACATACTGTAACTGCATCCAGCATATAAAAACTTAAACGTGAAATATAAAAACTTTTTGGCAAAATAATTTGTAAAATTCGTCTGAGTTCTCACTAGGATTTTAAAACTAGGAGTCCAGGACTCCTAATTTGGTAAAAATAGGAGTCCCACCTGCAAAAGTTGCAGTCCCACCAGCAAAAGTTGCAGTGCCCAGAAACATTCTGAAGCGACTAAATGGCCATTAAAATGCCCGGAATAAACAAATACAAAACTTTTATCAGTTTTACATGTATTTCTTTGCAACTTTAGCACAGTTCTGAATCTCATTTAAATCTTCATCATTTTTTTGTTTAACCCCAAAATACTTGTCTAGATTTGCAAATGGCATTTTGTTCAAGTCTCTATGTGTCTTGGTTTCGAGTTCGCATGCAATATTTATACAGCTATAATCGGAAATGAAATCAATTACAGAATCACGGGGCTTCGCTGATGTAGCAAACTGCGATTCTGTTTTCCGTTTTGGTGACAAAATATACCATCTGCTGATATTTGTGGCGACACCAATTTTGGCTGATAAAAACCGTATATATAGTCTTGCGTTTGGAGTAGAGAAAAACAAAGGCACCATGACAGGAAACAATGTACTGGAATATATTGTTAAAATAACAAGTCCTTGTCTCATACTGACAAACCACCCTAACAGTGCACTGTTATATCATAATCTGCTAATGATGATATCTGGCCTTATTACTTTATGCAACTGACTAGTTAAAATCCAAATCCGCAGAAGGCGGAAACGTAAAATGAGTACAGTCAAGCAGATGACTCCAATTTAAAAACAAATACCAGATGGAAGAAGAAAAAATACGTTTGCTGACACTTCAAAGAGAACTGATTACCTTTGAAGCACTGATATATACTAAACAAATAAAATAAATCTGTTTCAATGTTCTACAATTATCTGAAGTTGCCGCAGCAATAACAAACAGGTATTTGTTTGACCCTTCAACTGGAGCCTTTAGCGGCGCCATCATCAAAGTAAGCTGACGACCTTTGCTCAAAAAAAGTCAGCAAAAAACACCTCAAATAAAAGCATTGCCTCATTTTTCACAGTGATTAGAACATATTTATTGTGTCGCAAAACTTTCCTGTTTGCAAAAGAAGAAGAAAAAGAAAAGAAAAACGTGCATACGGAGGACTCGTGCATGGGCGATTTTCTGCTTCACGGACCAAAAGTTTGCGTCCAAATACGCGTAATTAAGCGTTTCCGAGATCTCTGATTTGTCATTGTTAAATTTTCAAATGAAAAATATATATTTATATAAAACGTTGAAAATATATTTCCCTTCATACCTACAAAAGGCAATACACGTATCAACAAAATCGACCACTTTGTGAGGAATAAAAAACAAATTAGAAACTGAATTATGAAAATACATTCTTGCTGAAGAAATCTGACTCTATGCAATTCTCATCTCTGAAGTGTTTTTACTTCTTGAGAAAAATGATAAGCCTGCTTTGAAGCGTTGCTAATTCAGACTTGGTTTGTTTTCAGAAACGGAAAGAATGTTGACAAAATGTCAAACTTTTTAAATTAAATGTGTCAGATTATATCAAAACAATCCTACCCGCCATCTTACACAATTAGTCTTTGAAAGGGAGGTAACTCTGGTCATAACTTTATAGAAGCCTACAATCGAAACCTTTCATCAATTTAAGTATCTTACAGAGCTTGTAATGGTAATTTTCATGTTGCTTCACGTCTGGCCTCTTTTAAACGTCTCTGTAAGGCAAATCTTCCAGTCTACTTCAGAGTTAGCTTTCTTCTTTCATGAGGACCCTGATCTCGATGTACAAACGAATTAGTTTAATTTTTAGTTTAAATCATTTTCATATATATAAGGCCGTAATAGTTGCATTCACTCAAATGTAGAAAGTGTTGTCCTGCAAAGAAATACTGAAGTTGCCAATTAAAAACCCTACCAGATACTTAGCTCATGGGAAAGGTTTGGTTTTCTTTACGGTAGTGTCAAGTTGTCTGTGATTACATACATAGATAGTACAAGTCAATTAGTAGAACATCATTAAGTTTTGAACTGCATGGTCTTGTTACTTTATGCAAATTGAAGTAGAAGAGAGCGTTAATGCAAGTTTTCCTCATTTTTATTGATAAATTGTGCGCTTGCAAATAAATATAACTAAATTTGATCCAATTCCTGCATTCCACTGCTGGAACTCATCTTCCGAAGATTTCATTGAATCTAAATTTGCGATAACAGAGCCTTATATTTTGGAGCAATAATGCTGTCATTGATGATAAAATCAATAAAATCAATAATGATAAAATCAATAAACAAGGCCGTTAATCATTGATGATAAAATCAATACACTAGGCCGTTAATCAGATGGGTCATCAACGGCATCATCAGATTCTGATTTAAAGACTCTAGACGATTTGGATCAGCTGGACTGTAGGGGTCTTAGTCACGGTAATGCAGTGTTTTCCTTTACCCTCATTTGCACTACCACATTTTAAATTTCACTTCCAGTTTTGAGACTAAAGTTGTTTTTTTAATACTCTGTCTGACCTCACTTTTGAAAGCAAGGAGATTTTTGACTCATTCTTGCATTAATAGGGGATACACTGGATAATGTTATTCAGAATTTAATGAAATTTCATAAATATGATGCATTTTTTTGTATTTATGTTTTTTCCATGTTTTATTATGTAAATAGCCTTACTAATAACCAAAATTCATGTTTAAATCTGATTTTTTTCTTCTTATTTGATGAAGTCTAGGACTAGTTGTTTATAGATAAGATCAGTAACATGTTTAAGTTACTAGTCCAGTGGGAATTTTAAGTTACTAGTCCAGTGGGAATTTTAAGTTACTAGTCCAGTGGGAATTTTAAGTTACTAGTTCAGTGGGAATTTTAAGTTACTAGTCCAGTGGGAATTTTAAGTTACTAGTTCAGTGGGAATTTTAAGTTACTAGTCCAGTGGGAATTTTAAGTTACTAGTCCAGTGGGAATTTTAAGTTACTAGTCCAGTGGGAATTTTAAGTTACTAGTCCTTTGGGAATTTTTGAGGGCAAGTTGCTGAGTGCAAACAATTGGATCACAGTACTAGTCATCAATCTGTTACAGATTTTTCTTTCCAAAAGGTTATTATGAATGATAAATGTGCTATTATATTGGACAGGAAATACAGGGCAAATTGACTGATTTTCTTGGTCATAATTTGAACACTGAACATTTAATTTGCTATACAAAAACCCATTTAAATATTCCAACACAAAAACCCATTTAAATATTCCAACACAAAAACCCATTTAAATATTCCAACACAAAAATCCATTTAAATATTCCAACACAAAAATCCATTTAAATATTCCAACATTTAAATATTCCAACACAAAAACAAATTTAACCCATTTAAATATTCCAACACAAAAACCCAGTTGTGTGAAAATAAAATGCAAATTTAAAACTGCTTTGGAAAAAGGAACTTTTTAACACTCTGAATATCCATCATAAAGTTGTCCTTTATTTTGATATATAAACTTATATTTGTGATTTTTATTGTTCATGTCCATTATTTTGATATATAAACCTATATTTGTGATTTTTATTGTTCATGTCCATTATTTTGATATATAAACTTATATCTGTGATTTTTATTGTTCATGTCCATTATTTTGATATATAAACTTATATCTGTGATTTTTATTGTTCATGTCCATTATTTTGATATATAAACTTATATTTGTGATTTTTATTGTTCATGTCCATTATTTTGATATATAAACTTATATTTGTGATTTTTATTGTTCATGTCCATTATTTTGATATATAAACTTATATCTGTGATTTTTATTGTTCATGTCCATTATTTTGATATATAAACCTATATTTGTGATTTTTATTGTTCATGTCCATTATTTTGATATATAAACTTATATTTGTGATTTTTATTGTTCATGTCCATTATTTTGATATATAAACTTATATTTGTGATTTTTATTGTTCATGTCCATTATTTTGATATATAAACTTATATTTGTGATTTTTATTGTTCATGTCCATTATTTTGATATATAAACCTATATTTGTGATTTTTATTGTTCATGTCCATTATTTTGATATATAAACTTATATCTGTGATTTTTATTGTTCATGTCCATTATTTTGATATATAAACCTATATTTGTGATTTTTATTGTTCATGTCCATTATTTTGATATATAAACTTATATTTGTGATTTTTATTGTTCATGTCCATTATTTTGATATATAAACTTATATTTGTGATTTTTATTGTTCATGTCCATTATTTTGATATATAAACTTATATTTGTGATTTTTATTGTTCATGTCCATTATTTTGATATATAAACCTATATTTGTGATTTTTATTGTTCATGTCCATTATTTTGATATATAAACTTATATTTGTGATTTTTATTGTTCATGTCCATTATTTTGATATATAAACCTATATTTGTGATTTTTATTGTTCATGTCCATTATTTTGATATATAAACTTATATTTGTGATTTTTATTGTTCATGTCCATTATTTTGATATATAAACTTATATTTGTGATTTTTATTGTTCATGTCCATTATTTTGATATATAAACCTATATTTGTGATTTTTATTGTTCATGTCCATTATTTTGATATATAAACTTATATTTGTGATTTTTATTGTTCATGTCCATTATTTTGATATATAAACCTATATTTGTGATTTTTATTGTTCATGTCCATTATTTTGATATATAAACTTATATTTGTGATTTTTATTGTTCATGTCCATTATTTTGATATATAAACTTATATTTGTGATTTTTATTGTTCATGTCCATTATTTTGATATATAAACCTATATTTGTGATTTTTATTGTTCATGTCCATTATTTTGATATATAAACTTATATTTGTGATTTTTATTGTTCATGTCCATTATTTTGATATATAAACTTATATTTGTGATTTTTATTGTTCATGTCCATTATTTTGATATATAAACTTATATCTGTGATTTTTATTGTTCATGTCCATTATTTTGATATATAAACCTATATTTGTGATTTTTATTGTTCATGTCCTTTATTTTGATAAATAAACCTATATTTGTGATTTGTATTGTTCATGTCCATTATTTTGATATATAAACTTATATTTGCGATTTTTATTGTTCTTGTCGCTTAAGTGCTTACTTAAGCATGGTTTATGCACAGCAATATGTGACCCACTCACTACCTTTCTCGCAAATAGTCCGCATTGATATGCATGAGATGTATTAATACAGCACTTGCCGGCCAATCGGAACAGGCCCAGCTGTCATGTACAGCGTCCTTTGTTCTCAGTTGTTTTGGTAGAGCTGATAGCGACAGCGCGCTTAATTCAGTTGGAAAAACTTATTTCGTTTGGAAAAACTCTTGTGCACTTTGATTCATTTCAGCAACATATACTTATCGTACTTGAGATATAATTCCCAGTTTATATCTTCCTGTTTCGGGATTTCAGCTAGTGTTTAATTGCCATTTCATTGGACCATCTGCCATTTTACTTTGTTTAGAAACAATGGCGTCACGCTCGTCACAACAAAGGTCAGTCCCATATGATCTGGACAATCCGTACAACTGGACAACACTTTATTTGAAGCGGAAACTGGAATCTATAGGTATTAAGGTGTCATCTGTTCTCCCGAAGCACGCCTTGCGACAATTATACATCGATAATGCGCCTTCCACGACTTCGCGGCCTGCTGATCATGTACAGAGACAATCGAGGGACAGTCCACCACCTCACGTTCACCTCAGCGTACGTCCTTTGGGAAGAAGTAGCATCCCCCCTTCCTCAGCCAACTACACGTCGAAGTCGCCGTAGCGCGACAATTGTTCATGCGGCAGAGGTTGCTCATGCAGCGGGAACAGCCGTACAATGTAGTATTCTGGAAGTAAGGGCTACATCAAATATGGCCGACGTTGCCGAAAACCAGTTATCTTCGGACAATATAATAACATCTATCCACTCCATGCAGCGTTCTATTGCTGACTTAA
This sequence comes from Unio delphinus, assembly GCA_029339505.1. Classification (NCBI taxonomy): domain Eukaryota; kingdom Metazoa; phylum Mollusca; class Bivalvia; order Unionida; family Unionidae; genus Unio; species Unio delphinus. The sequence continues at coordinate 12,364 of JAQISU010000343.1, forward strand.
CAAATTCGCTTACCACCATTATGGCACTACAACAGACGTCTTCTTCGGAGGTTTCCTTCAGCGACTCCGCACATTTCACGACATTGCCAGCAGCCCGGCCTGTGACGGCGCTCGATCAGCTGATGCAATCCCACGGAGTTTCGCCAGAAATACTACCAACCATCGCCGTAGTGTCCGAAAGCCAGAGAAAACTGATTCTCGAGGGTAAGCACGTCAATCTTGCTACTCTTTTGATACCCCACTTTGAACTGGATATATCAAATCCGGACGACAAGGCCGCGAAGTATGATCCTAGATTACTTAAGCATCTCAGTCTAAGTGAGTTTATAACGGCTTTCGGGAAATATAAACGTATCATCTGTTCAGTTTACCCCAACAGACGACACGAATTGGATATGTACGAGGCCGACATTATAAAAATTTCAAATGCGTATGGGGACATTTTCTATGACTACTATAATGTCTACTCCAGTCAAGCTGCTATTGCACTTCGCGACTACAAACTAAAAGTCAACTGGGCTATTAGGGATCAGGCAACTCTTCAGCTGTTGATTGGCGGCCGAAAAACAAAGTCGTGTAACATCTGCAATTCTGTCGCTCACTCTACCGATTTTTGTCCACAAACAACGCGCACTGCAATGCCCATGGTGAATCTTGGCAACAGGAGAAAAACAGATATTGACAAGTACGGTCGGCCTAGACAGATGATGGATGGGAAAGAACTTTGTAATAATTTTAATTCCATACGGGGTTGCTATCGTACTAATTGCCAGTTCTTGCATACCTGCCATCAATGCAGGGCCAATTCGCATGGGGCAACTGCATGCCCAAACAATACACAAAAAGTTTTTCCTAGCACTGGTACACGCAATATCAATGCCCCTAGTAAATCAGCACCAGATAAGATGAAACAAATCTGACAGACTGTCACGCCATATGCTTCCACTCCCATTGATATTAACCGATTGCAACATTAAACTACTTCATCATCCAGATCAGAACTTCGATATTTATCTTCCGGTCTGAAACACGGTTTCGACACTTATGGTGAAAACAACTAGCTTGCCTACAAAAGAGTGCAAGAACTTGCTTTCTGCATGTAAACAACCATATATTGTGGATCAGTTATTGGCAAAGGTATGTGCCAAAGGTTTCATGCATGGCCCTTTTCCATCTCCACCATATCAAGAATATAGAGTCAGTCCTATCGGCATCGCAGAGGGGAAATATTCAAAAAAAAAGAAGGGACTTATCATTGACCTGTCCTCCCCCCATGGCAATAATGTGCATACAAGTATAAATGAGCTCATCGACAAGGATAGATGCTCCCTAAGCTACGTAAAAATTGATGATGCTATTAGAATTATTTGGAGTTTGGGTAAGGGAGCAATCATGTGTAAAAACTGATATTTCAGACGCTTTCAAACAGATTCCCATTGCACCTTCCGAATGGCACTTGTTCTGTGTAAAATGGAGAGGAAATTATTATGTTTGTGTTCGCCTCCCTTTTGGATCACGTTCAAGTCCACAATTATTTGATACTTTGTCTCAAGCGATTTGTTGGATAGCAAAGCATAATTATGGTATTGACAACATCTTGCACCTCCTTGACGATTTTCTTACAATAGCTCCTCCTTCTGCATATGGCAAGAGGACGATGGCTTTGTTGACTCTCATTTTCAACAGATTGAAGATTCCTACAGCTCCAAGCAAGACCATTGGCCCCTGTACAATTATAGAATATTTTGGAATAATTCTAGACTCTGAGCAAATGCAAGCACGTTTACCACATACTAAAGTGGAGCACATTGTAAACTACATTAATCAATTTCTTAACAAATGCAGTGTCCGCAAGCGAGAATTGCTCCAGTTACTGGGCCATTTTAATTTTGCTACTCGTGTTATCCTACCTGGGCGTGCGTTTGTATCATATCTCATACGACTGTCTACCACAGTTAGGGAACTAGATCATTTATATTCACTTGGATGCAAATTGCAGAGAAGAGCTATACATGTGGCACCATTTTTTAGCGTCATGGAATGGGGTTTCTGTGTTTCTTGACAATCAGTCCACTACAGCAGATGATTTTGAATTGTGCACTGATGCTTCATCCAAAGTAGGGTATGGTGGTTATTTCAAAACTCACTGGTTTGCAGCTACATGGTCGGATGATCTTCAAATGATCTTTTCTGTGGATGATGATTTCTCTATGGCCTTCAGAGAGTTGTATCCTATTGTTGTGGCTGCCATTATATGGGGTTCAGAATGGACAGGCAAACGCATAATATTTACATGTGATAATATGGCCACAGTGAATATACTTCAAAAGGGGAGATCAAAATGTATGCATATAATGAAATTAATGCGTAAACTTACATGGTGTGCCGCTACTTGTAACTTTCGTATTTCTGCCAAACACATTCCAGGAATTGTCAATACTAAAGCTGATGCCTTGCCCCGCCTTCAATTTCAGAATTTTCATGCACTGGCTCCGGATGCAGATCGACAACCCTGCGAATGCCCCCTACCCTCGGAGGTCTTATGGACCTGGATGAAGAGGTAAACTTGTTATGGAACCAGGCTTTAAGCCCTGCGACACAAATCGCCTACAACTCTGCATTCAATGTGTTTAGGACCTTCATGCTGATGTGTGGCTTTGCCTCGCACATGCAACTATTGCCAGATATTACGGAGAACACCTTAATATACTAAGTTACACATTGTGCAAGAGCCCTCAACTTGCAGCATTCTACAATAAAATTATACTTATGTGGCATTAGGTTCAAGTACATGCAGGCTGGTGTTCAATCACCATTCACGACAGACAAAAATAATATGCCACGTCTTGCCACCATCCTAAAGGCCATCAAAAAAACCCAAGGTACATCGGCAAAACTAAGGAAGCCTATTACATACAATATTCTGACAAGCATTTGTACTGTGTTGCGTGGAGGAGTGTTTGACGCACACACAGATTTGTTGTTGTTGACTGTCTGCATAGTTGCTTTCTTCGGATTTCTCAGATGTGGGGGAATTCACTATTAGGGATTTCTTCAGCTACTTCAGCAGCAGCTGCCCATCTGGAAGATCATATGATCAAAGTTCTCGGCCGGTGGTCTTCAGATTGTTACTCTAGATACATTCGCACCCCCCCGGGTACTATTAGGTCAGCGCAGAGGGCCATGGCAATGGATGCGATAGTACTACACATTGATCAGGATCATGCTGCATTCAACATAGATCATGTTTTTGGATCTAGTTCAACGCTACTGTACCAGGGAAGTATTTCCTGGGGTTCCAGTTTCCATAGTCGTGCATTGTGTTTCTATATTCATTGTGTTCGGAGTTTCTGCACGCGTGTGATACCAGTGTTATTTGTGTGGCACTTGTGCCTATCAATTGTGTGGTGTGATATAGTCGTGCATTGTGTTTCTATATTCATTGTGTTCGGAGTTTCTGCACGCGTGTGATACCAGTGTTATTTGTGTGGCACTTGTGCCTATCAATTGTGTGGTGTGATACCAGTGTTATTTGGATGTCACTTGTGCATGTCCATTAGATGGGAGTTCTGCACGCGTGTGTTGCTAGTGTTCTTCGTGTGGCACTTGTGCATTTCCATCATTTCATAGCCATACATGCATTCAGTGGTTTATTCCTGGAAATTCTCAGGTTATTCTTCTCACCAATTTCATGGATGTGATCATCTAGCTTCTCTCCGAATTGGATGGAATAACTTCGTCATTCCCATTCTCAAGTTTATCTTTGCTGTATTCCAAGATGTACTCGGCACCACTCTGGGACATTCTGGACTTTTGATCATAGTTCATTGACTTTTCTATATGCAGGTGTCCGTTTTTATACATTATTGTTGCTATGCTGATTGTGTAAAACATATATATATATATCAATTTTTTTTTTTTCTTTTCATGGAACACTGGAGGCTTCTCCACATTTACATTCTTGGGGGACAACATCTGCTGCGCATATGTTTTCTTTGGGCATTCACTTCATACCATTTCGTTATTCACCCAAGAATCTAATGTAAGCACTATATGGTGTATTCATACTAAACCATTGAGTGAAGTCCACACAGCTGCCGCTGTCATCCCAACCTACGTTGGACAGCCCAGTCTTCGCTGGGCTCCTTCAGTTTCCGCTGAAGGAACTTTACTCAAGGGTTATCCATAACATTCTGTCAGGGAGTTTCACAGACCAGCTGCGACTTCTGTACAACCACGTTGTGCCATTCAGTAGCCACTGAATCCCTCACTGACAGAATGAACCAAAACGGCTTCATAAGTAGCAGCAGATAGTCCTCCTAGCCAAAGAGTATAATTATCAATAAAAACTTAACTGAACATGTGTTTTGTTGTGTATAAAATGTCCTTTAATTTGATATATAAACCTATATTTGTGATTTACTTATATTTGTGATTTTTATTGTTCATGTCCATTAATTTGATATATAAACTTATATTAGTGATTTTTATTGTTCATGTCCATTATTTTGATATATAAACTTATATTTGTGATTTTTATTGTTCATGTCCATTATTTTGATATATAAACTTATATTTGTGATTTTTATTGTTCATGTCCATTATTTTGATATATAAACCTATATTTGTGATTTTTATTGTTCATGTCCATTATTTTGATAAATAAACCTATATTTGTGATTTTTATTGTTCATGTCCATTATTTTGATATATAAACTTATATCTGTGACTTTTGTTATTAAAATTTTAATTATATAAGTGTGTATATAATCAAAATTGAAGTTTTTGTGGTGGTATCTCAAGATTTATTCAAGCTTCACTGATGCTAGTTTTTGTGGTGGTATCTCAAGATTTATTCAAGCTTCACTTATGCTACCATCACAACAGATGGGATTCCTCCACCACACCTATGTGTTTCCCTTGAATGGCCTGTTTGACTTAAAATACTGTAAATATTAGCTGAGCTTTTGAGGGATTAAGACAGAAACCAAGTTTAGTACATGATTTTTTTACATTCAGAAGACTCAACCAGATTGATTTTCCAGCAAAAATGTTAGGGAGTTATAGCTCCTGCTGAACTTAGAGGTTTTCACTTCAATTTCACTCCATAATTCAAGGATTACAGAAAACAAACTTGATGTGAAGCTTTACATCAGGAATAAACTGTTACCATTTTCAGGAAAAATGTTCAGCAGTTATGTCCTCAGTTTCATTTTGAACTTTGCTCTTATAATTCTGCTCATTAACCCTTGAAGACCTTTGTTGACTTAAAACCTGGTACTGGTAAAAAAAATTATGATTTGTGGGTTTCAATGCCATTGTCTAGTACCTGATTGGCAAAACATGGCAGCCAATATAACAAGCAGAAGAAGAACCAGGGAAATCCCAATGAAAAAAAAAAAAAATGACCCACAGGAAGCTAGTGCAAAGCATTCTTGTAACACACAATGGTTGAGCTTAGACTTCAAGTAATGTGGACATGTGAGATACAAGTCATCGATAAAGGTGAGTGCTTCAGACCACACTACTACCGGTAGTCCCACATTTGGTATAAGGCCTTGCATAAATGCTGAAGTCCGATTTGTCAATTTCTGAGCACAATGTGAGTTTTGGCTACTGCTTGGCAACAAAATATTCATTTTATAGTACCGTATTTTCGCGCATATATCCCGCGGGTTATACCAGATTTTACAAACCCCGCAAGGGGGGTGCGGGTTATATAAGGGTGCGGGCTATATCACAATTTTTTTACACATAATGATATTTCAACATATTGTTTGAAAAACGTAACTACATAACATATATTGTTCTAGTTTTGTTTTGCTAGGGTTGGATATTATGGCTACTACGGTGACTTTACAACAACTTACGGTATCGGGACCAAATCAACATTTCGGGATAAAAACTTAAAATTTCGTATCCGTCACGTTTTCATAATCAATATTTTCTGTTTTCAATCGAAATAACTACGGTACCTAATTTTACCGCTGGGCCACGATCCACTGCTTCAGGTCAGCTTCAAGGTGAGGCCACTTTGCTTTAGGTCCGCGACGAGCACGTTTTCGTGGATTCATCTTCTCCAACGTTCCTTTTTTTTTCTCCAACCTCGGATTACACTCTCATCAATATCAAATTTTGTGCCTGTGGCTCTATTACCATGCACTTCAGCATACGCAATGGCAGTTAGCTTGAAGTCGGCTGTGTAAGACTTTCGTTTCGGCATTTTTTAAATTAAATAGAAAGAAATTATTTAAACTCGAATCTACACTTCACAAGAGTACAAGATTATTTAAAAATGTCCGTGTTTATGTAGCCTGTAGTTGAGGCACAGCTCCTACGCACACAAGCACTGTGTACCGTGTTTTTCCTGACTTTTTTTGAGCAAAGGTCGTCGGCTTACTTTGATGATGGCGCCGCTAAAGGCTCCAGTTGAAGGGTGAAACAAATACCTGTTTGTTATTGCTGCGGCAACTTCAGATAATTGTAGAACATTGAAACAGATTTGTTTTATTTGTTTAGTATATATCAGTGCTTCAAAGGTAATCGGTTCTCTTTGAAGTGTCAGCAAACGTATTTTTTCTTCTTCTATCTGGTATTTGTTTTTAAATTAGTGTCATCTGCTTGACTGTACTCATTTTACGTTTGCGCCTTCAGCGGATTCGGAGTTTGACTAGTCAGTTGCATAAAGTAATAAGGCCAGATATCATCATTAGCGGATTATGATATAACAGTGCACTGTTAGTGTGGTTTGCCAGTATGAGACAAGGACTTGTTATTTTAACAATATATTCCAGTACATTGTTTCCTGTCATGGTGCCTTCTATTTTCTCTACTCCAAACGCAAGACTGTATATACGGTTTTTATCAGCCAAAATTGGTGTCGCCACAAATATCACCAGATGGTATATTTTGTCACCAAAACGGAAAACAGAATCGCAGTTTGCTACATCAGCGAAGCCCCATGATCCTGTAATTGATTTCATTTCCGATTGTAGCTGTATAAATATATCTATGGTTGCGGGTTATACAAAGGTGCGGGTTATGCCAACGATTTTTTACACAAAACCCCAAAACCCGCGGGCTATATGAGGGTGCGGATTATCTGCGTGTGCGGGATATATGCGCGAAAATACGGTAATATGCAATGTGCCCACACAAACTGCCAAATTTATTACTTTATAATCTGTACCGTAAGAAAATATCCAATCTATAGCAATATACATTCTGTTTCACAACAAAATATCAAATTCTAACAGTTGAACCCAGTTATGTCGCCGGCCTAGGGGTTTGCCAAAAAGCGTCGAGATAACCGATGATCGAGATAAACGAAAACCAATATGGCAGCAATATATTAACATGTGCTTGAAATTTCTTTATGTACATGTTGTGCGTTAATAAATGAGAATGTAATGCACGTGTTTTTGGAGGTTTTTTTACACAACAGCGTTGCCGCGATTTGTTTGATGAAGCGATCGGCATGCTATAAAAATGTACATACATGTTTGCTAACAACAAAAGGCATATGTGCACCAACTAACAGCAGAGATTTACCAGTGTACAGTACAACCCACCGTCGGTTCTCGATACAAACCTTTATTATAGTCTCCAACATTGGAAACACAAAGATCGCTCAAAAAATATAAAAAAAACGTGCGGGGTGTAGTTCGTTTTTACAAAAAGCTACATTATTATTTATGCTGTTATCTCCTACAAAAGAACCATACCGTCAAATTTTCTGTAGCATTTCTACCACCTCACCAGCTGAGGGAATTGGTTCCAAATCTTCGTCCGCATCTTCTTCATCTTCTTTGTCATTGCCGCATGCAGATGTGCTTGCCTGTGCTGACTGCACACTTGATACAATGTCTTCATCGGTGATCACGCCATCAGTAACGACGTCTCTGTCGATTTCTATGTAATCTCGGAATTCATGGACAGTGATGGCTAACCGTGTTCTTGCAAAATGGGATCTCCATTTCCACAAAAGAAACTTACACGAGTCAACACCTGGCAATATTGGTCCGTATATATTACTGTAGCATAAGTTAACACCCAATATAGGGATTCTTTCACTCTTGTATTTTGAGAAATAAATAATTATTTTTAATTATGCAAAACTTGTTTATTTGTTGTTTGCTATTTCTTCTTGCGGAGTTTAAGTCTCTGTAACCGTAACACGGGATTGATGGCAAAAGGAAAAGATCAATGAGTAAAATGCACAAATATTATTTACACCGCCTGGATTTATGTTTGGTGACATACTCCTTCTTCAAAATATCACAGCCAGTTGTAAATTAATTGACGAACTTTGCCTTGATACATACATCATAGAACATCTGTTTTAACTTTTTATCATATCTCAGCCAACAAACAGAAGGATTAACCATTCCATTAATTTTATCTGTTCTATTCGTGTCTTAAGAAATCGGCCAGTTGTAGGTATAGTACGGTAGCATGATTGACTGTCACAGCATACAGTACTCGGCCCAGATGTCAGCATAAGCAGATTATGATGTAACAATGCACTGCTAAGATGGGGTTGTCGATACAAAGGATCATTTGTGTACTGATTGATTCCAAAGCCGGCGATTGGTCATGGGGATCGAGATAACCGAAGTTAAGTGGCAAATTTGGTCCTCTTTTGTGCTCGAGATATCAGGGTTCAGCAACATAAAAGAATCGACATAACCGATGAGAAAATGCTAAGACAAAGAGAGAATATGGTGGTTCCACTTCAAAAACGTCGACTCAATAGGGTTGGCGAGTTAACCGAGGTCGAGATAAGTGGGTTTGACTGTATTTAGAACAATGCATATATTGTGCAAAATCTCTAAGTAGGGATGCAAAACTGCTATCATAAAAAATTTGTTTTGGGATTTTACATTCAAAAGTAAAATTAACCTCACATCCATCATACTTACATCAGTTAAACACTGTCAATATAAGCTATTGAAATGTTTTACTTGTTTTGGAGTATTTTTTAATGCATATCACTTTAATCTGGTTTAGGATTTACTCAGTATGCTTACATGGGTTGAATCATATTTGTATTTTTTCCTACTTCTGCAAAAAATGTTTACTTACCAGGAAAGAACTGGGAAAGGACATTTTGCATTGTTTCACAAAGGTTGTACTTTTTCTGTGCTTCATCTGCAGACACTTGGAGGTACTGGCATAACCACTCTAGCTGAGTTTGGATCTGGAAATAAAAAACAACCAACAACATATGATATGCCAGTATCTGGATTCTGCTTGAGTCGACTGCATGACAAAGGCACAAAGCCAAATAAAAAAAAGCATGCAGTTCTGGTTACCTAGATTTCTGAACCACATGTTTGATGAAATTATTTTAAAAGGGATGTAATCACAATCTTCATTAAATTCAGGATGAAAATGATGTTTAAGAGGTGGGGTTCATTGCTACAACCACACACACTTCTTTTTATAAAGCATTTGGACCAAGTTGTTATACAGGATCAAGGTTTTTCAAAATTTCAGAAAATTAACTTATTACTTGACCTTGACACATGTGCTATATCTGGAAATATGACACTGCCACGATATGCAACAGGAAGTAGCTGCATCAAAATATCTTTAATGGTTTTAGAGTTAAAACTGGTCCTTGTGGACTAACTGCTCAAGTTAAGCCATGCATGAAGGTGGAAAATCTGTGGGCTGATGTGGAGAAGAAACCCCTGTGCCGCTCCTCTAAAGTAATCTCTTGGGTCCACTTACCAACAGGCGGACTAAGTTACTGAACCACTAACAAGGGGATACAAGAATGAGCCGTACAATGCAAATCCTGACTTGGTGGAGCACCTGCCATATATTTTTAAGGTGGAAAGTCATATGCATACAAAAATATCCCACTCTGGATCAACGTTTCCACCAACAGGGTCCTAAGATCTTGCACTGGAGAGATAAAAATGGGAAATATTTGTTCAGTCTCACAGTGAAAAAGTCCACCAAACAACTCCCCGCCTACCCAATAGAAAAGAGACTCTTCTACAAAATGGTGTAAACCACACAAATCTCCTCTGGACTGACCAATATGATATTCCTCTTGCACAGAATATGGTCGACTCAAATAGTGATCTCATAAAGAGCTGTCCATCAGAGAAGAGTCTGGACTTCCACACAGGGAAAACGAGTCTGGACTTCCACACAGGGAAAAAGTGTCTGGACTTCCACACTGGGAAAAAAAGTAAGTATACCTCTTGAATGCCTGATCTGTCATCAAAGATGACCATAATGCAATGACAAAGCCATGAACAACTATAAACAACATTTCCAAGTTGTTTGTATTAAATCCTTGAAGAACTTCCCTCCTGGTTCCAGGTAAACATTCATCCTGAATTTTGGATTAAGTGGGATTTCAGGAAAGTAAGAAACTAGTCCTGATTTAACCACCCATGAAGATGGTGGTGAAATTTGGATCCCAGGGAGATCAGAGCTCACAGATGATCCAAGTAAAGTCTTCCCTGAGAAACCAACTCTGCATCCAGGTTCAGGGTCCCCAGATGAGAGAGGTAATGATAAGCTGACAAGCTCTTGACCAGAACAGCTGTTACGAACATAGCTGCCAACCCTCCAGGCTCACAGTTTGTGAAAATAGGGATAAAAATTAGTGAATTTTGACACGATTTCATGAATCGATAAATAGATTGTCCACATCCCTCAACCAATCATAGTGGGCGTTTGGACATAATCCTACTGGTTGGACCTCAAAAGCAAATGAGATCACTAACTCCTTCTAGAGTATTGGGATGAGTGGTGGTCCACATCTTTTTTCTTGATTCTGGCTGAAGCAAGTCCATGGACTGCCTCATCTGCCCGCCTTGAAATCAAGTAAAATCTAACTCACTTCCTATAAAGAGGGCCCCACATCTGCTATGAATTGGAGGAGAGGGAGCCAGTATAAACTAACTCCCTATCTCTAGACTAAAAAATCAAAGCCTGGCAACCAGATGTTTGATCTGTATCCATCAACAAGAACCTGAATGGCCCACATAAAGTTTATCCAAGGTGAATGATTTATTAATTTCAATCACTGGGTCACCAAGCTTGAGAGGGCATTGCTTGTCTCTACGTTCAGGGCACAACTTACTCTTGGGTGTTTCTCTTCCCTTCTGAGGGGTAAATGATTCATCCACCCAAGGACCTTTAGCAATCTTTGAACCACCCTAGGACCTTTAGCAATCTTTGAACCACCCTAGGACCTTTAGCAATCTTTGAACCACCCTAGGACCTTTAGCAATCTTTGAACCACCCAAGGACCTTTAGCAATCTTTGAACCACCCAAGCACCTTTAGCAATCTTTGAACCACCCAAGCACCTTTAGCAATCTTTGAACCACCCTAGGACCTTTAGCAATCTTTGAACCACCCTAGGACCTTTAGCAATCTTTGAACCACCCAAGGACCTTTAGCAATCTTTGAACCACCCAAGGACCTTTAGAAATCTTTGAACCACCCAGGACCTTTAGAAATCTCTGAACCACCCTAGGACCTTTAGCAATCTTTGAACCACAAAATTGCAGAATGTTCTTGTGCCACAGGAGCAGCAGTTCTTCCCTCAAAAAGGAACGGATCTTGACATCTCCTGGGAACACAAGGGGCCATCCACTGAAGACAAGGAGGAAGAGGAGACCTTCCTCCCCTGTAAGTGAGGCACCTTTCCTCAAAGTCTTATGCCTTATCAGACGAAAAACAACAAACTGGGCAGCTATTCATGCAGGACACCATGCATACAATAAGCAGGTTGGGTTTCCTGTGCCTAGATAAAATTAAACAGAACAAAAAATCTGGAACCAGAAAGGTTAGAAAATACTTACCCTAGTACTTGAACAATTTAATAAAGCAATGCTTGCTACACAAGACACACATAGAAAACTAACAAAAAGTACATTGGTAGCACTCAACTAAAACAAGGACTCAGAAGATAAGTAATCAAACAAATACAATGGCGAAAGTTTTACTTATTTAACTGTTATGTATACTCACATTTTTATTCTACAGTCTCTTACCCTAACCTATCCCTAACCCTGCTAAAATTAACAATAACAGTAATTTTAAATTTAAAAAAGTTATCAAGTTGCACCTACCCCTGTGACTTGACTAATTTTGTCCATTAGTTCTTCGTGGTAGTATTGGTCAACCTCTTTGTCGACAGTTTGTGCCCCTTTCTTGAGCTTTTTGGACTGGGACCCTTCCTCTTCATATCCATAACCCAGGTCCCCCTGGTTTCCAAAACTACTTTGATTGGCAAAACCACCCTGGTATCCACCAAATTGTCCACCCTGGTTTCCAAATTGTCCGGCCCGGTTTCCAAATTGCCCACCTTGATTCCCAAACTGTCCACCCTGGTTGCCAAATTGTCCACCTTGGTTCCCAAATTGTCCAACCTGGTTCCCAAATTGTCCAACTTGGTTGCCATAGGCACCAGGGGCGCTGCTCGGAGCCGGGACTGCAACTTGTGTCCCAGTGCCAGCCACATTTCCTTGCTGCTGTAGATGGTCAAAGCCACTGCGATGACCAGGAAAATTTGACATACCAGGCATCGTTGATGGCATTTTGACAGTGCGTGCACGAACCATCAATTTCTGACTGTTAAGAATATGGTTGGGTTGACTCAGTGCATACTGCACACACTGGGGAGAGATGTACTCTATAATGGCATAAGCACCCTGAAATACATAATTAATTAAATTAATGTCACTCAATAATACTGCAGTCTTTGTACAACCGTAAATGTGGTAAGCCGAGACAAAAATTTAAATCAAACCAAATATTCTATGAAAAAAATCACTTTGTGATAATATACAAAATGTTGATATCCAAAATTAAATAAAGATATGAAAAAATATCTTATGATGATGATATAAAAGGATTGTCAGTAATACAATCCTATGCAGTTCTGTTCTAGTCAGCACTTGTGTGGCAAAAAGTACTATCTTCAAAATGTTTTAAGATGATCACTACAAAATCCCCACATTTCATAATGATGAGTTAAATGAAAAGAAGCAGTTTTCTCCACAGGCCAATACAATACAGCAGGTGCTTGACACTTTAGCTGCGGAATCCCAATTATTATGGTATGGTCATATAACAGCAATGCATAAATCCATTAGTTGCAATGCCCTTCTTGTGACAAACATTTTTAGGGCAATGGAAAAACCTCAAAGTGATTTGTTTATTAAATTCTACTTCACCATGTATGACGGCAAATTCCCTGGTTATCAATTGCAAATGTATGACGGCAAATTCCCTAGTTACCAATTGCAAATGTAATCAGCATGTTGAACAACAGCAACAAACTAGCAAATGCCAATGTTCACACAGGACATCCCCCATCTGTATAACATGTGCTCAACCAATTGGAACTTGAAACATTTGGACTTGCCATTGAACTTTTAGGACTATTTGAGATTTAATTCATGATACTGTCAGTTCTATTTGAATTTTCACTTTGTATTTGAAGAATGTAAATTATTTGTTGAATTTTAAACTTTATATAACTTTAAGACCATACTCATAAAAAGGTACAATCAATACCATTGTCATTTAAACATTTCTAACAAGTCTTTAAGTTAAAACACCCAAGATTTTCAAAGTGGCTACCATGGCAACCATATCCAACATCAGACAGGCATCAATTTCTTTTTGGACCAAAAAAATATTAGCCTTTTAATGAAAACACCAGGTTGATGTAACCATTCAGTAGCAAAAACATGCTCAAGATGGCCACTCTGACAGCCAAAGTAGTCCAACTGATTAACATTTTAATTTAGTACCAACTAGGCTTGGGGATGAATGTGTGTGTAAAGTTTAGTACCAACTAGGCTTGGGGATGAATGTGTGTGTAAAGTTTAGTACCAACTAGGCCCATGTCTATATAGAAGAATTAGCGAAAGACGTTTAATGTTCACTGTGATAAACATACTAGACAATATTCATTCTGGAAATCACAAAAATCCAAGTTCATTATCAAAATACAATTGGGACTTAATCATGAATAGGAAAACTGTGATGCTGGATTACATTTCTTATGTCTGAATACAAGACGGCATATTGCATTTATGATGATTACGCTGAAACGAGTTGCAAGTTATCTGGACACAAGTTTCTCAATGAGTAATTTATATAGCAAGCCATTAAAGATCAGATTTTACTATGTAACCTTTTTATAAACAATGATTATGTCCTAAAAAGTGTAAAACACTTAACAACTTAGGTTGGACTTTCCATCCAATTACACTTCTCAAAATTTTCTGGGACGGCTTTTTCGCAAAAATCATTTAACGTATTCTACTGATATCTGACAGCACTCTGTGGTTTTTTAATGTGCATAGTGACAGCTTACTAAGTAACAGACGCTATGATGTAGTGATTAAGGTAAATGAGGAAATAAAGAATACAGTCATACCTTTGGCCGTACAACGGTAACTTTGGTCACTTGTCCCCACTGAGAGAAGTAGTTCCACAGCTCATTATCAGTTGTGCGCGGAGGAAATCCACGAACATACAAACTCAGATCTGCTTGCACCTTCCTTTCGCTCCAGTACTTCAGACTGGTCTGGTGTCGCTTTCCACGCATGTGGTGCTGCATGGCCATGACTATAAAGAACAGATATTTAAACAAACTCTGTAAAACTGACATACTCGTACAAAAATATCAGACCATCAAAGATAATATCTAGTAGGAATAAAAACACATTTATTAAGCAGAAATTAAATTGGGATGGAATGATGGAGTGAAAGCCAAACAAAACCAAGATTAAATAAGCTTCATTAGTTTCAAACTTGTGGCAAGGTGAGGTAAAATATTTCACATATACACTGTAATATTTCACACATACACTAATATTTTATCAATCTACTGCAACATTGTAAAATGTTTGGGACATTGTTGCATGACACTGCCTTCTCTTGTCACCAGCTGCCCAGTCAGTATGGAGGACAATCGGTGCACAAGTCTGCTGTGCAAGCACTGAGCAGGGATGCAGAGAAAATGTCTAGTTGGCTCTGGCTCAGACGTGAAGACAAAATATGGCAGGCATCAGACGGGCAGTACTTGATCCCTACAGCCACCCTGCCATCTGGAGTGTGTTTTTAGATAAGGGTAAAAATATCTGTAGAAAAATATCTATAGATCAATGGGCACTCGGCTGATGTCTGGAAAGCAGTTTCCCCAACTGTATATTTACAATGTACTTTTAAACTGAAGTTAATTACTTTAAAAGTTAACAAGATTTAAACAAACATTCCCGATTGTGTTTGTCAGTCCATTAACAATACAGTTAAAGTGCAATCTCTAGGTTTCTCAACATCATGGTTATCTTTAACATTCCTTGTTCTTGTCTTCTGTATAGAAAGGGAAAGATTAGACCTGTAAGCGAGGACCATCTTTAAAAAAACAGACTTTGCACTGCGATTTTGAGTGATGAGGAATGCCAGATTACAGCAACATTTTCAAGTAGTGATCTTAAAAATGTTCCATCCATAATATAAATAAATGTTAGTTAGAACAGCATGCTAATCAAATTAGTCTGGTACCCTAGTCTTGTACACTAAAATGTCAAAATATATAACAATTAGAACAGCATGCTTACCAAATTAGTCTGGTACCCTAGTCTTGTACACTAAAATGTCAAAACATATAACAATTAGAACAGCATGCTTACCAAATTAGTCTGGTACCCTAGTCTGTACACTAAAATGTCAAAACAAATAGTCTAGGATAGTGCCAAAACAATCTGAAAGGTGGCATTGGAAAACTTTACCTTGAATGTAAAATTATACATGATAAACTCTGCTTTGTGAGGCGACTACTGGAGCAAGTGATGTGTACAGAGTATTTGGAGAAATACAAGTGGTGTGCTTCATTCACCGATTGTTCTAAAAATATTTTATATCGTCCCTGAACCAAGATATTCAAATTTACATCAGTTAAAATGTTACTTTTGCAATTCCACGGATCAGTCCAGACATGATTTTGAGCTATTAAAACAAAATGAAAATGTGAAAGGGGGATTTGGGGGTCGAAGACTAAAAATGTATTTTACACGCATGAAAATCTGCTCCTGTTGCAACTTGTGACAATAATATGTAACAAAATAATCATTTGAAAAACTAATAAACTTACCAAAAATTTGAATGATTTTACAATAGTTATTGTCACATGAATTTGTTCTCCAATACTATTGGTACTTAAGTTATTTCATGTGCATGTCAATGTTCATTTTGTAATTAAGTCAATAATTAGGCATTTTTGCTGCAAACATATTACACTTCTCTCTTTTCATAACAAATATGTAAAATAAACACTCAAATACATCATCAAAATAAAAATAATCCCATTATGTCGACTTGTCTTTTTTTCCACTGAACACAACCTATTGATATGCCAGTTGAGTTCCTTTTGCGGGTTTAAGAAAGATTTCTTTAGTCTTAAGTTTTATCACCAATGATTTTGCTGGCTCAATGTGCAATTGTTTCTTTTCCTTCTCAATGAGAGCCTTTTTCCTTTCAAGCTTCAGCTTGTATTGGCGACATGCAGTGCACATATTCTGACAGATGGCTTCATTTTTTCCATATGCAGCTTCTTTTTTAGGTGTGGTTCCAAACTATTTCAACCATGACTTCTGTAATGTATATATTGCAGAGGGCACAACATGTCAGTCCTAGAGCGTACAGTTTTCTTATAAACTGCCCAATTAAATTTCTGTCGACAATTCGTTCCAGCCATTCCCTTCCATTTTTTTAAACCTTCATCTGAACTTTTTGTGTCATCGTCTCTCTCAATAAATAGGGACGCCATTTCTTGCAAGCACGCTTCTTCTTGAGCTATTTAACACTAGTGTTGTTCCAATTATCGATTATAATCGATCATCAGTTGGTTGAGCAGATAATCAATTGTGAACTCCATAATCGATTGTATGTAAAGGGGACTACTTTTTAGGAGTATGCAAAGCACGAAGGTTAGTAAAACTCCCACTGTCCCAGCCACTAAAGTTGACCTGAAATTTATTAATTCCCTTCACAAATACAAATATGAAACCTTATGATTCATAATTAGGAACATATAGTCATTATTACATGGTCAAGTTGTTAAATTGTCGAGTTAATAAATTTAATACATTTTGTTGATTTGCTTCAGTTAAATTGAAACATCTTTTGCAGTATTTATAAACAATGACAAACAAAAAAAACATGTCATTCTATACTTTATATTATAGACACATCACATATGAACAAAAGAATTTTGGATGATTGTAGCAGTATTTCAGTTACATTTGCCTGATCAGCCATAAAACGTTGTGTTCATTTAACAAAGTTGTAGAACAAATATAACACACAATGTAATATTATTGTCAGGTTAAAGTATACATGTCTTTAATTTAAAAGAGATTACTCCTGTACATTTATAAAAATATTGAACTCTTGATCAAAGATATAACTGTTTAACAAAACTTAAAATTTGCTCTTAGTAACCAATTATAATTGATGATCAGTTGGTTAAGGGGAACCGATTATCGATTATGAATTTCTGACCAATTCCCATCACTATTTAACACTATTATAGACATCCTATGAGCTATTTAACACTAGTATAGAAATCCATTGAGCTATTTAACACTAGTATATAGTAAGGAAATTCATTGAGCTATTTAACACTAGAATAGAAATCCATTGAGCTATTTAACACTAGTATAGAAATTCATTGAGCTATTTAACACTAGTATAGAAATCCAATGAATTATTTAACACTAGTATAGAAATCCATTGAGCTATTTAACACTAGTATAGAAATCCATTGCGCTATTTAACACTAGTATAGAAATCCAATGAATTATTTAACACTAGTATAGAAATCCATTGAGCTATTTAACACTAGTATAGAAATCCATTGCGCAATTTAACACTAGTATAGAAATCCATTGAGCTATTTAACACTAGTATAGAAATCCATTGAGCTATTTAACACTATTATAGACATCCAATAAGCTAGTTAACACTAGTATGGACATACACTGAGCTATTTAATACTAGTATAGAAATTCATTGAGCTATTTAACACTACTATATACATCCATTGAGCTATTTAACACTACTATATACATCAATTGAGCTATTTAACACTACTATATATATCCATTGAGCTATTTAACACTATTATATACATCCATTGAGCTATTTAACACTACTATATACATCCATTGAGCTATTTAACACTACTATATACATCCATTGAGCTATTTAACACTACTATATACATCCATTGAGCTATTTAACACTACTATATACATCCATTGAGCTATTTAACACTACTATATACATCCATTGATCTATTTAACACTACTATATACATCCATTGAGCTATTTAACACAACTATAGACATCCATTGAGCTATTTAACACTACTATAGACATCCATTGAGCTATTTAACACTACTATATACATCCATTGAGCTATTTAACACTATTATAAACATCCTGAGCTATTTAACACTATTATAGACACCCACTGAGCTATTTAACACTATTATAGACATCCTATGAGCTTTTTAACACTATTATATACATCCTATGAGCTATTTAACACTATTATAGACATCCTATGAGCTATTTAACACTATTAAAAACATCCTGAGCTATTTAACACTATTATATACATCCACTGAGCTATTTAACACTATTATAAACAGCCTGAGCTATTTAACACTATTATATACATACATTGAGCTATTTAACACTATTATAGACTTCCTATGAGCTATTTAACACTATTATAGACATCCAATAAGCTAGTTAACACTAGTATGGACATACACTGAGCTATTTAATACTAGTATAGAAATTCATTGAGCTATTTAACACTACTATATACATCCATTGAGCTATTTAACACTACTATATACATCAATTGAGCTATTTAACACTACTATATATATCCATTGAGCTATTTAACACTATTATATACATCCATTGAGCTATTTAACACTACTATATACATCCATTGAGCTATTTAACACTACTATATACATCCATTGAGCTATTTAACACTACTATATACATCCATTGAGCTATTTAACACTACTATATACATCCATTGAGCTATTTAACACTACTATATACATCCATTGATCTATTTAACACTACTATATACATCCATTGAGCTATTTAACACTACTATAGACATCCATTGAGCTATTTAACACTACTATAGACATCCATTGAGCTATTTAACACTACTATATACATCCATTGAGCTATTTAACACTATTATAAACATCCTGAGCTATTTAACACTATTATAGACACCCACTGAGCTATTTAACACTATTATAGACATCCTATGAGCTTTTTAACACTATTATATACATCCTATGAGCTATTTAACACTATTATAGACATCCTATGAGCTATTTAACACTATTAAAAACATCCTGAGCTATTTAACACTATTATATACATCCACTGAGCTATTTAACACTATTATAAACAGCCTGAGCTATTTAACACTATTATATACATACATTGAGCTATTTAACACTATTATAGACTTCCTATGAGCTATTTAACACCATTATAGACATCCTATGAGCTATTTAACACTAGTAGACATCCTATGAGCTATTTAATACTAGTAGACATCCACTGAGCTATTGAACACTATTATAGTATTAAAGACATCCATAGAGCTACTTAATACTAAAATAGACATCCTTTAAGCTATTAAAGACTATTATATACATCCATTGAGCTATTTAATACTATTATAGACATCCATTGAGCTATTTAACACCAAATCAGTGTGACTCAATGGATAACTAGCTCAATAACATTAACACTGCATAAAATAGTTAACTGCACTGTAACATTGCACACGGAGCTATGGTCACTAATATTGGAGGTGGTTTTTTGTTATCATTTGTGTCTATTTACCAAACAAGAATACAATAAGCTCATCTTTTATAGTCAAAATCCGCACCTTCTTCCTTTTGTCTGATTTATATAAAAACATCAGTTTTATAATATGATAACAAAAAAGCAATTTAATTTCAAACAAATGTTGCAGTCGTGTTGCATTCTCTCTAGTCCTACAATGTAAGTGACCTATATATTTATGTCGTCCAAATAACTACCTTGTGTGACTGACAGTGGAACAAAATGCCAAATTTTCAGGAATATCTCACACACTTTGCTACATTTATAAACATTTGTCAACAAATCAAAGGCATGTTGATTTCTGTGAAGTTTACATACTTTTTTTCTAATAAATTCAAATGCTCACACAAGCAAATTGCCGCATTTGTACGTTACATTGACTAAATTTGAGTGGGTTAGAATACCATGGCAGCCAGGAATTAAGGAACTGGTTAACAGAATCATAAGCATGTTTAATAAAGTCGAAATATTTACACTTTCTGCAATGTTAGTATACTTCCTATTTGTTTCTTTGATATGGGCTGCTATGCACGCGAGATAGAAATGGTCCTTTATTTCTCTCTGGTAGAGTCTGTGTAAATTGCTACATACATAAATTGCCATACGTTGTCGCTAATTAAAATCAAAAGTCTTTACCGTCGCCAAGCTGGACATCGCAAATTTCGCAGTGCAAGCTCATGTTGCTAAAATGTCTTAACCTTGAAACTGTACAAACTTTGCGAGTCTGCACTCGAACATGTGTCTGCAGACAACAGTTTTTATTGCGTTTATTTACAATGCCGCAAATGTTATGCTACAGAAAAGGTTACAATAGTCGTGAATTTTGCAGCACTTATTTATTTCTCCCCTTTTGTCACAACGACCACGCTCATTCGAGAGCGACATCTATAGAAATTGCTGAAAGCATCACAGACTCAGACTGCTTATCTACCATAACCTATGCACACGTTTAACACCAGATCAGAGGCGACTTTTCTAAGCGAAAAATACCGAAGGACATCTTTTTTTTTGTTTTTTTTTTTGTGGCGGAGAAAAGTGACTAAAATATAATTTTCAGAAAATGAAAGTAAACCGCACAAATTAATGCTGGCTAAATAGGGGCTGATTTGGATCATGTGACATTTTATTTTTAAAAAACCAATGGAATATAATACCTGATTTATTTTAGTATCTTTTGGTGTTTACGCAAATGTAGTAAGACATAATGTTATCGATGCCTTTTCATGGGTATACTATTACTGATGTCTATTAACGGACATATTATTACCTATGGTAAATTGAGTCACATGATATTATTGGTGTTACTTGACAGGTATACTATTATCGATGTCTATTGACTGGCACAACATTATCGATGTATATTGACTGGCACAATATTATCGATGTCTACTAACGGGACAATGAAAACAAAATAGTTCTGGTGTTACCCTCCAGTTAATTGGACAAATTATTTGTCTTGGAAAAATTCAAGGTCTAACATAATTAAAAACAATGCTGATTTTAAACTCTTAAATTTAGTGCTTGATAAATTTCTAAGTGAAATCAGAACAAAATAGATATGATCTACTTCGTCTGGATCTAATGTTTTACATCATAATGACGTCAACCAATTTAATTTGCATAAAATTAATTGAGATATTATTAATTCAGGGGGAGGGGAGGGGTTTATTATGCATTTCTTTCAAGAAAGATTAGCAAAATATATTTCATCTTTCAAAAGAGATGACCACCTTTAGCAGCAGAGAGGATGAACCCTACAACTTTATAGAGACGTCGATTCGATGATCTAAGGATTGTACCAAATAGTAAAAAAAATGGCGTCTATTCGATAAAATAAGATTTCCTTATATACGCCAACATCGTTGTCATTCACCCTCTCTGCTGCTAAAGCTTTCAGTTCTGGGTTAACAAAAATAATAAATGATTTTAACCGAATATTTGATCGAGTCCTTAGGATCTCACAAACAGACTAATCGCTAACACCTCATCCTGCAAATCAATCAAATTATTTGACTGGTCAGTGAGTCTAAAATTAATTCTCGTTAACGAATTATTATGGCATCGCATATAGACAGGATTAACTGGGTTTTCAATAATTAGGAATCCTGGAGGAGCTGTTGGTGCAAACGAATAAAGAATATATCCCTGGTGAGCTTGATTTGATTGCTCTAGATTAATTTGATAGCTTCCTTCAATTGCATCACATGTTAAATTGAGCGCAATCACCGCTGAAATATTCACATTATGCGGGGCAATATGCCTACCGCCACCATCTGGATCATTATTATACCCGAGTAGGACAGGTGAATCTGGTTTTTGTAGCGCCTTGATATCGGTTTTAACAATTCTTGCTAGTTCATCAGCGTTGTATTTGGGAAACTTTAAATTACGCAGATTGTCTTCTGTGATATTGTAATCGGTTAGGAATCGTTGTTTACTGTCGCTGTTGTCATTAATTATTGTTTGAATAATTAGTTCATAGATATTTCCATGTCAGATATAAGCTGATTTATTATTTCAACGTGTTTTTGCGATTTTGTTTTCCGTAGTTGTTCTAGTTGTGTTTCATATAATTGTTTAATTGCATTAAAATAACCACGGACGTCAGTTAGCGTAAATGAAATAGTAACAGATGAGTCGGCTGTTCTTTTAATGATAAAATCCCATTGCAATGTGTCTTTGTTGGTAAATATAAATCTATCGGCGATTTTTCCTTTTCTTATATCAGATAAATTATCTCGATAACTGGGATTTATTTCATGATATGATTGTACGTCTGTGGTTAAGTCGGTGGCTGATTTTTCAGGTGGTTTTTCAGGCCATCCTAACACTGTTCTTAACGAGCTGTTATAGATATCTACAATGTATCCCTCTGTGCTTATTTCGATCGACGACGAGAGCGTCGGTTCATGAAGTTTAATAGCTATTTTTGATTCTTTTCCAGTGATTGATTTTATTCTACGCTGCATTTCAGCATCGATTTGCTCAATTTGGTACGACCCAGTTGGTAACGAAACAGTTTCCCACGCTGGAGTACCTTCGGGTTTATTCTTATACGAGAACACCAGTGCGTTATTGGGTTGCTGACCGCCAAATGCAACCGATCTGATATTAGGCCAGCTATGATATACTCGTAATTTTGCCAGCGCGATCTCACGCACTGGAATCGGAGAAGGGAAGTTCACACTAAATTCAGGGTTTGTTGATGTTATTGATATCATGCTTGTTCGTATCGGAGTGGTATTCTCCGCGATTCGTTGAAGCAGTTGCAATTCGTTGAATTGTAGTGACATTATTGTTCACGCTGTCTTCAATTTCCAATTTCAACATCGCGGAGTTATACAACTGGGTCATCGTGGAAAATTCAACATCGGATATGAACGAATTATCTATCGACAGCGAGATCAACTCGGATAATTTCGAGTACGCGTCAAATACCACCCGGTACCGAGCTGTATAATCACTGAGTTTTTTCTGGGAACACGATGATAACTATTTAGTTATCGCGGTGGCGACTGCCGCAATTGTTGTTGCCGCGGAGATAGCGATTGGAACTGCAATCGGAGCCATCATGGTCACCGTCGACAAAATAACCCCGGCGCTGGTCATTACACCGGACACTGAGTACACGGTGATGTCGATGATTGCTATGCTGCGTCGGTATTTTTTCATTTTTTCACGATAACGCTCAGAAAGTGATTTCAAGTTCGCGGAAAATTCTTTCACGGTATCATATCGATATCGATGCGATTGTGATTCCATTGACTCTGTCAACGGGACTATTATCGGTTCAATTGATTTCATCGATGTCATTACTATTTTAAACCCGTTAGTGTTTTCAATTATTCTTCATCTTCCGGGTAGTAGATCAGGGGGTAGTCTACTTCACCTACAAATTCTAAACACCAGGGTATTTTTGATCTAATGGTACTATCAACCGCGACAATCTCAAATTCTTCTTTACCCTTGATAATTACTGTCGCGGTGCCACCAAAGTAGGTTTTACCTTTCACGATGATATCAAATTGCTTGGTAGAGATTAACGTCATCCTGTAGATACCATGGGACCACTCCCCGATATCGATTTTCAATCTAACACTAGATTCTTTTACCCAATCAAAGGTCCCATGATCGACCGTATACACGATATTTTTAATGCTTCCGTGTGGATGCAGAATCTTTACCTTTTCAGAGGTTTCTTTTAGTTTAAGAATATCGTCAATAGCTTTTTTAACTTCAGCGAGGGTCGGGCCTGTCAGAGATGTGGTTTCAGACACAGGTGTTCTCCCTAAAAATGTATCAACGATGGTATTAAGTGTTGTTTGTCTCACCATAAACATATTAATGTCTTTGAGAGTCATTGTAGATGTAGCTGGGACACCAAAGAAACTATTAGCGATGTAGGCATTGTGAGTATGCTTGCCGATAAACTCGCTAATTTCAGCGAGAGTCATGCCAGCCACAAGCGGGGTTCCAAAAAACTTAACAATGACGTCGTTAGTGGGTTTTTGTTCGTCAAACGCGAGTTTAATCTCTGCGAGAGTCATGCCTGGCAGAAATTCGAGGTTAAATGAAGGGGTTACCCCAAAAAACCTTTTCACGGCGTTGTTAAATATCGTTTGTCTCGTCCTGGACATGTTAATATCGTGGAGAGTCGTCGTAGATATAGTTCCATGGGGGTCATAAAAGAAACTATCAAGGAGTTGGAGATTACGAGTATGTTTTTAATAAACTCGTTGATGGGCTTTTGCACCTTCTCAAAATCTTCTTTTAGTTTAAGAAGATCGTTGTATACATCGAGATATTCTGCCTTGATTTCTTCAGGACTCATCATTTTATTCATGCTCGTGTTATAAAAGAATGAAGTCAGAAGTTCGTTGATTCTTAAATTTTTTTGGATTTGATAATGACTATTGAAGTTAGAAAATGTTTCCGTGATATCTTGGGATTTGCTATCCTCAAAGAACTTGTTAATGGTTTCGTTGATGGGTTTTTGTTCGTCAAACGCGCCTTTGATTTCAGCGAGAGACATACTAATCACAGGTGGGGCTCCAAAGAACTTACCAACGATATTTCTTCGAAAAGCATTATAACCCCGAAGATGATCATCTAGCTCACGGTCGTGTTTGGCAATCGCGTCGGTGATCGTAGACACAAGTGCACCTGGTTTAAGTCGTCCACCGCTGGAATACAGCGCAATAGAGTTTTCAGCGGCATCGCTCTGCCGTATCAAAATGTCATCCAATGACACATTACTGCTTTTCAATTTACCTTGGCGATCTTGAAATACAACTATTTCGTTCGGGTCAACATCTACTAAATTTAACGTCTCAGCGATTTCATCTTTAATTATTTTTTTTACATCCTCGATAGACCCCGCAGATGTTTTCGCGGTGGGTTTCGACATTGACAGAGATCGTCCCCAAATATCAATCATTATTGTTAGCGCAACTTGGGTTTTCAATTTATTGATTCTCTAAAATTACCCTGCAATTTCCCACTCGTGTATTTATTTACAACCAGATGAGGTGGTTTTTGTGAAGATGAAATCTCCGCGAGGACATTCAATACGGCCGCATATCGGTGGATCATTTAATTGTTGTGTTGGCAGCGTGGAATAAAAAATCGGAATTGATTGATTCTTTGAATTTATATACCGCATAAACTCGCTCGGTGGGGCTAGCCCATATGAATCGAAATAAACAATCCCACGTGGATCAATCGCGTATGCAACCCAGTGAGTTCCCGATCCACTGCTGTTATCAAGATTGATGATACCGGTTTCAACGTTATTTGGTTTTCTCGGTAATTGATCTCTCATAAAAACCCTTCTGAAGTTTTTAATCGCTAGTTTTTTAGCAGCTTCAATTAAATCAAAATTGGACATAGGAACCATAGGTTCCTCAGTCATAGACTCCTCAACAATTGGGTTTTCAACTAATAAACCGTTCCTGGTATTCTTAGGCCGGATCCGTGAACGGATCTCCCGCTGTACCATGAATACGGGGTTCCTGGTAGTCTTAGACCCTTTCCCTTTTTTTATACCCGCTCCCAGTTGCCTTTTTCAACGCCATCCCTGCCGCGGTCCCAACGGCTCCCAACGCCGCCGCTTTCGCCACCGCTGGGGCAGCCGCTGCAATCAATGCTGGTATTGCGGCTAACAATGGAAATATACCACCTGATTTTATCATGTTGGCGATTGCGGCTTTTGATGTTAGACAATCAAAAAAATCCTGCTAGGATCTTTTCCAGAGGCAGGCATAAAAACACTGACGTGATATATGTCACTCAACGCTACACACAGATTCCAAAAGTGATTAGAGATAACTGTAATATTCTTGCTGTATTCAACGGCGCTGATACTCATACGCTACGAAATATTTGGCAGACATGGTGTTCTGATATGGACTTCAATCAATTTAGAAATTTCTTTAGTAACGCTCAGTCAACCCCGTAAGGATTTGTAACAATAAATTTACATGATCCTCGAACACGATATCGTATCGGACTGGATCAAATATTTGGTTAACCCAGAACTGAAAGCTTTAGCAGCAGAGAGGGTGAATGACAACGATGTTGGCGTATATAAGGAAATCTTATTTTATCGAATAGACGCCATTTTTTTTACTATTTGGTACAAGCCTTAGATCATCGAATCGACGTCTCTATAAAGTTGTAGGGTTCACCCTCTCTGCTGCTCCTTTTCATTACGCTATCATTTCTTTTGTGTTAACTATTAAGAGGCCAATACAATTGTTAAGAATCTGAAAAATATATGGAAACAAAATTTTTTTACTGCATGCTTTTGAAGAGTGAACAATTTTAATAAATGTAAATAATACATTATGAATTCACAGAAAACAAATAACATATTTTTATTTCACAATTATTAATTATCATATATGCCAATTTAGATCAAACCATCATTTACAACACGATATCGTTTTTCTTAATTATAATTAACGAGTTGTCTACGAGATTAGCAGAATATGGATATATGATATTGAATTATGATATCGTATTGAATTTAATCATACATTTGAGTAGTTAAGTAGTTGTATGGGTCACTTTGGGTTTAGATAACATCACATTAACCCATAGCTTAAATGACTAACATGTCATGGACCCACTAAGTCATTTTGATTCTTGATGTTCTGGACTGTGGCTTGGGCCATGGAGTGTTTGTTATGCAGGATATTGTAAGAGTCAAACTCCATGTCCAGATCAAGTAAGTCACAACTAATAATAATATAAAAATTATCAAATGTATGACATCCATTTCAAATTCCTAAAAACATCCGTCAGCATTAACATCAATATGGCCGTTTAGATTAACTAGTTCAGATATCAATCCATTAACTATATGTCTAAAATAATGTGTCTGCCCTGACCACCACATGTTTCTATTAATGCATAATTTAAAATTATTTATAAACTGGATGGCAATGAGTGCACTATTGGCAGATTTATTGCTAAATAACCACTTAGCACCCCATTAAGACTTCCAAGATTAAAAAAAAAAATCTCAGCTGTAAAAAATCTCCTTAGACATAATGACTGCATTCTTGTGTTATAAATAAATCTTCTTTTTTAAATTGCAACTATGTGGAATAATCTGGGGATCCATTACTAGCTCTGTTTTAACTGAAGTTTTCTAGAGCTTATATAACTAGGCATGATACAACCGATGTCATAAAAAGAATTCACATACACCTTGGGATAGACTCTTACACAAATACATGTTTTAAAAAGCGATTAGTGTAGATCAATGTCAAGAACCACTGGCTACATGATGTTGCCCCAAAAAAAAGATTTTGTTTGTTTGTTTTATTAGGATTTTTAACGTAGCTTTAACCATTTTTCAGTCATATCGCTACGATGTCTGCAGTGAGGCAGTTTATAGTCATGTCTAGCACTGAGGCATCATGCCGCAGACATGTAGCATGATGTCCCACCCAGTCGCATTTATCCTGACATCAGGCCGACCAGTCCTAGCACTAACCTATTAATGCCTAGCGCCAAGCGAGGCAACTGATAGTACCATTTCTTAAAAGTCTTTGGTATGATTCGGCCGGGGGTCAAACCCACGACCTCTAGCTCCTGCGGCGGACGCTCTAACCACTAGGCTACAGGGGAGCGGTCCAAGCGAGGTCTGTTCCACACTAGGGTGTTTGTATACTAATCGTCGTCGTCGGCATCCGTCCGTCTTCGAGAGACGATGGTGTAGCTTCCGATTTGGGTGTCCTATCTGCACCTTCGCGAGTGGCTGAAGAGTCCGACCCTTGAGTGACAGTCTCTGTTGCACTTGCTGCAGGTGTATGCTGATGCTTGCTGAGGATGTTTTTGGTAAGCCTTTCTCCTGGCTCTCTTTGCAGCGAGGTTTGTGTTTCTCATCTCCTCAGCTTTCTGAGTGCCCTGTCTGACAGCAAGACGCCACGCGGAGCAGTCGTCAGCACAGCTCTCCCAATTGTTTATGTTGATGTTGGCTGTCTTCATGTCCTTTTTGCAGACATCTTTGTAGCGCAGACGTGGCCTTCCAGTCGTTCGTGCACCTTCTACTAGCTCGCCGTACAGCAGGTCCTTGGGTATGCGGCCTGGGTCCATTCTCCTAACATGACCTAGCTAGCGAAGGCGCCTCTCGCTGAGAATGGAGAACATGCTGTTCGTGCCGGTGCATTTCAGAACCTCTGTGTTGTGAACTTTGTCCTGCCACTGGATACGCAGAATGCGTCGCAAGCATCTCAGGTGGAAGCTGCTGAGTTTCCTCACGTGACTCGCGTATGTGGTCCATGCCTCGCTGCTGTAAAGGAGTGTGCTGAGCACGCATGCCTGGTAGACGCGCAGTTTGGTCTTCTCGGTGAAGTTGTGATTGTCCCAAACCCTCTGGTTCAGTCTCGCCATAACTGCTGATGCCTTGGCAATCCGGCCATTTACATCAGTATCAACGGAGAGCGAGTTGGAGATGGTGGACCCAAGGTATGTGTAGTCCTCAACAACTTCCAGGTTGTACCTATCAATGGCGATGGTGGGAGAGGAGTCTGCGTCCTGCACCATTACATTCGTCTTCTTCAGACTGATGGTCAGTCCGAACTCCTTGCAGGCGTGGGAGAGGCGGCATACTAGCTGCTGCAGTCCATCTTCCGTGTGTGATGTCAAGGCTGCATCGTCGGCGAAGAGCAATTCACGGATGAGGACCTTTGTAACTTTAGTCTTTGCACGGAGACGGGCGATGTTAAACAGCTTTCCGTCAGTCCTGGTGTGTATATACACACCCTCGATGCAGTCCTTGAAGGCGTACTGGAGGCGAATGGAAAAGAAGATGGCAAAAAGAGATGGCGCAATGACACAGCCTTGCTTCACTCCGCTGCTGACTGGGAAGGCCTCTGATGTTGCGCCGTTGAAGCACACTGTGCTGTGCATGTTCTCGTGGAACGATGTTATGATGGCGAGCAGTCGTGGGGGGCAGCCTATCTTCTTAAGGATAGTGAAGAGTCCGCTCCGGCTGACCAGGTCAAATGCCTTGGTCAGATCTATGAAGGCAACGTAGAGGGGCATCTGCTGCTCACGACACTTCTCCTGCAGCTGTCGTAGATAGAAGATCATGTCTACAGTTGACCTGCCTGCTCGGAAGCCACACTGGGACTCGGGGTAGACTCGGGATGCTAGGGTCTGCAAGCGCGCCAGGACGACACGGGCGAACGCCTTTCCAACAATACTGAGAAGAAAGATGCCCCGGTAATTGTTGCAGTCACTACGGTCTCCTTTGTTCTTGTATAGAGTGACAATGTTTGCATCTCGCATGTCCTGGGGGATGTGTCCTTGTCCCCAGCAGAGGCAGAGGAGTTCGTGCAGAGGCTGGATTAGTGCTGGTTTCCCTATCTTTAGGACTTCAGGCGGAATGCCGTCACTCCCAGGGGCCTTCTCACAAGCGAGGCAGTCGATGGCTTTGCTAAGCTCTTCCAGGGTGGGTGGTGTGTCTAGTTCCTCCAAGACTGGCAGGTCTGGGTTGGCGTCTAGGGCGGTGTCTGTGACGACGTTTTGGGTTGCATACAGCTCAAGATAGTGCTCAACCCAGCGCTGCAGCTGTTTGCCCTGGTTTTTGATGACTTCGCCAGTCTTGGACTTGAGTGGGGCGATCTTGGAGGTGGGTGGGTCTGTTGCCTTCTTGATACCCTAGTACATGCCCCTTGCATCCCCGGTTTCGGCAGCTATCTGTATACTGGTGCAGAGGTTCAGCCAGTAGGTGTTAGCGCAGTGACGGGCGGTCTGCTTGGCATTTTTCCTGGCAGTCCTGAGGGCCTGTAATGTACCAAGGCTAGGGGCAGCCTTGTAAGCCAGGAGGGCTTTTCCTCTTCGCCTCAGTAACGGGTTCTCTCTCTCTCTCTCTCTCTCTCTCTCTCTCTCTCTCTCTCTCTCTCTCTCTCTCTTTTTCAAGGACTGCAACACCCATGTTGGGCTACTTAGTCATGATAGACGCTGCACAACCACCAACCCGGGACATCTCTCATATGCGCACTTGCAACGTCTCTCGAGACCAACGTGTCCCAACTATAGACACAGCATTTCAAAGCTTTCTTCCTCGCGTATAATTCGAGGGTACATTCATGGGTATAGAACGCTTTGACCTATATCACTAAGAAATAACAATGCCCTAATGTGATAATATTCTCAATTTCTGTTCTATACTACCTACACATTTTGTCCATAGTGGTACGCCATACTTAGTGCAGAAGTAAGATACTTTAATCTAAGCATCGACTTAAATATCGGTTCATTTCGTTTAGAGAAACTATTTCCGTAGGGCCAAGAACCTTGTTCAGCAAATCCATTCGTGTGAATTTTAATGTATAACACTTGCGAGAGTCTGATTGAGTGTTAACGTTAATACTTCTTGCACGACCACTTCGAGGCTACGACCTCGTAAGTACATCATTAAGTGTACTCACCTTACATTCTCTAAAGGTATTTACCATGCTCCATTATTATATTATAACGGAGGAATATTTCATTTTTTTTTTAATTGTCTGTTGCACAGATTATCAGCTTTTCCCTTTGCGAACCCATTATAAGACTAAAAGTATTTTTTAAAATGTATTAAATGTGTTTATTGTTACAACCACAATCTGTCGGTCTTTTGCGAAGTTTTGGCTCCTATTCGCTTCTATTCATGTGACGGTATCCTGTCGTAGGAATTGTTCGAGAAAGAAAAAGAAAGAAAGAAAAAAAAAAAATCACAATATTCAGACTGGTTTAAAATCATTACATGATTTATATGCTGTTATATTTTTCTAGTTGTAAACCAGTCAATGTAATGGCGACCTACATTGGAAGCATGCAAAATGTTCTTTGCAGACGATCTTTTAAGCTCATTCTTCCTCGTTTTCTTATTTCCCGCAGATGTTTTTCCGAACTGAGTATGTTCATAGATATTCCAATGGCATAGGGTTCAGGTCTTTGGGGATACAATTGTTTTAGAATTTTTAATTTTGTTTTCAACATTGCGAATCTGAAGTAAAAGTCATACAGGTCATGTAGTAGTCCTACTTGTAAGACCTGACGCTGATATTTATGTTTTGGGCGACAGGGTCTTACTGCCTAACGAACAGCGTTGTGTACGGTTACTAGAAACACCGAAATACACTGAAAAAAAAAAACGAAATACACCGAAATACACATGTATTTACATGTTCTCTCTATATATCGGCTTCCACTCACATATTATGTTTGCTTTTGTTTGAATGATAATATAAAGCAAAAAAAAATATGATTTATTATATTTTTATACGAATTATTTACTTTTTCCTGTTTATATCACATGTCGTGTAAAGATGTCACTTGGTCGTACTTGATTCGACAGACCTTATATAAGGTGAATTTGCTGACATTATTTTGCACGGCTATTAGACAATTCGGCCCAAAGACAATTAGACCCAAGACAATTCGGCCCAACTTGGACCGAAAATAAGACAATTTGGCCCAACTTTGAAGACAATTCGGCTCAGTTTTAAAATACAACTGACAATAGTTTTAACCCTTAAAGTGCTGCATTGTTTTGCAGCACAAGGTTCCTTAGTGCTGAATTGTTTCAGATGAAAAAAGAAGAAAACTGCACAGTCTTTAAATTGCATGTATTTCATTAAATATACACTATTGATATATATAAATTGTGAAAATCATAGGTAAAGGAAGGGTGACAATTTTGCAAAAATCCACTCCATGAATGTCAGAGGTAAGTTTAAACCCTCCAGTCAGCAATTAATGTTCATGAAAAACTATTACCTGTTATTTATTATAATATCATCAAACCGAGGTTCATATCTGGTGATTAAACCTCAGCAAAGGCTTTATTTTTGTTCAATCATTGGGCTGATTTTGTGTGAAGAGTCACCTTAATTGTTCTCATTGTCTGACAGGTGTAAATTGCTTGGAATAGCTTGAAATCTATCCCATACTTATTTTTTTGCTGAAGTATGCGGTTGATATCACATCATCAATAGCCCATTAGGAATCGAGAACAGACATATATACCAAACCCATTGTTTTAATCGATGCGAAAATGTTTTAGATGCTCAGGTGTGACAGGCCGCCATTTCTTCATGCGACTTTTTTCCTTCAAGTCTGCCCTATGAACTCTCTGATCTGCATTACGATTTGTTTGATCTACTATCAGATGCAATAAATCGTCATCTAAGAAAAAGTCTTCAATAGTCCGTAAGTTCATTATTCACCATCTCGACATTTAATTTTGAATTACCAGTGAATGGGGGTTGACAGGCGCGCTATCTTTTCACGTCAAGTGAGCATGTACATCTGACTCCATTTCTCGTAAATTACTGGCTCAAAATCATTCATGTGTATTTCCATCAATACCTCGCTTGCTCCAATAATGTCATTTTTCTCAAATTATTAAAAATCACTATTAGCATCACTATCAGAAGCGAATATTTGTTGCAAGAAATCACCATCGTATTTAGTGTCAGCCATTTTAGCTTTGCACAAGTACCATTTGTTTAAAAGCAAGCATTTGTAAATTACATCGATATTAATATAGTAAAGTACTGCAGAATGCTTGTTCCGGGCCTTTTTAAACCAATCAAATATAGTTTTACAGGCATTTATGGCAAGATGAAGTTATAGAATGCGATCATTGTTGCTCACCTCGAAAGTTACTATAGTCGCGACACGCACTACAGGACCAAACACAACAGCGCGACTATAGTCGCGACACGCACTTTAAGGGTTGACAAGTGTTTATTTTTAACATATATTTTGAGAATTCTTATATAATATGCTTTAGAATAAAATTTGAAACATTTGGTGAACAAGATAAATGTTTTACGAAGTTATAATGGTTAGGAGCTTTCTGATATCTTTAGGAAAACCGTCCCAAATCCAAATGTTACTGTGGAGAAAAAAAGTAGTATAGTAGAGATGGACGCGGTGCTTTGGGAGTTACGTAGACAATAGTGAGATGCATCATATCTCCTATGGAAGAAGGTCGATTTTGTTAGGCACTTGCCAACTTGGTCTCAAAAAGATAATTCTCAAGTAAAATACATACTTTACAAGAGATCTTCTCGTATTTGAACGTATTTATTACAAATAAAATTATACAGGGAAAATGGTTGAAAATTGCATAATTAGGTATTTTGCGATAATTTGACATAAATTGAATTCAGAACATTATTGCGTTTTGCTATTATAAGTTACGAAAAAGACATAAATGTGCACAACGAAAGATGAATCTTTTCCAAAATTTCTTGTATTTCAAACTTCATTTAAATTGATTCAAAACACCAAAAACATTTTAAGTTGTCAAATTAATACCATTCTAATCATAACAGTTTCCGATTCAAAATATTAGTGCGAAAGTTTACAATGCGTATGCCTTTTTAGTCACTCCAAATATATAACATATGTATCAGATACATACGACAAGAGACTGCTCATTAAATCTGTAATCGTTTTCACTCAGTTTTCTGATTTCTCTTTTGATCATGAAAATATAGCATGAAATTATTTCAGATATGTTTGATTAACCATAGTAAACACGTACATTCTTCATTGTAGTTATTTCTCCTGTATGTGACAGCTGAACATCATTATTCACATGATCATTTCTGATATAATCATTATGACTTATTTTATATTTTATAAGATGAAATGAATAGCATTTTTATACTTAATTAAGTGCTTTCACGAAATTTAAAAAGAACAATAACGTGTATTTTTTAAAATGTTTTGTAACGTAGAATGGTAACATATGTGTCATAGTGTAAAACACGGATATATTTTAAAGTTCAAACAATTTAAATGTACACTTTTGTGTGCAATTAAAATGGACTGAACTTGTATACAGTCTCACATATAGAAAACAATATTTTTAACCGATGAAAGCAAGGAGTCCGCTCACGTGTACTGTTTAGGTAACGTGTGTATTTCACTAACGTAAAGCAAATGCATTGTTATTTTCATTGTTAATTAATTGCATTTTGACATCAGACATTTTGAATATTCAACCCATAAATAATCTGATATAGAACACGATGTCATTTAATAGAATGTGACTGCCTTAACGCCTTTGTTTCAGACAAAACTGCATTGCATACTAGGAGTTTTCCTCTGACAAGATTCCGTCTTTTTGGGATCAGATATAAAATTGCACACCTCTGCATCGGCTCTTTTACTTGGACTTAATTCCTTTGGTTCTGGCAACAAAGTATTTTACTTAGTCGCTCAAATTTCATATTTTTTGTCTTTATCTTACGTCTATAGTAAACATTAAATTTTAGAATACCTATAATTTTGTGGGCACGCACAAGAGCCCTACACCTGATCATCTAAAAACATTTTCCTTTGTTACTTTTAGTGATAACATGTCAGCGACATTGATTTGTGCCTCATTAATGAATTTGGGTGTCAAAAGCAATTAATCGAAGCAGCTTAAATTTTAACGTGTTTCTCCAATCTGCCCACATCTTCAGTAAAGGATTGTCAAGACTTGGGAAACATATTCTAATATGTGATGCATGATATATATGTGTGTATACTTGTTCGTGTGTGTGTGTGAGTGTATGTTGATATGTATGTGCATTCAAGCTGGTGAGTCTTATGTATACGGGCTGATGTATTTTGCTTTGTTTCACTTTTATCCCTTTCAGGCCATTAGTTTCTTTTTCATTTGAGATAGAGAGAGGTAGGGTGGAAGGGAGAGAGAGAGAGTTGCACAAACGGGCAGACACATTCAGACGTACAGTCTTTGCATGTGTGTATATTTGTTTAAAAAAATAACAGCTCACAAGGGAACAAAGATAATGTGTACCAT
This sequence comes from Unio delphinus, assembly GCA_029339505.1. Taxonomy (NCBI): domain Eukaryota; kingdom Metazoa; phylum Mollusca; class Bivalvia; order Unionida; family Unionidae; genus Unio; species Unio delphinus. The sequence goes on from JAQISU010000343.1 coordinate 47,638, forward strand.
AATTAAGACTAGTAATCAGTTTATTCATTTCTAATTTGTTTGGAGATAAGGAGGAACTATCATTGACAATATTGAATAAAACATAAACTTAACTGGTATGAGGTTGATGTTGCGGCAACTAATTTGGCAAAATGCTAGGTATTTCTTTCTCTCTCTCTCTCTCTCTCTCTTTCTCTCACACACACACACATACACAGATATAAATATTACATAGTATCAACTTGCTGAATGAAAAAAAAAATATCTTTATACAACTATCGCATAGTTGGGCTGAATTGTCTAAAAGTCATTTGGCACACACATTCACATATATATTGGTTATGATGATATGACAGTTGATTGTAAGGGTGTTAAAAAGGTCTATTTTTGTTAATATGTTCCGAATTAAGCAACTTACCAAATAAAGATTGTTTCTTAACTTGAATATGAAATGAGATCAAAGGGAGAACAATAAATATATGTGCAGGGCAGTCAGTTAGGACATGAATTAAGCGACTTGAAACAAAGTGAATTAAGTCGGCTTACACCGTCCATTCCGGAGATTAAATTCGTTCCGGAACGATTAATCGTTATCATTACTAACAAACATCCGGAATGATCAACCTATCCAATAAAGTACGACCAATTGACGTGTGCATAACTATGAAAAAGTAAATAATTTGTATAAAAATAAAATAAATCATATTTTATTTTGCTTTACATTATTATGCAAATTAAAACAAAAATAATGTGTGAGTGGAAATCGATATATACAGAGAGAACATGTAAATGCATGTGTATTTCGGTGTGTATTTCAGTGTATTTTGTTTTTTTCAGTGTATTTCGGTGTTTCTAGGAACCCCATTGTGTAGTATGTTTTGAACTCTATTGACAGGAGAATAAGAGGTGAAATTTTCATGATTATCACATACTTGGCAATAAATATCAACATTCATCCATATATTTAAGAGTTATTGATATCCTTACTATGTTGTCTTGAACGTGATCGACTAAAAATCTGACACTAGCAAATGAACGCATTTTTTTATGTTCCTTTGACACACATTTCAATTGGTTGCAATGCGATGGTGGCTGAAGAATGCCGAAGTAGGTTTAACGAAACTATAGTATCAAGTATTTGAACAGCAAGCAACATTTCGTTTCATTCAAGAAACATTTTCCGATTGGAACCTACTTGAACATCTGCATACCTAAACTACTGTCGCATTTCAACAAATTCAATTGAACAAGAAGATGCATTTGTTTGCAAGTGTCAGATATTGATTCCACCAGGATAAAAAAAGCACAGTAAATATATTAATTAAACATAAATTAGTGGAAGAGTGTTGATATAGGTTGCCAAGTATGTGCGATATTCCTGAAACTTTGACTACTTGTTCCGATAGCATTCATTATGTCTTTCATCGCCTGACAGACCAGACGAAAGTACATTGTTGCTGAAATTTGAACTGGATATGGCCATTTGCATTCTTTGTCACATGACAGTGACTACACAAATCTCACAACCTACATGTCAATGACATCAGAGGTCATATGTCACGTGATATCATCAATATGCCATTTTTAGTGTTGCTGTACGAAAACAAATCCAACCTCAGATGTGGGAGGTCGTGGGTTCGATCCCCAGCTGAGTCATACCAAAAACTTATAAAAATGGTACTAACATCTGCCTCTCTTGGCGCTCAGCATTAAGAAGTTAGTGTTAGGACTGGTGAGCCAGGTGTCAGGATAATGTGATTGGGTGGGATATCATGCAACATGATGCCCCAGCACTAGGCAGCATAGTGATATAACTTTAATTTTTTTAAGGCTATTTTAAAAACAAAATCACACACACGTTTGATATTAATGTATATTTTCATCCAGTTGATATTAATTCATATTTTCATACATTTTATATTAATCCACATTTTCATACATTTTATATTAATTCATACTTTCATAAATTTTATATTCATATTTTCATGAATTTTATATTAATCCATATTTTCATACAATTTATATTAATCCATATTTTCATACAATTTATATTAAACTATATTTTCAACCATTATATAATCCATATTTTCGTACATTTTAAATTCATATTTTCAACCATTTTATATTAATCCATATTTTCAACCATTTTATATTAATCCATATTTTAAAACAATTTATATTCATATTTTCATACATTTTATTAATCCATTTTTTCATACATTTTATATTCATATTTTCATACATTTTATTAATCCATTTTTTCATACATTTTATATTCATATTTTCATACATTTTATTAATCAATTTTTTCATACATTTTATATTCATATTTTCATACATTTTATTAATCCATTTTTTCATACATTTTATATTCATATTTTCATACATTTTATATTAATCCATATTTTCATACATTTTATATTCATTTTTTCATACATTTTATATTCATATTTTCATACATTTTATATTAATCCATATTTTCATACATTTTATTAATCCATATTTTCATGTTAGAGCAATCCATATTCATTTTTTCATACATTTTATATTCATATTTTCATACATTTTATATTAATCCATATTTTCATACATTTTATTAATCCATATTTTCATGTTAGAGCAATGATTTTCATGTAAATTTTTTAGTTAATGAATGTTGAAAAGATCATCAATGATTTTTTTAAATCTTTTTTTCATGTCTGTATTAATTCCATGCTGTAATTTGTTACATCCATAATCACACTATAATAAGCATCATTATAACAAGGGACAGCTGTATATCATATTCCTAAACAAGGGACAGCTGTATATCATATTCCTAAACAAGGGACAGCTGTATATCATATTCCTAAACAAGGGACAGCTGTATATCATATTCCTAAACATTGCAGTAGATTAGAATCTTATAAATCTTATAATGATCATACTGCAATTCATTTTGCACACAAGTTTTAGGAACTTAATTTTGAGATATCATGGATTATACATGAGTGCATGAAGAATGCATTAAAAACTCATCATAGTAAATGTTATCATATATTAGATATTTCAGAACACTTTTATTTTATTCCTTTCATGTTTGTAAAGATATTTTCTTCTCCCCTCCTCCCACACACAATACCAGCATACTTTTCCTCTCCTTCCTTCCACTCCATTGAACCCTATGTCTGATTCTATGGCTCATACAGCTATGACTGACTACATGTATAAAGTTACATAATATAAAACGTGTTATACAATATGTGACTGAAATTGTAATTTTGATATATTTGACAATTTGAACTTGCAAATAGTTGCCAGAGGGTAACATGTCTACAAAGTTTTGCAGAATTTCAGTTTAAGACATGATAGTGATATATATATATATATATATATATATATATATATATATATATATATACACACACACACACACACACACACACACAGAAGAACAGATGGGATGGATGAATAAACAATATCACCAAGTCTAAAATAGGATTTTTTTTAAAAAATATTAATAGATATCAATTTCAAAGTGGGGATGGGTGGATGAATAGATGATATCACTAATTCTAAAGTGGGGGTATGGATGAATATGTGGTATCACCAATTCTAAAGTGGGGGCATAGATGAATAGACAATATCACTAATTCTAAAGTGGGGGGATGAATAATATGGTATCACCAGCTCTAAAAGGAGGGGATGGATGGATGGATTGATAAAGTATATCATGATATCTCCATGTTATAAAGTGTGGGAATGGATGAATTGACAAAGCATTTCACAATATCTCCAGTTATAAAGTGTAGTGATGGGTGGATTGACAAAGGATTTCTCTAATTTTAAAGTGTAGGAATGAAGGATTGGTAAAGGATATAGCAATATGTATCTCTACATCTAAATAGGAATAGCATAGTCCTTGAATGTCTTCTATACACAGGTTTCACTGCAACAGCAGATGCAGTTCCATTCAAGGTGCTGCAGAAGATCAGGCAGCAGCAGGCAGATAACAGTGTTTTAATAACTTTGAATGAAAAAAGCTGTCCAGTGGCTCTCTATGACTACTGTGAAAAGTATGGGAAGATAAATTACAGTGCCTTTAATTATCCACCTGGAGGAAAGGTATGTTATACACACAGAGTACAACAGATTTCAGAATATAATAGAAGCAGAATGTACCTCACTTGAAAAAGAATTTTGTAATTTTCAGTTTATTTGCTGAAGAAAACACATACATACATACCGTATATACTCGCGTATAAGTCCATTTGCATATAACTTAATCCCCCACCAAACTGAACAGGTATAAACACTAAAAAGTACATGACCCACATATAAGCTGACTGGCCCACATCGCCATGACATCTCAAGATGCATGAGGTAAGTTCTAAATGCATTCATTTAGGAAACATATATCTAAAAAAAATACATACTTATCTCGGGATTGGCGTGCATGATTAATAAAAAGAAATGGTATAAACTTGTTTGAAAATTTATTTAGTTGAATGTTTTCTTATTGTTTTGTGCTTTATTTAGATTTGTGCATAATTTGATCGAACGACGATAAGATATTAGCAATCGCGAGTTGCTGTACCACTACCTCTCCCTTTTGACTTGATTATTGTTTGTTTATGCATTATTGCATTGGACATTTTATATCAATGTACCAGTAATTTCGAATTTACTTTGCTTTAAACCTGTAAATACCTAACTCGTTTAAAATGTAATCCAAGTATGACAACACAACAAACAATAATACGGTTCGATTAAGCGCTAAGTACATCCCTTGGAGTCAAATCATGGGCACCATTGCGCTATTATTAAATGGTATCTCCAAATTTTTCAGACAAAAATGCTTCGAAAATTGTAACAGCTGAGTTTGCTTTCATGTCACCTGTCATGTGACCTGTCATGTCACCTGCAAACATTCACACGGAGGGAAAAAAACTCTCCCGATTTTTATGGTCACTGAATGCCTATGTCCCGATTTCATAATCTCATAGAACTCTCAAGTATTACATTATGTCTTTGATTTTCATCTCTTCTAAACAAGAAAAGTCTTACATGTTCTGTTGTATAACCTGTGATATATTGTTGTGATGAAATAGTTACTTTATTAGAAAGAATTCATTCTTCGCTAAATAGAATGTTAAGTTTAAAGACTATTCACATAAATTGAGGATTTTTTTTTTACCTCTACAACAACACAAAGACATTACGAATGCAGTAACTCTATACGCTATAACGCCATCCCACACATGAAACTTACATGAGTGAACAACTGGCATTTTTTACCGTATGTTAATTACCATCATTAAATTGAAAGGAATGAAAATACAGACCATGCAGCAAATGTGTCCTCAAAAATTAATTCCTAATATGATTTATTGTAAACAATACAAAATGCTTTACGAGTTGACAATAAGGGAATAAGGACAGATATACGAAGGGAAAAATAGCTGCCACATGTACGTTACCATGATTTGCCTCTTTAGGTACCTTTAAATCAAATAAATTGGGAATCCTTTATCTGCCAATAAATTACTGGTGCTTGCATAACACACAATAGTGTAGAGTATGGTTTCTTTGAATTACGACTGAGAGCCTGACGTTTTCTCAAAATAGTTGCATCAATACAGATAAAATTTTAATTAGTCATGCTGACTTTCTTGCTTGTTTATTTAAGACTAATCTTTAGCTGTTGGCAACAGCTTACCAGAATATAAAAATAGAGCATGTCCTGGGGGTAAAAAGGGTGCTTCACATGGAGAAACGGTGAGTTTTTTTTGCAAATTTCACACATATTGGACCAGGAAGATCAATCAATCAATTAATTAATCAATTAGTGAAAACGAGGATTTTAGGTCCCAATCTCTATTTTTTTAAATATCCAGTCTCCATACTTGGCTTTTGAAAAGTTCAAAAGTATGCTTTATACCCCAGTTTTACAAAACTACGGTAATTGTGCTAATATTAATAGAATAAAAAGGCAATTACATGTCAATATAGTTGCCAGTCAAAATTCCCTCTTAACACAAGTTTCAGGGTTTTATTGATTAACTGTCCTGTACTGCTGTCACAAAACAAAAGACAAATTCACTGACTATCAACATATGATGCCGAAACATCAAGCTTTCCATTGTGTGGAAAGTTATGATGTTTGGTCATCCAAAACACAAAACTAAAATTGGTTAATGTTAACCTTAGTTGATCTATATGAGAATTTTGTCCTTTTTTATTTCATGAACGTGTGAATCGTGCTGGTTATGTGCTTTATATACCAAAACATGCGTACTTTTTAAAAGTATGATCTCAATTTGTAAGATCTTTTATATCATTGAAAATGAGTAACTCGTGAGTGCGTGATTCAACGTAAATGAAATGGCTATTGCTGAAATCTTATCTGGAAGAATGCAATCTGCATTAATATGTTTGGGAATAAAAAATTGATTTAAGTGACGCTATGCACGCTTTGCACTGTAAGTACTGTACAGCTGGTCTCCCCAGTAAACGCAACCTGCCTGAGAATTTTGAAGTCTGTATTTACCTTTAATTAATTTCATGCTGAAGAAATAAAAACATATGCACATGTAAAATAATGAAAATATCAACCATAGTACTGTATCACAGTTTAATAATTGTTGGGTCACAGAAAGCTATTTTCTTTATTTTCTTACGACATGGAAAAACATTTTTTGTGTCACAAGATTTACAGCCATTACTTCTTGGTAGTCTCTCGAGTTGAGGAAGACAAGTTGTGCAATTTCATTCAACGGTGCACGTGCATGTGGCTCCGGAGTCCGAATTCCGATACACACATGCGGTTGCAGGTGGGGCATGTGACACTGGTGGTTGTTGGTATCTGGGATACATTTCTGTGATGTCTCTCACGAGTTGCAGCAAGACGCTGGTGGTGGTCATCCTAAAAGGTGGAACAGGCTTTTCTGGTCAGGGCTCGCCAATGCTTTCTGTCTGAGGCAGCGAGCTCGAGATGGCGTGGTTGAAAATCTGTCTATTTGATGTTTGACTTGAGGTTGTCTTTGTACCTCTTGTGAGGGCAGCCTTGGTTTTGGTTTCCCTGGACTAGCTCGCCAAAGAAAAACTGCTTTGGGATTCTGCTTTGATCCATGCAGATGACATGGCCAGTCCAGCGAAGCTGGGCCTGGATTAGTTTGGCTTTGATGCTTGTTGTGTTGGCTCTATCAAGGACTTCCAGGTTGGTGATTCGGTCCTGCCACTTGATCTGCAACTGTGACTGATATGCCTTCTGTAGAGTGTCCACGTTTCTCAGCCATATAAGAGAGACATGAGGACAATTGCATTGTACACCTTCATCTTTGTTGACATGCGTATGTCCTTGTGCAGCAAGACCTTGGTTCGGAGTCGTCCTAGTGCTTGACTGGCTTTTTGGGTTTTCGCAGTGATCTCTTTGTCCAGAGAGCCATCACTAGATATTGTGCTGCCAAGGTATTTGAAACTGTCCACATTCTTTAGCTGCGTGTCGCCAATGGTGATACAGGGTTGTGAGTGGACAGTGTTTGGGGTGGGTTGGAAGATGACTTCTGTCTTTCCTAGACTAATTGTGAGTCCAAATAGGTTGGAGGCTTCAGAGAATCTGTACATGATTGCCTGTAGGTGAGTCTCTTCATGGGCCATGAGGGCACAGTCATCTGCAAAGAGTGCTTCAATGATGAGTCTTTCTAGTGTCTTGGTTTTTGCAGCTAGGCGACGGAGATCAAACACTGATCCATCCAGGCAATACCTAATGTAGATGCCAATGTCAATGTCCCAGATGGCATGGAACAGTACCTGTGTGAAGAAGAGGTTGAAGCGTACCAGAGCGAGTACACAACCCTGTTTGACACCATTAGATATGGGGAATTTCACGTAGGGTTCACCGTCTGAGAGAATCTCTCCAGTCATGCCAACATGGAGGAGCCGGATGAGGTTGGTTAACTTCTGAGGACAACAAAGTTTCTTGAGTACTACCCACAGTGCGTCTCTGTTGACCATATCGAAAGCCTTTGTCAGGTCCACAAAGACAGCATGCAGATTCATGTTCTGACCAAGGCACTTCTCTTGGACTTGTCTCACTGCAAAGATCATGTCAACAGTGCTGCGGTCTGGGCAAAAACCACACTGAGACTCGGGGAGGTTATCTTCTGACACTGCCGCAATAAGCCTGTTGAGCAAGATGCGAGCAAGAATTTTGCCAGCAATGGAAAGCAGGGAGATGCCTCTGTAGTTACTGCAGTCCACACGTGTACCTTTATTTTTATTGAGGGTCACAATTGATGCATCACAGAGGTCGTATGGCATATCTTTTTCCGTCCAGATGCTGATTAGCACATAGTAGAATGCCTCCAGAGACTGCTTACTGAGAGCCTTGTACACCTCCGCTGGGATACCATCCTTTCCAGGTGCCCTGCCCCAGTTTGTTTGTTTAATGGCCCTCCTCAATTCCTCCATCTTTGGTGGAATATCCAGTTGGTTGTGCGTTGGCTGTTGGGTTATTTGGTCAAGAACCGATTGGCTGACCGATGAGGGCAGGTTTAGGAGCTGATTAAAGTGTTCTTTCCATCTTTCCTTAATGCCATTCTTGTCCTTTATTAATGTACTGCCATCTGCAGCGAGCAAGGGTGTAGAGCTGGACTTTGCATGGCTGAAGATTGACTTGTTGGCGTTGTAGAACTCTTTGGAGTTGTTAGTGTCTGCATAGCTTTGCACTTCATCAGCTTTCTTTTCCCGCCAGTGATCATGCATCTTGCGGATTTCTCTCTGAGCCTCAGCTTGATAGGATTTGAAGCGGTCTTTTTGGGGGATGGAGTTTGTGTCATTCTGCCAGTCCAAAAATGCTTTGTTTTTTCTGGCAAGCAGATCTTCAATGGCAGCGTTGTTCTCGTCAAACCAGTCTTGATGGATTCACTTCTTTGGACCCAGGGTTGCCATAGCTGTTTCTCTTATTATGTCCCTGAGCTTGTTCCATTTTTCAGAGGCATTTCCACATAACGGTCCGTTTGTTGACAGCTTGTCTTCTAGTCTCTTCAGGAAATTGAGCTGGGTGGAAGGCTGCTGCAGTTTGACAATGTTGAAGGCTGTGCGCACAAGCTTAGGATGTCTTAGGTGGTGAGGGCAATGTGCAGCTGTAGGGTAGTTCTGACAAGTCTGTGGTCTGTCCAGCATTCTGCTCCTCGCATGGCCTTGGTGATTTGGACATTCTTGGCATCACGCTGGTGTACTATTACAGAGTCAATGAAGTGCCATTGGCGAGATCTGGGGTGCATCCAGGTGTTCTTTTGTTTGTTCGCCATTCTGAACATTGAGTTTGTGATTAGGAGGTTAAATTCTGTGCATTTGCTGAGTAGGAGCAGGTCGTTGTTGTTCATTCTGCCGACACCATGCTTGCCAAGCACACCTTTCCATTGACCATAATCGCAGCCAACATGGGCATTGAAGTCCCCCAGTAGTATGATCTTGTCGTCAGCTGGAATTGAGCTAAGTACAGAGCTGAGGTCCGTATAGAACTGCTCAATGGTTTCTGCTTGACTCGATAGGGTAGGGGCGTATGCACTGATGATTTTTGCATGCCGTTTGTGGCTGATAGGTATTCGCAATTTCATTAGCCTATCATTGATACCAACAGGCATTTCTGGAAGCTGCTTCAGAAGACTTGATTTGATAGCCAGGCCGACTCCATGGAATCTATCCTCATTTTGGGCTTTTCCTTTCCAGAAGAATGTGTAGCCGCTGGTTAGCTCAGTAACAGAACCCTTTTCTGTGAACATGGTTTCACTCAAGGCTGCAATGTCAATATTGTAGCATGATAGCTCCTTAGACAATAGAGCTGTTATCCTGTGGGGTCTTGCTACGTTTTCTTTGTCCATGAGAGTACTGATATTCCATACTCCAATAATAAGTTTTTTTTTCTTTGATTATGTCGACCGCAGATATGGATGATCTTGCCAGCCACTGTATGCTGGCCAGATTTTTACAAGGCATGCTTTTTTTAGGCCACCTTTTCTAGGCCTCTCCCTATTCAGGGTGAGCAGCGCCGTCTTAAAAAGGTCTGCTCAGTCACCCCTGGGTGCTGCCGAACTGTTCTGCTGCCCTGGGTACAGAGCAAAAAGACCACTTGTCTAAGGGCCACCTACATGCAGGTCTCTGACTATAACTCCCAATGGTCATCTCCACCTGTTGCGTTGCCCATCGCCGTAGGATTTTGGTAGGTGTAGGTAAGGAACGATGAGTGTGATGATGAGGATGAATGATAGGTGCACAACATAACCTGTGCGTGAAGGAGATTAAAGTGAAATAGCCTTTGCACAGAGACAGCCTCACTCTCTTGGCCTTGGTAGTTAGAGCTCAGTGGTACGAAGATTCGTCACGGCTGGGGACTACTTCGGCTGCATTGGATGGCTATGACGTCTTCCGTGCCTTGTCATACCCTATGCTCTTCACAAAGCATTTGCAGATTTGCCTTTGTGGCCGTTGGATCACTCAGTTGATCTATTCCACCCAGTCTGCCAAAACTGGCTTTACATGCAAGGATAAGGTTTGAGGCCCGTCAGCTACCCTTCACCTGGTTTAGTCGGCCAGTCGAAGTCGTTGCCCGTGGTGTGGCCGCTGTGCATGCTACAACTGCTTGGAGCCACAGGTGAGGGCTGAGTGCCTGGTGAGGACCAAAGATGGGCAAGCTACTCCCGAAGGTCATAAGGGAATCATGCATATACATTAAAGTCCAGGGTAAACATTTTTGCAGTGTTTTTTTTTTAAAAATAGAAATTTGTACATTACTCATTTTGCATTGAATATTCCTTTATAATTATATAAATTGAGTTGGATAACTCTCTCTCTCTCTCTCTCTCTCTCTCTCTCTCTCTCTCTCTCTTGTCTTTTTCTTACTCTCAAATAACATCACAACCTTATGGTGTCTTATTTTCTATACTGTCAATCAGCCCAGGATGTTGGTGGAGTTTTCAACACATAAGGAACTAGAAGCACTTCTTGATGATGTGACCTCATTTCAAGATGATGCATTACTTTGGCACACACGACATGTCCATTGGGGGCATACATATCTTACTTCACAGTCACCGTCCAGGGAGCCATTTATTCGACAGATGTCTCAAGTACTGAAACTGACAGAATTAATGGAATGTAAATCTGTAAGTAGTCTGTATAGTGCTGATAGTGAGACTGAAGATTGAAATAGAACTGCATGACATCTCATGTATATAAGGCCTTAGATTGAAAAAGAGATGTATGCCTTCTCGCATACTGTTACGTGCTTAGGCTCAAATAAGCAGCAACATAGAAAGAAGTGAAAATAACAAGCTTGTGAACAAATTAACAAACAATTTATTAAGTACAAATATTTTCATAAAAGAAAATAAATAAACTTACGGTTTTAGAGAATCAAGTCCAAAAATTAATCCAAAAGAGAATTCACAATATAATCCACTAGTGGAATTGTAAGAGTCCTGATAATAAAATGTCCTAATAGTTCCCTGTTCAAATCTTGACAATGTAATCCAATATGGACGACGATGTCACTTGATTTAGTCAGTTCTAGTTTTATAATAATCCATATGAGCACAAGTAATTTCTAGATAAATAACACAATAAATTTCTCTTGATCCTAAATGAATAATTCAAACTCAAACAATAACACACGTTTGTATTCCAAAGCCCAGACTGACTACTGAACTGTTCTCTCCCAAACAATAATTTAAATACCTGTTTTGACGTAAACAGGAAAGGGGTCACGACCTTCCAGAATCTCTCAGAACAATCTCGCGTTCAGAAAATCACGTAACCATCATGATCTAGAAAGATGTCTTTGGAATCAACCAATCATTTTTAATATAAAGCTCTAATGTCCCTGGAATCAACCAGTTATTTTAGAAGATTGTTTACACTCTGAAGCAAGGTCAGAAAATGAGGTTAACATCTGTTGTTTACTTGTAGAGTGTATAGGTCATCCATTTCTAGAAAATCTCTCCCAACTAACAAATTTTAAACCCAAAATGTCAAATTTGAATCCGACAAACAAAATTAAATGATTTAAATCAAATATACGTAACAATACACAATACCTAAGTTCAGTTGCAATCAAGATGTATGCCATCTATATTACAGTAAAAGCTGTCTTGAGATACCAGTGCTATGAGATACCAGAACCTCCATGCGCATGTTTATTCATTATATAGTGTTATGACCAGTTATGAGAGACCATTGGCAGAATGGGTGGTTTTTCAAGACAGGTTCTACTGTATTCAAGACCTTAGATTGAAATAGAATTATATGCTTTCTCACTTATAGAATGTCTTAGACAATTAAAAAGAGTTGTATGTCTTCTCTCTTATAGACTACCTTAGATTTAAATAGAGGTGCATGCATTCTCTCCTATAGAATGCCTTAGGTTTAAATAGAGGTGCATGTATTCTCTCCTATAGAATGCCTTAGATTTAAATAGGGGTGCATGCTTTCTCTTATAGAATGCCTTAGGTTTAAATAGGGGTGCATGTATTCTCTCCTATAGAATGCCTTAGATTTAAATAGAGGTGCATGCATTCTCTTATAGAATGCCTTAGGTTTAAATAGAGGTGCATGTATTCTCTCTTATAGAATGCCTTAGGTTTAAATAGGGGTGCATGCATTCTCTCTTATAGAATGCCTTAGATTTAGATAGGGGTGCATGTATTCTCTCCTATAGAATGCCTTAGGTTTAAATAGAGGTGCATGCATTCTCTCTTATAGAATGCCTTAGATTTAAATAGGGGTGCATGCATTCTCTTATAGAATGCCTTAGATTTAAATAGAGGTGCATGTATTCTCTCTTATAGAATGCCTTAGATTTAAATAGAGGTGCATGCATTCTCTCTTATAGAATGCCTTAGATTTAAATAGAGGTGCATGCATTCTCTCTTATAGAATGCCTTAGATTTAGATAGAGGTGCATGCATTCTCTCTTATAGAATGCCTTAGATTTAAATAGAGGTGCATGCATTCTCTCTTATAGAATGCCTTAGATTTAGATAGAGGTGTATGCATTCTCTCTTATAGAATGCCTTAGATTTAAATAGAGGTGCATGTATTCTCTCTTATAGAATGCCTTAGATTTAAATAGAGGTGCATGTATTCTCTCTTATAGAATGCCTTAGATTTAAATAGAGGTGCATGTATTCTCTCTTATAGAATGCCTTAGATTTAAATAGAGGTGCATGTATTCTCTCTTATAGAATGCCTTAGATTTAAATAGAGGTGCATGTATTCTCTCTTATAGAATGCCATAGATTTAAATAGAGGTGCATGCATTCTCTCTTATAGAATGCCTTAGATTTAGATAGAGGTGCATGCATTCTCTTATAGAATGCCTTATATTTAAATAGAGGTGCATGTATTCTCTCTTATAGAATGCCTTAGATTTAAATAGAGGTGCATGTATTCTCTCCTATAGAATGCCTTAGATTTAAATAGAGGTGCATGTATTCTCTTATAGAATGCCTTAGATTTAAATAGAGGTGCATGTATTCTCTTATAGAATGCCTTAGGTTTAAATAGAGGTGCATGTATTCTCTCTTTTAGAATGCCTTAGGTTTAAATAGAGGTGCATGTATTCTCTCGTTTAGAATGCCTTAGATTTAGATAGGGGTGCATGTATTCTCTCCTATAGAATGCCTTAGATTTAAATAGAGGTGCATGCATTCTCTCTTTTAGAATGCCTTAGATTTAAATAGAGGTGCATGTATTCTCTCTTTTAGAATGCCTTAGATTTAAATAGAGGTGCATGTATTCTCTCTTATAGAATGCCTTAGATTTAAATAGAGGTGCATGTATTCTCTCTTATAGAATGCCTTAGATTTAAATAGAGGTGCATGTATTCTCTCTTATAGAATGCCTTAGATTTAAATAGAGGTGCATGTATTCTCTCTTATAGAATGCCTTAGATTTAAATAGAGGTGCATGTATTCTCTCTTATAGAATGCCATAGATTTAAATAGAGGTGCATGCATTCTCTCTTATAGAATGCCTTAGATTTAGATAGAGGTGCATGCATTCTCTTATAGAATGCCTTATATTTAAATAGAGGTGCATGTATTCTCTCTTATAGAATGCCTTAGATTTAAATAGAGGTGCATGTATTCTCTCCTATAGAATGCCTTAGATTTAAATAGAGGTGCATGTATTCTCTTATAGAATGCCTTAGATTTAAATAGAGGTGCATGTATTCTCTTATAGAATGCCTTTGGTTTAAATAGAGGTGCATGTATTCTCTCTTTTAGAATGCCTTAGGTTTAAATAGAGGTGCATGTATTCTCTCTTTTAGAATGCCTTAGATTTAGATAGGGGTGCATGTATTCTCTCCTATAGAATGCCTTAGATTTAAATAGAGGTGCATGCATTCTCTCTTTTAGAATGCCTTAGATTTAAATAGAGGTGCATGTATTCTCTCTTTTAGAATGCCTTAGATTTAAATAGAGGTGCATGTATTCTCTCTTATAGAATGCCTTAGATTTAAATAGGGGTGCATGTATTCTCTTATAGAATGCCTTAGATTTAAATAGGGGTGCATGTATTCTCTTATAGAATGCCTTAGATTTAAATAGAGGTGCATGCATTCTCTCTTATAGAATGCCTTAGATTTAAATAGAGGTGCATGTATTCTCTTATAGAATGCCTTAGGTTTAAATAGAGGTGCATGTATTCTCACTTTTAGAATGCCTTAGGTTTAAATAGAGGTGCATGTATTCTCTCTTTTATAATGCCTTAGATTTAGATAGGGGTGCATGTATTCTCTCCTATAGAATGCCTTAGATTTAAATAGGGGTGCATGTATTCTCTCTTTTAGAATGCCTTAGATTTAAATAGAGGTGCATGTATTCTCTTATAAAATGCCTTAGGTTTAAATAGAGGTGCATGTATTCTCTCTTTTAGAATGCCTTAGGTTTAAATAGAGGTGCATGCATTCTCTCTTATAGAATGCCTTAGATTTAGATAGGGGTGCATGTATTCTCTCCTATAGAATGCCTTAGATTTAAATAGGGGTGCATGTATTCTCTCTTATAGAATGCCTTAGGTTTAAATAGGGGTGCATGTATTCTCTCTTATAGAATGCCTTAGGTTTAAATAGGGGTGCATGTATTCTCTCCTATAGAATGCCTTAGATTTAAATAGAGGTGCATGTATTCTCTCTTTTAGAATGCCTTAGGTTTAAATAGAGGTGCATGTATTCTCTCTTATAGAATGCCTTAGATTTAAATAGATGTGCATGTATTCTCTCTTTTAGAATGCCTTAGGTTTAAATAGAGGTGCATGTATTCTCTCTTTTAGAATGCCTTAGGTTTAAATAGAGGTGCATGTATTCTCTCTTATAGAATGCCTTAGATTTAAAAAGAGGTGCATGCATTCTCTTCTATAGAATGCGTTAGGTTTAAATAGAGGTGCATGCTTTCTCTCCTATAGAATGCCTTAGGTTTAAATAGAGGTGCATGTATTCTCTATTATAGAATGCCTTAGATTTAGATAGGGGTGCATGTATTCTCCTATAGAATGCCTTAGATTTAAATAGAGGTGCATGTATTCTCTCTTATAGAATGCCTTAGATTTAAAAAGAGGTGCATGCATTCTCTTTTATAGAATGCGTTAGGTTTAAATAGAGGTGCATGCTTTCTCTCCTATAGAATGCCTTAGATTTAAATAGAGGTGCATGCATTCTCTCTTATAGAATGCCTTAGATTTAAATAGAGGTGCATGCATTCTCTTATAGAATGCCTTATATTTAAATAGAGGTGCATGTATTCTCTCTTATAGAATGCCTTATATTTAAATAGAGGTGCATGTATTCTCTCTTATAGAATGCCTTAGATTTAAATAGAGGTGCATTCTCTTTTATAGAATGCCTGTGGTTTAAATAGAGGTGCATGCTTTCTATCTTATAGAATATAAGGTGGTTTTTTCCGGGGGTTTTCCCTGGGTTCTTCCTCCACCATTAATACTGGCTGCCATTTATTAGCCTGTTGTGTGCTGAAAAATTGTATTAAACCCTACAACTCTCAACTGTCCAGGTTTCCTTATTTGGTTCATTTTGAGAGAATCTAAAACAAATACAAATGGTCTTTGTACTCTTCATGCTCCAATAATATTTATATAATTTGAAGTTTAAAATTTGTGATGACAATAAATTAAAATAATAAAACAACAGAAACAATAATAATAAATGACCTTATGGTCCACAGAATGTATGATAATTAGAAAATTGATAGAAAAATTAAAACCATGAAATTTTTAAATATAATTTATTTCACTCTTTATTACTTGAAGAATATTTTTAAAAAAAATTAAAAGTATTTACTTTTTTGATTGATCCATCATTTTCATAATTGTCAGATATGCTAATTTCATTATAAAGGCAATCAGTGTTCATATTCCATTTCGTCATTATACTCCACCATTAATACTGGACACCATGTATAGCTTATCTTATGCTGAAAAATGGCATTAAACCTTATAACAACATCATTATACTCCACCATTAAAATACTGGACACCATGTACAGCCTATCTTATGCTGAAAAATGGCATTAAACCTTATAACAACATCATTATACTCCACCATTAAAATACTGGCCACCATGTACAGCCTATCTTATGCTGAAAAATGGCATTAAACCTTATAACAACATCATTATACTCCACCATTAAAATACTGGCCACTATGTATAGCCTATCTTATGCTGAAAAATGGCATTAAACCTTATAACAACATCATTATACTCCACCATTAATACTGGACACCATGTATAGCCTATCTTATGCTGAAAATGGCATTAAACCCTTTAACAACAACATCATTGTACTGACATCGAGAAAATTATGCCTGTGTGTACATGTCATGTGTTCTGAATAAATTAGAGTAAATTATACAATTAATCTACGAGTATAAATGGGAAAAAGAATAAATTACAGGCTTCTACTCTTAAATAAATAAGTCTTTATACACACACAAGTAAGAGCAAATGGACAAGAAAGGCTGTGGTTTTCGGTTTTCATATGCTTTAAAGCAACACATACCGGGTACCCATCAGAAACGGTTTTAGTGTACTTTACAACGGCTCATGATGACTGTGCAAGGATAGGGGTATAAATTAGGAACAAAATAAACATTTTGACTTCATTAATAAATTGAAAATAAAATAGTTACCAAAAATGTTCTATCACTTTCCTCTTTAGCCTAGATCCCGTCTTTGTTAGTGAACTGTGTTTTTAAAAATTTTTATGGTCATTCTGTGCACATCGATAATGAGCCTTAATGATAAAAGCTGAAGTTATCCAATAGTATGGTTTTGGCAAAGCTGACCAGGAGCATGTTGCCAGAACAGAATTAAATTTCGTAAGTGAATGATCAGGGTGCTTTTAAATTGGATGGGGATTTTCAAAGGCATCATAAATTTGACAGGGGCACTAAAAAAGTTATGCAGGGTCTTCTGAATAAGACACCATTTGAAGAGCTTACCTAATTCACTTATAAGTCCTGCTTCATCACTACTTTAGCAGTCAGCAGGCAAATCATTAATTCAGGTCTTATTGGTGGACCCATTTTCTTGCAGTTCCCTCACAATGTTTCAACATTGCTCATGTAGCCCTGCTATCATTAACAAGAACAAGCTTACATTCATGAGGAATTAATTCCCATCTATTCTGGACACTTCATCTCATCAACAGGAGCCAGTGCAAGCTCTGAAGGGGTATTTTAGGAATAATAAGCCTTTGCATCAATATAGATCATTTTACTTTCAGAGAAGGGGAAGGATCTTCTATCAACATAGGCAATTTCATAATAAGCACAAAGATTATCGTTCTAGAAATAATTATTGTTCCAAAAGTAATTATTGTTCCAGATTATTTGATAGCTTTATACTGATGTGGCTTCCAAATTTCTGGTTTTGTGAAAGAGAACAATTTTCATTTTGAATTTGTTCTTTGACAGATGGAGTCTTTTCTAGTCTAGAAGCTCTCTTGCATTGCATAAGGTCACTCTGGCATTTCTGTGGTAAAGGGATTAGGGTTAGGGATGTATCAGTCTCCACCTCTTACATATTCTCCTAAGGTATTCTGACGGGGTAATTTATTGAAGAACCCCCCCCCCCACCGTCTTTAGTAAAATTTGTTTCTTTCAGAATACTTATCCAATCATAATACACATTCAACCTCCCAACCTCCCCACAATAACATCCACATAGAGAGCTTGCCTTATGCTCAGTTAGTAACAGATGTTCATGGGATTTGGTATCACACCTCTACCAAGGGGAGATCACTCTGCCCAAGTGCCACCTAGGTGGGCAGTTAACTTTTAGTTAAATGTGTTATCTGGGATGGCTTGATTTGCGAGGTAGTGGTAGTTGTCCGAACTTATTTTGATTGGGTAAGTTTGAAAAATAAAAACGCATTTTACTGGAAAAATTGGTTTTCAGTATCCTTAATATATTCCCTTATAATCTTTTATTTACTGTAGCTAAGAAATTCTTCTTTTTTTTCAGATGACTGACCAGATCAATTTGATTTACAAGACTTTGAGAATGTCAGAATTGGAAAACAGATATCATTACTTGTTGTGTTCATTTGTGCAGGACATTGTGAGATCACTGTTCCCATCATGCTCAATTTTACCCTTTGGATCCGGTGTAAATGGCCTGGGGTTGCCTGGATGTGACATAGATATGACCCTTGACCTCAATTGTCAGCCTCCTTCAAATGCAAGTTTTGTTTTCTGTAAACTATTTACAAAATTATAGGCGGAGCTTATATTGCAAGACTTTTAAAGACTTGAAGGATTTCAAAGTAATTTGTGTTTTACTTCGACTCTTTTAAAGACTTGAAGGATTTCAAAGTAATTTGTGTTTTACTTCGACTCTTTTAAAGACTTGAAGGATTTCAGAGTAATTTGTGTTTTACTTCGACTCTTTTAAAGACTTAAAGGATTTCAAAGTAATTTGTGTTTTACTTCGACTCTTTTAAAGGCTTGAAGAATTTCAAAGTAATTTGTGTTTTACTTCGACTCTTTTAAAGACTTAAAGAATTTCAAAGTAATTTGTGTTTTACTTCGACTCTTTTAAAGACTTGAAGAATTTCAAAGTAATTTGTGTGTTACTTCGACTCTTATAAAGACTTGAAGAATTTCAAAGTAATTTGTGTTTTACTTCGACTCTTATAAAGACTTGAAGAATTTCAAAGTAATTTGTGTTTTACTTCGACTCTTTCAAAGACTTGAAGAAATTCAAAGTAATTTGTGTTTTACTTCGACTCTTTTAAAGATTTGAAGAATTTCAAAGTAATTTGTGTTTTACTTCGACTCTTTTAAAGACTTGAAGGATTTCAAAGTAATTTGTGTTTTACTTCGACTCTTTTAAAGATTTGAAGAATTTCAAAGTAATTTGTGTTTTACTTCGACTCTTTTAAAGACTTAAAGGATTTCAAAGTAATTTGTGTTTTACTTCGACTCTTTTAAAGACGAAGAATTTCAAAGTAATTTGTGTTTTACTTCGACTCTTTTAAAGACGAAGAATTTCAAAGTAATTTGTGTTTTAATTAGACTCGTTTAAAGACTTGAAGAATTTCAAAGTAATTTGTGTTTTACTTCGACTCTTTTAAAGACTTGAAGGATTTCAAAGTAATTTGTGTTTTACTTCGACTCTTTTAAAGACTTGAAGAATTTCAAAGTAATTTGTGTTTTACTTCGACTCTTTTAAAGACTTGAAGAATTTCAAAGTAATTTGTGTTTTACTTCGACTCTTTTAAAGACTTGAAGAATTTCAAAGTAATTTGTGTTTTACTTCGACTCTTTTAAAGACTTAAAGGATTTCAAAGTAATTTGTGTTTTACTTCGACTCTTTTAAAGACGAAGAATTTCAAAGTAATTTGTGTTTTACTTCGACTCTTTTAAAGACTTGAAGAATTTCAAAGTAATTTGTGTTTTAATTAGACTCGTTTAAAGACTTGAAGAATTTCAAAGTAATTTGTGTTTTACTTCGACTCTTTTAAAGACTTGAAGGATTTCAAAGTAATTTGTGTTTTACTTCGACTCGTTTAAAGACTTGAAGAATTTCAAAGTAATTTGTGTTTTACTTCGACTCTTTTAAAGACTTGAAGAATTTCAAAGTAATTTGTGTTTTACTTCGACTCTTTTAAAGACTTGAAGAATTTCAAAGTAATTTGTGTTTTACTTCGACTCTTTTAAAGACGAAGAATTTCAAAGTAATTTGTGTTTTACTTCGACTCTTTTAAAGACTTGAAGAATTTCAAAGTAATTTGTGTTTTACTTCGACTCTTTTAAAGACGAAGAATTTCAAAGTAATTTGTGTTTTACTTCGACTCTTTTAAAGACGAAGAATTTCAAAGTAATTTGTGTTTTACTTCGACTCTTAAAGACGAAGAATTTCAAAGTAATTTGTGTTTTACTTAGTACTCTTTTAAAGATTTGAAGAATTTCAAAGTAATTTGTGTTTTACTTACTCGTTTAAAGACTTGAAGAATTTCAAAGTAATTTTTTGTTTTACTTAGACATGTAAAACAAACATAGGATTGTGAATTAATGTTTTAACTAGAAAAATATGTGAGCGATTTATCATTTAGGGATGAAATGATAACATTCGCTTGTTGATTGTGGGATTTATTGTGAGATGAAATGGTATGATAAAAACCTAAAACAATAGCAAGCGCATGCTTAGAATACAAGACAAATACAATACAGAATGTAAGTGACACAAATACAATACACATTACACAACCCACACACCGACATTTATAATTTTACAAAGATTCCTTAATTTGAATTGTATAATTTTTCTAAATTCTGTTCAATCCCTGTTCTTTTACTTGCATGAAAGACCAGTGTTCTTCATCTTCACAACTCGTTCTGCTTGAGGTGTTGTCCATCTCAAGAACTAGAGTAGGAATGCCAGAAGATTTTGTTAGTATGGTGAGGAAATGATTTTAAATCTCATGAGGCACAGGAGTCATGCACCCTGATTGATCACTCATGACAACCACGCACATTGGTCCACGACAAGAGTCCTGGGTCACACATAAAACAAAAATTCATTGTTGTGTAAACTGTGTTAAGGTTAACATAGTCCAACTGGATAGAAATAGAGTGGACACTTCCCCCAACCCCACGAGTTTTCTCAGCTACCCTGATGCTCTCTACGTTGTCATTATTGGGCATATCCTATGCCACACTCCATTAATTGTGCATAATTACTTAAATTTGTCTGGTGTTTTTATTTAATATAAATGTCCAATATTCCGTGATCTTAATATATTTTATGTCTATTTAATGTAAATGTCATATATTTCATTACATTAATATATTTTATGATTTTTTTTAATCTAAATGTTGTTTTCTCTCTTAATTTAATATACTTTATATTTATGTAATGAAACATGATTTAGTCCAATTTTGTTGTTTTCTTTAACCCCAAAAATGATATTTTTAAATATGGCATTGTCAATAAGTCTTTCTATTGAAAACAATTT
This sequence comes from Unio delphinus, assembly GCA_029339505.1. Classification (NCBI taxonomy): domain Eukaryota; kingdom Metazoa; phylum Mollusca; class Bivalvia; order Unionida; family Unionidae; genus Unio; species Unio delphinus. The sequence continues at coordinate 69,133 of JAQISU010000343.1, forward strand.
TTCTTTTTATTCACAAAAGTACAAAGTGCTCAGATTATGAAAAATAACCTCCATACTTTTCTTTTACACAATAACAACAATGTTAAAAGAAACTGATGCATATATAACAGTTAATAAATATAAGAAACGTAAATATTTACAAGTGGACAGCTGTTTAAATCTCATGCTTCCTTTCTTGCAACAGGACGCATATATGTTTCTATGTGATTCTTAAAGTCTAATAAAAAGGGGAGGGATTGCTGTGCCATCTGATCCAGAATGTTCCTGTTAAGAAAGAAAAATCCTGGATCAGTGACCTGTTGAATTTAGCAGCAAAAATTCCCGAGAAAAGTCTTCCTTCCATATTGTTTAAACAGCCATGGATGCCGGTTCACAATTTGAATGAAGACTTGTTGAACCTGCATATCTGACTTGTCAAGCAGGTGTTCAGATAGTTACGGTTTTCAGAAAAGTAGTGGACAGCATGGCTCAGACCAGAGTATTTTGTTGGGTCACAAGTTAGAAACTAATATAGTATTTGAATGCAGCTAACTGTTGGGTGAAAGTCTGAGATAACATTCTCAATATTTTAACTTGTTGATCTTTCATTCCCAAGGGGTTAGTTTGAACTGGTGGGAATAATGTAAACCGAGGAGACTAGGGCCAGTACCAACCCAGTGGTAAGAGGGATGTAACTCCCTCCTCAGACCTATTCTTTGAACATATTTTAATCAGAAAATGTATTTGAAGAGAAAACAAATTTTTGGAGGAAAATGTGTTTCTTTGATGCTACTTACCAATCATAAGATTGGCACACCCTCTCAAGCATTTAATCCTCTAAGAGTTTTCACATCTTCATTTAATCCTCAAAGAGTTTTCACATCTTCATTTAATTCTCAAAGAGTTTTCACATCTTCATTTAATCCTCAAAGAGTTTTCACATCTTCATTTAATCCTCAGAGTTTTCACATCTTCATTTAATCCTCAAAGAGTTTTCACATCTTGCATTTAATCCTCGAAGAGTTTTCATATCTGCTCTGATGATTTGAAAGATTTGTCTGTTTAAAATGAAGTTCATTTTTTAAATTGTTAAATCAACTGATGAACACAGGGATAACATATTTTATATCATCAAAGATTTACTTAACTGCTAGTGGTATCTATTTTCAGACTGGCTTAACTGCTAGTGGTATCTATTTTCAGACTGGCTTAACTGCTAGTGGTATCTATTTTCAGACTGGCTTAACTGCTAGTGGTATCTATTTTCAGACTGGCTTAACTGCTAGTGGTATCTATTTTCAGACTGGCAGGAATGGTAAGCCCAAGCTGAAGTACATGTCAAAGTCGTATAAAAGTAATGAGCGACAGATGGAACAAGATATAGTAAATCTGATGTCACATCTTATAAATCTTCTTCCTTCTGTCTCAAACTGTGTCAGAATTCCACATGCCCGTGTTCCAATACTAAAGTTTCATCATGGATCGCTGGATAAGGAGTGTGATATGTCCATCCTGAACATGTAAGTCTTATTGTAATGCATAAAAAGTAGTTACTGTCCAACCTTAACATGTAAGTCTTATTGTACTGCATACAAAGTAGTTACTGTCCAACCTTAACATGTAAGTCTTATTGTACTGCATAAAAAGTAGTTACTGTCCAACCTGAACATGTAAGTCTTATTGTACTGCATACAAAGTAGTTACTGTCCAACCTTAACATGTAAGTCTTATTGTACTGCATACAAAGTAGTTACTGTCCAACCTTAACATGTAAGTCTTGTTGTACTGCATACAAAGTAGTTACTGTCCAACCTTAACATGTAAGTCTTGTTGTACTGCATACAAAGTTGTTACTGTCCAACCTTAACATGTAAGTCTTATTGTACTGCATACAAAGTAGTTACTGTCCAACCTTAACATGTAAGTGACGGTGAATCTACAACACATTAAAAGATTTACTATTTTCTCTTCCATCATAAGGCCATTCTCTTAGGTTAAGGTGATTTCCACTATCAAATCATTTGAATATAATAATGAACAGACTGACATTATCCAATCTGGGGCATGGTTGCCATTATCATCACATCTGAACATAACTGTACCCGCACTGTTGGATGATTGCCACTATCAAGGCATTTTAATAGAACTGTGCCCAGACTGGCATTACACAAACTGGGATGATTGCCACTATCTTAGCATTTGAATAGAACTGTGCCCAGACTGGCATTACACAAATGATTGCCACTATCTTAGCATTTGATTAGAACTGTGCCCAGATTGGCATTATGCAAATGTGTTTATATCATCATGGTATGTAACTGTGCCCAGACTGGCATCCTCGAACTGGGACGGTTGCCACCATCTTAGCATTTGAGTAGAACTGTGCCCAGACTGGCATTATGCAAACTGGAATGAATGCCACTATCATAACATTTGATTACAACTGTGCCCAGATTGGCATTACACAAATTGGGATGGTTGCCATTTTCTTAGCATTTGAATAGAACTGTGCCCAGACTGGCATTACACAAATGATTGCCACTATCTTAGCATTTGATTAGAACTGTGCCCAGACTGGCATTACACAAATGATTGCCACTATCTTAGCATTTGAATAGAACTGTACCCTGATTGGCATTTTGCAAATGTATTGATATCATCATGGTCTTAGATGCTACAATAAGTAGAATCTGCACATTTTAAAGGATTCTGTCAGAGTTATCTCTCGAGACAAAATTTCTTGTCTGATATTGAGGGGACATGGTAAATAAGTTTATTTTCAAGAACTTCAGTGACTTTGATCACATGCAGGATCCTTGAATGTAATTTTCTATTTAGTAATCTTAGAATGATACCTACCAAATGTCCCGATGTATTCAGGAATGTCCTGGATTTGCATGGTTTTAAAAAAAGAATCTATACCAAAGAAATTATTTTTGCACACTTCATGTTCAGTGAGTAGTTTTCAATCATTTTTGGTCAAATTCTCATTTTTAGTCAAATTAGATGGTTAGATAGTCTTCAGTTTCAACAGCTGCTATTGTGAGGTTGATTTGAAATGTATTTGTTTTGTTCTGTGTTCATTTTATTATTTTGAATAAAACATAATTTGGACAACAAACACATACTTAAGAAAAGATTTAAGCATCAAGTCCACTACAGAAAGGTAATTTCGGTTGATTTGTGCAAATTATCTCAAAACTGCCCTGTGAAACCTTGTCCCTGATAGTTTTCATCTAGTTGACAGGTCTGCAGACTGCATATAGTAAAAGACATAAAACAAGTTTGGGTCTAAATAGGGTGGGTGGGTGGCTAAACGGCCTAATAAAATGGTCATATGTTCAATTATGTAAACCAGATGAGTGATAACAGGTTTGCTTGGGTTTCTTCTTAATCATTGGATTAAAATTCTAATTTATATATATTTCCAGATCAGGTCTCAAGATGACTGAGTTGTTATGTACATATGGAGAATTAGATGCCAGGTTCAGACCACTCATTTATGCAGTTAAACTGTGGGCACACGAGTGTGGAGTTACTGTAGTACAGCGGCCGAGTCCTTATCCGTCCAATTTTACCCTGATCATGTTGGTGATCTTCTTCTTACAGACAAGACAAAATCCAATCCTACCATCAATTAACAGACTTTCTCAATTGGCAGGTATGATCAAATTGTTATGACAAGACATCCTTGGGAATGTCATTATGGCTGACAAGCACAGTACATACATCTCCAATTTTCTATGATTAATTATATAGACATTACCTTAATCAACAATACTTTTCTTCCTTATTTGCATGGCAATGGACTCTTTTTAGATCCAGTCAGAAATCCTGTTCTGACTAGATGCATTGGATGTAGAGCAGGAACCCATTATTCTATGAAAAATTCATGCAGAGCATAGCCAACAGACTTCTCTTGGGTACATGTAAAGGATGAGAAGCGTGCATGCCTGGGCTGGTCTACGGTACAGCCTGCATGCACAGGCTGGCCCCCAGTACAGCCTGTGCATCCCCATGACTATCCTCAGTACAGCCTGCATGTCTGGGCTGGAACCCGGTATAGCCTGCATGCCTAGGTTGATACCCAATACAGCCTTCATGCCCCAGATTAAAGTTTCACAGGAATACATTATAGGAGAAAAGGTGAATATATATATATTCAATATATAAATATGTCTATGATAGGCTTCACTTGCTATACATTTTCTTCGTAATATATATATGTTGTGTATTTTTTTATACTTATTGACATACATATTGACACATGTCATGGTTCATCATGTCAACCTTATGTTAATGGGTTTTTCAGTGATTCATGCCGCATGCCAACAACTAATAAATTCTCCATTTCTCAATTATTTTAAATATTTAATAAAATAACCAATTTCGTGTTGTGCTAGTCGTTATATTGGCAATTGCCAAAATGGTCAGGAACTGCTGGTCACGATATTATTGGAACTATAGCTGATTGGTACAGTTGGCCAATCAGCAAGCATTTTATAGTATTTTAATCTTTATGTATAAGTGTAGTTTTATAAATACTTTTGAGAGAAACTGGGGCCTAAATGGTATTTTGCTCCGTGCATGCCAGCACTGATTGGAATTGCCATTTGGCATTGCATCTTGAAAATGTCTTCCCAAAGAGGAAACAAAGATATATTGCACAAAAAATGAAGTTTAGTTTGGAATCTGCAAAACATTTGCTGTGCATTTAGCCATCAAACACCAATATACATCATGCTTTGCTTTTTTCACTCTGGCAAATTTTAGCATTCAGCATGGTGGCAGAAACTATGCCAGGAAGCACATTGGTAGCACAAAGCACATTGAGCTTGGGAAAATTAAAAACTTGCAGCAGATTTCAGCTCTGTAATATTTTAAGCCATCAGTGGAAGACCTGCAAGCTACCAAAGCTGAAGCATTGTTTGTTAGTTTTCATGTTGAACACAATCAACCTTTATTGGCTTGAGTCCATGCTAAACATTTGTTCTGACAAACATTCCCATGTCTCTAAGATCGCCTCATGGATTAATGTCAAAATTCACTAATTGTTATCCCTATTTTCACTAATTGAATTGGCAGCTATGCATCACACTTTCCTTATAAGCAAGATTTCATAAAAACTATAGAGCCAAACTTTACCGATTGGGACATTTAGATATCCCAGAATGCAACTTTGACCAACGTTTTCAAGATCACACGACCATGCTTTGTGTTCAATGATGGACATTAAGGTGGGGAAACCTGTTTTTTTAATGTGATCAAGTTTATATGTTCAGTTATAATTAAAGTAAAATCAGGTGTTACTAGATTTTTGTGCCCCTATTCAATAACTTTCAAGTCTTTTATCTGCAGGGAAAGAGGATTACTTGGTCATTATCCAAGACGGCAAAAGAATCTGCACAGATCCAGAGAAAATAAAAATGAAGAAGAATAATCAAGATTTAGGTAATTTACTAACCAAGATACCTACTTAGTACTTACCCATGTTAAGAAGGCATTCCTGTGACCCACATGTATATAACTTGCTGGTGTATTTCTTCCAGAAGAGCCCTCCTTCCCCACACTCTCACATGTACATAACTTGCTAGTGTATTGCTCCTGAGTTAAGACCATCTCACACATGCACATCATGTACTAGAAGTTTTCTCTTGGGAAAGGTCCAGCCTTCACATGTACATAGCTTACAAGCATATTTCTCTTTTGATTATTTCTCCAGGAATAATCCCATGTCACACACTAGCATATTTCTTCTAGGATAATCCTGTCTCACTCGTATGCCTAAGCTGCTAGGATAATCCTGTCTCACTCATATGCCTAAGCTGCTAGGATAATCCTGTCTCACTCATATGCCTAAGCTGTTAGGATAATCCTGTCTCACTCATATGCCTAAGCTGCTAGTATATTTCTCTCAAGATATTCCCATCCCCCGGATACATAAAGATATCAGCCTGTTAACTTTTGTGTCTACAGCAGAAATAAGAGGGGAGTAACTCTTACACATTACCTACCCTTGCCACCACTAGGTGTCACAAGTTATTGAACTTTGCTTCCCTTACAAAATTGCACAAAATAAGTCTTAAATTAAATCCAAGTTTGTGTGTGTGTGTAAAATTCAAGTCCATTCAGGGGCCCATAGTGGTCTAAAGCATTCACCATTACATATCACTGCCATATCACCTCTGTTTGCGTGGGTTCGAGTTTCGGGCTCAGCCAATGTGGGTATGTGAGAAAGCTTGTTGGTTAGCTTCTTGTAGGTCAGTGGTTATTTCCAGAGTTTTCCTGGGTTCTTCCTGCACCATTAATACACGCCACCATGTAAAGCCTATCTTTTGCTGAAAAATGGCGTTAAACCCTACAACAACACAAAAGTCCATTCAAACTAATATTTATTCATAAACAGGTATCCATTATTTTTAAATTTGATGGATATTTTGTGAAATTTATAAATTTCTCTGACTTGTTCATTTCAGAATGCATTTTTATTGCATGTTGATTATGAAACCTTCTCAAACAGTTTTTAGTTTACACACTCTGTAATGGGATATATATTGATTTATCAACATGCTGATGTTAATTTATCTATCATTTATATTATTTTATCATTTCTAAAACTTCCATTGAGGTAAATGCACAAAATACAAAGTCTGCCATTTGGCAAAAACCTGCAAAAGGCATAAAGAAGAGGGGAAAGCACATAAGAGCAGTATACAGAATCAGTTGTGATCCTTGTTTGGGATGCTTCTGGGGCTCACTTCCACTACCGTAACAAAAAGATTTGGGGAAGACGAAGCAGAGATGTTGCACTTGGATATGCCAGCCTTCTCAGCAACATATGAAGCAACACAGTTTCTGACTTGAGACCAAGTTTTTCCATGTATCGCTCCTGCAGATAATTGTATACTGGGTTTATTCCCTCATTTCTAGGCAGTCCAGTGGGCATACAACCCCCCCCTCCACCCACCAGGTCTGAGGTTGGCTTTCGGGGTATTGTTCAAGTCCAATGGATCCTTTATGTAGTCCTGTCTCACTGTCCGAAGCCATTCTTAACGTCCGGTCTGGCAACCATCCCAACCCAGATTCGGTTACATGGATCTTAGATCCAGCTATTGAGCCAGACAAAATCAGTTATGTATGTTTCCCTCATGTCTGTGTCCTGGACCATCCATTTCCAACTCATTTGTAGATCTGTTCTGGCTGGACCACCTTTACATGCACTCATTACAAACGACTTGATGACTCAGTGGCATCCCTTTTCCAGTCCACTTGACCAGAAGGTAAATATCATAAATCATTCATGTGTCAGTGATATAAGGAAAACTGGTCTGGATTGACAGGAATTCCTCTGCAGAAACTGCAACCAGACATGACAATATGGACAGGCACCAGTATATCTGGTTGGGGAATGCACATACTTCCAGGCTTTGATGTGGTCAGCATCAAATAGGAACCAGGAGAACACCTCTTCATATCAACCTTATAAAAATGACAGCTATCATAAATTCTTTTCAGCTCTGGAAGGTCAAAATCAGCAGGAGGTCAGTCCTGATCAATGTTAGGCAACTCTATTGTTGTGACTTACCTTCCGATAATGGGGGCACCAAGTCGACTGACCAGTGCATGCTGGTATGTTTGTTTGTTGATGTTACCAAATTCTGAATCACATTCAGGCAAATTCAGTGTTCTGGCCAGGTTATTCATATAGAATGGTCCCTCTGTCAGTTTTTCATTGGATTTGTTGACCTTTTTGTGACAAGCTGCTCATTTTTATCTCATTGTTCCTGGACCTGGAAGGTTAGGCTATGGATGATGTCAGTCAGTTGGAGAAGTTTGGGGCCTTTGCTTATTTCTCTCCCCCCCCCCCTAACACTAAAAGGTCATTTGTGAGGGTTTATGAGTCTTTGCTTACCTTCTACTCCCACCCCATGGTTTTAGTACCATAATTAGTGCAGAAAATACAGAATTGCAAGATAATTATGATAGCTAATCTCAGATGGACAAGTACTGGGTCAATAATCTAATCAGGACATACCTATGAAGATTATGGCCAAACCAAAACTTCTCAAACAACGTCATGTGTTCCACACCACTTCCCTGGATAATCTCCTTCTAGATCTTCTCCACTCTTTAGCTTATGTCAGGAATTCAGACCTTCAGTTATGGAGAATCTATAGAGTGCAAGAAGAACCTCTACTCTGAAGGCATATTCAGCAAATGGTATATTTTCAGGGAGTCTGTACCATGGTCCCTGTGCCTTGACCCCCCTCCACCCCCAAAAAACTGAGCTGATATTTTTCATTTGGCTTTATGAGTTGAAGTTGGCACCAAACACAATCAAAGACTACTTCTCCATGATACTTAACACATTCATGGCAGAAGTAATATCAGTCATAGTAAAGATCATTTTGATTTGAATAGTCTAAATCTCTCAACGATTTTGAAATTGAACTAATAGTCTAAATCTCTTTTTGAAATTGAACCTGATCTGGATCTAAACTTTTTATCCATTAGCCAGGACCTTGCTGAAGCTGTTTTACTAAACCTATTGTCGCATAGCTTTAGCTTTGACTTATTGAGTGAGTGAGTTACATGCCACATCAGGCGACCTGAACAGATTGGATGGTTCATTGATCCTCATGACACAGTTAGGTTTCATTGCCAAGAACCAGTTACCAGCAACAGGCAATCCGAGATTCATCATACACTCCTTGTCCCATCAGTGACACAGCTAGGCTTCATTTTTACCAGCAGTGGGCAATCCAAGATTCATTATACTCTCTTTGTCCCATCAGTGACACAGCTAGGCTTCATTGCCAAGAACCCAGTTACCACCAGCAGGCAATACAAGATACATCGTACACTCCTTGTCCCATCAGTGACCATGCAAGATCTGGTCCAGGCCCTTAATCATGCAGAGATGATTTATAGCTACTGCAAAAAACATTTTACTCATACCTGCTCAGCATATTAGTATTTCATCTCGTGAAATTAGAGTTGCCTTTTGAACAGATTTTGATCCGAGACATCATATAAGCTGTTGGGTGGCATACATAGTTAACCTTCTAGAGTTTTTAATATCTGTGATTTAGCTTCACTGGGACAAGATCTGAATCTGGCAAATCCCATATTGACCAGCAAATCTGGCATATCCCATTGTGTCCAGCAATTCTGGCATATCCAATTTTTTGGGTAAAACATGCATATAAATATCCATACAGGTTTTAATAAGTATGTGCCCATCTTTTGGGTAAATATTGCATATAAATATCAATACAGGCCTTTATAAGCATGTGCCCATCTTTTGGGTAAAAATTGCACATAAATATCCATACAGGCCTTAATAAGTATGTGCCCATCTTTTGGGTAAAACTTGCATGTAAATATCCATACATGGTTTGGGTGGTGTACAGTGCTATAAACCTGGATTTGTGGAGTGTTCCCCGAGTCAACTTTTTCTTTTAGCATCATCGGGATGATACAGTGTGTTATATATGATACAGTATTACATATAATGATACAGTCTTACATATGATGATACAGTCTTACATAGTATGATACAGTGTGTTACATATGATGATAGTGTTACATAGGATGATAGTCTTATATAGTATGATACAGTGTGTTACAAATGATGATAGTGTTACAAATGATACAGTGTGTTGCATATTTTGATACAGTGTGTTACATATGATGACAGTGTGTTACATATGATGTGGCCGAGTGTTTTAATGCGCTTATCATTATGAATTACTGCCATCTCACCTCTGTCTGTGTGGGCTCGAGTATAAGATTCGGCTAATGTAGTTATGTGTGAAGGATGCCTGTAGCTTCTCGTGGGTCGGTGGTTCTTTCTGGGGGATTTCCCAGATTCCTCCTCCACCAATAATACTGGCTGCCATGTATAGCCAATCGTGTGCTGAAAAATGGCGTTAAACCCTAATACAGCAACAACATATGATAGTGTGTTACAAATGATAGTGTATTACATATGATGATACGGTGTTACATATGAAACTGCTACATAGGATGATACAGTGTGTTACATGATGATTATAGTGTTACATGATAGTGTTACATGATGATGATACAGTATGTTACATAGAGAACCTTATACATAATTGTTGTATATTTATTATGATGAGCTGACCCAGATAATAATTAAGTATATTATTTAAGTATATTATTTATGTTACATTGAATATGGTACTTGTCATTTTTTTATGGTGTCTTCCATTCAAATATGCAATTAATCAAATACTGAAAATAGTTTTTTAATTGTCTAATTAAATTTTCACAAATGCTGATAGCTTGTTAAATCTGTAAAAGATATATAATATGCCAAACATTTTCCTGTTTGTAAAGAATATGTTATTATGTTTTGGCAAATAGCTTGAAAAATCAATGAGCTCTAAATTTTTAATTTACAGTAAATTTCCTATAAAATTTTTGCAATATATTTTAATATCACTAATTAAAGGAATTAAAGATGAATGTATAAAATATATATTTACAGTAATTGATTAATTGATTAAATGTATTAAATATATATTTACAGTAATTGATTAATTGATTAAATGATCAGTTAATTTTCTTTTTCTTCAGGTGATTTACTTATACAGTTCTTTGAATTTTATTCCAAGTTTGACTTTCAAAACAATTCCATATCTGTGATCAGTGGGAAATCCTGCCCTAAAGTCGAGCTGGATGAATTCTCTCCAATGCTGATAGAAAATCCATTTGAGTCGGATCACAATGTTAGCAAAAATGTGGATCCTTTACGCCTAAAAAAATTACAGCAGGCATTTATAGACGCTCTGGAGAAGTTACATAGTTCGGCAGATAAAACTGACGGCCTTTGGGGTATTCTTAGTATTTGTAACAAGTCATGTACACCAGATACAATTTTAGACCAGTCCACTGTCAAACTGGGTGATCTTCAGTCAATGGAGAGCAAAAAGGATGCCATCAGTGAAGAATCAAACAAGTTGATAAGTGAAGTTGTTTCAGAGGTTAACATTGAAAGCAAAACAGGGGAGCAGTTTAATATAAGTACACCAGGTCTTCAAGATGAGGTGGAAAAAACTGGTTTATCTCTGAATGTGCATCAGCTTTTTGAAGAGAAGGATGAAATATTTTTTGGTACAAATGTCAAGCAGAGGATTAACAGGCAGAATGAAAAACAAAATCTTGTTACTGAAGAAAAGAACAACAGGTATTCTAAAGTCCTAGAACAAGTAGAGAAAACAACAGAAGGTAATGATCCGACAAGTAAATCTTTTCCAAATAGTATAGAATATGAAGATGAGGTATGGAGAAATGAAAACAGTAAAAAATCAGTTGATCACAAAATGGATGACCCATCTGTCAAGTCAAGTTTAGCTGAAAAAAAATTAATTGTTGTAAGTGACTTTTTGACAGCTGATCATGCTCCCAAGAAAACAGCCATATCTTTGATTCCAGCAGATGCTATCAAATCCCCAGAAAGAGTACTAATCAAAGAAAAGGAAATTGACTTGAGTCATGAAAAACCAGAAATTGCTTCTGATAAAAAATCTGTAAGAATAGAAAAAGCACAAAAGAAAGAAGACATATTTCATGCGAGTGATGAAAAGCTTAGAACAAAAAGTGCTTCAGACATGAAAAGAAAATCCAAGAAAGTAGACAAGTCTGTGGATGTTAGTAATTTCTATTCTAAGAAAGAAGATTCAATGTAACAAGTTGAGCAGCTGGTTATTACTACGCCATTTTGTGAAAAACAGGAGACATAGTTTTCCTGTTTCTGTTCATCAATTTTTTTTTCTTCAGTCCATTTACCTGTCATGCTTAATGTTTAACTCTGTAACTATTTTTGCCATGAGATAAATGGATAGCACTTGTTATGTGTATCATTACAAGAGGGTGTATTGTTTTTTCGGCATTTTAAGATTAAGGTCAGAGCTTAGCGATTTCAATATGTCATTACTTCTTTTAACTCTACAGTTGTAGGGGATAGAGGCTTATATATCTATACAGTCAACTCCACTTAACTGCACATCGGTTAACTGCACATGCAGGATAACTGCACATAGTCACGCCGGTCCCGTTTTTTTTTCCCAATGCTTTTCAATGGGAACAAACTTCGGATAACTGCACTTCGCTTAAGTGCACACTCCGGATAATAGCACGATAAATTTCTGCCTGTGGCACATTATTCAATACAATTTTACTCCAGTTAACTGCACAATGTATATTCATGATCAGTTATTGCCAGTCCACTGCTGTAGCGCTTCAAAAAAGCCGACAATTAAGCCGGTAAATGTGACTTTGAAAATATAAAGGATGCCTTAGGTGGTATATATATGTATATCCGTGCCCACTAGGGAGCAATAGCGTGGGAAAAATCATAGTACAGCATGGGAAACATTGCTCTAGACCTTTTGGGTTTAAATGTGCAACGGAATTCAATTTAAATGACAACACGGTGAGAAACGGGATGCAGATGACTTTGGAGCTGAAAGCATTTTCTGTGGGAGATGACCCATCAATGTCTGACAGCAGTTTTCGAATAACAAGCGATCTATAGAATTTCTTGAAATTCGCTATAATTCCTTGATCCATTGGTTGAAGGAAAACAAGCTTAACATTTAAGTAAAAGTTGAAAGAGTGGATTCTAATCATTGTTTAAATTTATTCTTCACATATATTCGTGCCGTGCTGATTTAAAGCTGTACTGTACCGTACTTCGGTTAACTGCACACTCTGGTTAACTGCAACATCTCATGACGGGCCCGAGGGTGTGCAGTTAACCGGAGTCGAATGTACCATAATATATCAGGAAAGGAAGTAACTCAGTTTGTAGGGCATTTTCTAAGGGTTGCTGATTGGATACCCTCACAGAGCAGCCTGGGGCCTCAATGTCTCTGGGAAATCCTCAGCTTAATATAGCTGCTAATGTGTTAAAAGTTAATACAAGGAAAGAAGAAAAAAATTGATCCATATTACAAAATAAAATGTTTAAAAATATTATTTATTTGCAACTTAAGCCATTCTCTACGTATGATTTTGTGTGAACTGCTTATTTTCCTTTGAATTACTGTGATTTCATTAATTTTGGGGCATCATTTTTATATTTTTAAGAAAAGGTACATTCAAAACTGGAACATTTTGTTGTTGTTGTTGTTGTAGGGTTTAATGCCATTTTTCAGCACACTATAGGCTATGCATGGTGGCCAGTTTAATATCCAGGGAAAGTCCCCAGAAAGAATCACCAACCCACAAGAAGCTACTGGCAAGCTTTCTCACATAACCCACATTGGCCGAATTCGAGACTTAAACCCACGCAAACAGAGGTGAGATGGCAGTGATCTGTAACAAAGCACTTTTACACCACACGGCACTTCAAAGGTAGCTTTTTAATAACTTTGTATGCAGCTTGACTGATACAAAACTAGCACCTGTATACAAAACTAGCACCTGTGAAATGGCTGATACAAAACTAGCACCTGTGAAATGACTAATACAAAACTAGCACCTGTAATATGGCTGATACAAAACTAGGACCTGTGATATAGCTGATACAAAACTAGCACCTGTGATATGGCTGATAAAAACACTAGCACCTGTGAAATGGCTGATACAAAACTAGCACCTGTGAAATGGCTGATACAAAACTAGCACCTGTGATATGGCTGATACAAAACTAGCACCTGTGAAATGACTATTACAAAACTAGCACCTGTGATATGGCTGATACAAAACTAGCACCTGTGATATGGCTGATACAAAACTAGCACCTGTGAAATGGCTGATACAAAACTAGCACCTGTGAAATGACTATTACAAAACTAGCACCTGTGATATGGCTGATACAAAACTAGCACCTGTGATATGGCTGATACAAAACTAGCACCTGTGATATGGCTGATAAAAACACTAGCACCTGTGAAATGGCTTACACAAAACTAGTACCTGTGAAATGACTATTACAAAACTAGCACCTGTGATATGGCTGATACAAAACTAGTACCTGTGATATTGGCTGATACAAAACTAGCACCGGTGATATTGGCTGATACAAAACTAGCACCTGTGATATTGGCTGATACAAAACTAGCACCTGTGAAATGACTATTACAAAACTAGCACCTGTGAAATGGCTTATACAAAACTAGCACCAGTGATATTGGCTGATACAAAACTAGCACCTGTGATATTGGCTGATACAAAACTAGCACCTGTGAAATGGCTGATAAAAACACTAGCACCTGTGATATGGCTTATACAAAACTAGCACCTGTGGCTGATACAAAACTAGCACCGGTGATATTGGCTGATACAAAACTAGCACCTGTGAAATGACTATTACAAAACTAGCACCTGTGAAATGGCTTATACAAAACTAGCACCTGTGAAATGGCTGATACAAAACTAGCACCTGTGAAATGGCTAATACAAAACTAGCACCTGTGAAATGGCTGATAAAAACACTAGCACCTGTGAAATGGCTGATAAAAGCACTAGCACCGGTGATATTGGCTGATACAAAACTAGCACCTGTGAAATGGCTAATACAAAACTAGCACCTGTGAAATGGCTGATAAAAACACTAGCACCTGTGATATGGCTGATACAAAACTAGCACCAGTGAAATGGCTTATACAAAACTAGCACCTGTGATATGGCTTATACAAAACTAGCAACTCTGATATTGGCTGATATAAAACTAGCACCTGTGATATGGCTGATACAAAACTAGTAACCCTGATATTGGCTGATGCAAAACTAGCCACTCTGATACTGACACTTTTGCCATTCACATGCTACTTTTCCTTCTCTCTTCAGTCTTTGGTGCAGACAAGTGAAGGCATATTTTCTGTGGGCCAAACAGTTATAACACAAAAGTGGCCCAATACTCTGCCAACTTACAGTATTGGATACTCCTATCATAAGGGCAAGTATATGAATTTCTATACCTTTTGTTATATACCTACAAACTGGCAAATCAAGGAAGGCAAGTGATAGATATTGTGTTATGGCAATTAAAATGTAGTTGGCAGGGGAGGGGGTTGAGATTAGGGGGTATTAATAATTTCTATCACTTTTGTGAGATTCCCTCATCCCATAATAACTTAATGATGTCCCATAATAATATAATGATGTCCCATAATAATACAATGATGTCCAATAATGTCCCATAATAGTATAATGATGTCCCATAATAATATAATATAATGATGTTCCATAATAATATAATGATGTCCCATAATATGTCCCATAATAATATAATATCCCATAATAATATAATGATGTCCCACAATGTCCCATAATAATATAATGATATCCCATAATAATATATAATAATATTATGATGTCCCATAATAATATAATGTCCCACAAGTAGCTGGGGTCCAAGAAAAAAAAGGATGGCTATGTGCCAGGGTCCAGGAAAAAAAGATGGCTACGTGCCAAGGTCCAAGAAAAAAAGGAGGGCTGTGTGCTGAGGTCCAATAAAAAAAAAAAAGGATGGCTATGTGCCAAAGTCCAAGAAGAAAAAAAAGGATGGCTATGTGCTGAGGTCTCAGAAATAAAAGGATGGCTATGTGCTGAGGTCTCAGAAATAAAAGGATGGCTACGTGCCAGGGGCCCCAAGATAAAACAAGGATGGCTGTGTGCTGAGGTGCAAAAAAAAAAAAGGATGGCTATGTGCTGAGGTGCAAGATAAAACCGGGATAGCTATGTGTTAGGGCATATAGTATGGAAAGCAGACAGGATTTATGTTCCTATTGTTCTAGACTGTCTGGATCGATTACAATGTTATAATGTAGAAGAAGGTTATTTCATCTCAGAAACAGCAAGCAAGGCAGTATTTTTCAATTTAGTTTTATAACCCTTCTCCATCATTCCTACATTTTGCAAAAAGAACTGCTTATATTCACACAAAAAAAATTGTGCATTTTTGTAAAATACACTTTATTTTGAAATTTTATTTAATAATGATGCATTACTTTCTGATAGTTTAGAGAAGTTCCTTGAAATTTGTCCACATATTGTACTGTAAAACTATATGCTAACATATGCCCTAGTCACTTGCTTTTGCTTTATAAGATAGATGGGTAATGAGTATAGGAGATTTGTTGTGTATCATTTTAAGAGAGAGGGAAAAAATGATTTATAGGGGATTTGTTATGTATCATTTTATGAAGGCCGTCATAAATTTTTACTCTGGAGTTTTTGTTTGTCCGATGCAGAAATACTATTTTTTTAAAACTTAATTTACGAAACAGAATTACAATACAGAATGTTCAGCGTCTAAAATGGAAAGGAGTCCAATTCAGACTCGGTTTAATAAGTTTGGTATACTATTACATTGTGAGATGTTTCATTTGAATATTAATTTATCTTTAATTTTAATCATTTTAGAGATTACATAATGTATTGACAACAAATCTTAGTCTACGTCAATTCTTTTTAAAAACATTTTTTTCATTGTACCGGATTCTTAGCCAGCGTGTTGAGGGCATTTAGTTTGGATCCTTCTAAGTTACTTTTGTTTTGGTCGAGGGCAGAGTTATGAGTAAACCCTGATCATGTAAATTTACTGTTGTTCTTTTTTAGGTATCAATATTATTGGATTTCATGATTCGTACAAACTGCAGTGTTAAGTATCCAACATACATTTTTGAATAAATCTTGAACAGTAGGTCATAGCAACCTAGTTTAATGCATTATTTTGATGGATCATTAGTGGGCATTATGGGTTTAATGCATTATTTTGATGGATCATTAGTGGTTAGCATTAGTGGGTTCTAGATGGAGATCAATAGCAACCATTGTTTAACTGTAGTTGTAATGTTTTAGCAATGCTTTAAGAAATTATGAGACCTAGCTTAGCACACTGATGCAAGGTTATATTCATTTGTTGGATCACTTGCTGGCACTAAAATCCATTTAATTCTTTAAGTCAGTTACCTGGACCTTTGACTCCAGAATCAATAGGTGTCTTTCATATTTCAGAATGAAAGCCATTTGCATTGTTTAGTCAATATATCTTGATTTTCTTTGAGCCTTAACCTATGAAGGGTTTATTGGGGGGGGGGGGGGGTCGGCCAGAAGTCAATAGGTCTTTCTTGCCCCAAGCTTTTGATGATGGTAGCTCATATTGTATGGAAATAGTTGACAAACGGATTTAGACACATCGTAATACCATTTTTTCCTTCTTTTTTAGATTTTTAAAACCATGATTCCTGTTTTTATCTACATTTTACATTTAGAAATAGGTGGTGGTGGGCTGGGTCCTAACATGATTTTAACACAAATGAGATTTAACAACACTCTCATTGGAGTCAAGGAGGAAACCCTGTTTTGCATACTTCAATTATATGTTGTTGTAGTGTTAATGCCATTTTTCAGCACAAGATAGGCTATACATTTGGAGGCCAGTATTATTGGTGGAGAAAGAACCGATGAAACCCAAAGAAAGAACCACTGACTCACGAGAAGCTACAGGCAAGCTTTCTCACATACCCACATTGGCTGAGCCAGAGACTGAAACCCACACAGACATAGGTGAGATGGCAGTGATTCGTAATGGTGAGCACTTTAGACCACTTGAGTTCCCTTCAGTTATACAAAAAGCTCTGACGGAACTTTAGCCTCGTTTCAATTGTACGTTGAAAAAATTGACTGTACCAGCATATAAGAGAAAAAAAGAAAACAAAAACTTATCAAAAGATCTTTATTTGTGAATAATTACAAAATTAGTTTAAATGAAATATCACATAAATACAAATCCTGTAGACAGCAATTTTAGTTGGTAAAATAATTTTAAGCTTCATGTTTCAAATTGATACAAGTAGCCTAGCTAAATGTCTTAAAGACAGATGTTGAAACACTGACAAGGTCAGGCTTCCATGATTTTATCTTTGTTCCAATTTCTTCCAGTGATAATTGGATTATATATAACATGTCATTTATCATTCTTTTAACTGTTGCCATTGTTATATATTCATTCATGTTAAACTTGGTTCGGTCTTAAATTCTGATGATTGAAAAGCACGAAACTTAATTAATGCTTGCATCTTGACAAAGACTACTTGCCACTATCAAAAGTATGTCATCTTAACAAAAATTACTTGCTGCTATCAAAAGTAGGTCACCTTGACAAAAATTACTTGCTATCAAAAGTAGGTCACCTTGACAAAAATTACTTGCTGCTATCAAAAGTAGGTCACCTTGACAAAAATTACTTGCTGCTATCAAAAGTAGGTCATTGTGACAAATACTTGCCACTATCAAAATTAGGTCATAGTGACCAATTTTTCCTGAACAGTGAATTTGGTTGTTTTTTTTTTTGTGCTTAAAGCTCTGTTCTACTACTGCACATTTTAAAAAATATACTGGAATGTTGATGTTTATGATAATATATAGAGTTCGCATCACCAACCTTTTAAAACTGGTGTGTCAGTTGAATTAAATTTTTAAATTTTTTGTTTTATTACATACTAATACAACACATGCCTTTCCAAAGAATCTGGCGTGCCACCATGCCATAGGTTGCTGACACCGTGTATATGATCAGAATGTTTTGTTTTAGAATAAATTATGAGCTGCTGTGGCTTAGTGAGGAGATGGCCCAATTGATAGTCATTGAGTCGGGGGTTTAAGTCTTGCCAGGAACAACCTATCTTGGTATGTCTTTGGGTAAGACTCGTCTTTAGATGGTTTGTCATGTGCTTTAAACATGACAATGTATTACATCAGCTGCTTTTCTTTGACCTGAATGCATTTTAAAAATTCTTTTTAGCTGATCTTTTTCACCACTATATTAACCATTACTTTTTAGCTGATCTTTTTCACCACTATATTAACCATTACTTTTTAGCTGATCTTTTTCACCACTATATTAACCATTACTTTTTAGCTGATCTTTTTCACCACTTTATTAACCATTACTTATTTGTAAAACATCCTTTATATTTCAAGCATAACTTCTGTGCGATATAAACTTATTGTATTTAGTGAACTTTCTTACAGGTGAAATAAGTATAACTAGATAAATGTAAGTGCTACAAGCAGAAATAAATAAACACTCATACCTTCTGTCTAAACATTTAAATTCAGTTTTGCATTATAATATTCACCATCAAACTCTTGCAAACAAACCAGTGGAGTGTGAATTGGTCATTTATAGAGAGAAAGAAAAACTTTGTAACAAAGTGCAATATTTTTTATTAACAAAATACATGTAAAGCAGATTGGCACTTAATTGGCTAATCACTTATAAAAAATTATTTCAGGAGAAGTGGAGTTATAACATTTGAAAAAAAAGGTATTCAACGTATCAACTTAATTTAGTTTTAAAAAGTTGCAATTTGCATGGTTGTCTAGACAGTTTTTTTTAGCAATGGTTACTTTATTTAATATTTACTTTTGTACCTAATTACTTTATTCCTTGACCGCTCTGGTGTCCTAGTGGTTAGAACATCTGCCTCAGAAGTGGGAGGTGGTGGGTTTGAACCCCAGCTGAGTTATACCAAAGACTTACAAAAATGGTAAGTAATGGTACTAACAGGTGCTCAGCATTAAGAGGTAAGTGTTAGGAGTGGTCAGCCTGGTGTCTGGATAATGTGACTGGGTGGGACATTATGCTACATGTCTGAGGCATGATGCCCCAATGCTAGACATCACTTTAAACTGCCACACTGCAGACGTCATAGCAATAGGACTGAAACATTGTTAAAGCTACATTAAAAATCCTGATCACACACACACACACACTCTATTCCTTAAGAGTTTACATTGTTATTCTTTGTGCATTAACTTTTTACCTTTGTATGCTGCCATTCTTGGTGTCTTTAGCTTTTATCCATGTATGCTAGCATTCTAGTTGCCTCTTCTGTCATTGCCACACACATGGGAACACCTTGTTCCTCAGAACATTTAAATTGGTAAGTGATACTTGGATAACTCATTGTTCCATAAAAAAAAATGTAAATACATATGCGACACTTTGCTTTAAAGTTTGTGGAATCCAATCCCATGACTTATATAAAGTTTATTTGTTTGGGTAAAAAATTAAAATGCACAAAAACAGCAACTTTAAGTAGCATTACAATTTCTTACAAGAGATTCCAATAAGTAAATGGAGACTGTCCATGGTAGATAGAGACTGGTCAATGGTCCAGATTAGATGGAGACTGGTCCATAGTCCAGATTAGATGGAGACGTGTTCATGGTCCAGATTAGGTGGATACTGGTTCATGGTTCAAATTAGATGGAGACTGGTCCATGGTCCAGATTATATGGAAACTACTTTATGGTCCAGATTAAATGGAGACTGGTACATGGTCCAGATTAGATGGAGACTGGTCCATGGTCTAGATTAGATTAGTCAAGATTTTAAAAAATGAGTCTTGATATTTAAGTCCAGGCTTAGGACATTTAATTCATCAGAATTATTTAAATTGTATCTGATCAGATTGCAGGATTCAAGATCTCAGTTTGGTTTGATGGTCCCGTTGGTGAAATCCAGTCTGTTCTCATAGAAAACGTTGGAATATATAGAATAAAATTTAGACATTTTGCCTCAAAACATTTTCTAGATAATAGTAATACTGTTAGTTATCGTTTTAACAAGGAAAGAAATATTTTGTTGAAGCACTAATAATTTCGACAAGAAAAGCCCTGACTTACTATTCAGTGTTCCCCTTGAATATATTCATTATTCATATAAATAAATGATAACTTTTGTCCGATACAGTGTTTCAGAATATGGGAAAGTTCAAGAATTAGTAATATGGTGGTTCTGAATGTAAACTTTATACAAACAAAATTTAGGAATGTGATATAACTGAGTTTATTTTCACAGATCTATACACTATTTAAGTATAACAACGTGGAAAACTGGCACGTCTTATAGCAAATTCGGTGTGGTAATAACTATTAAAAAAAATGTTTTATCGCATGACTCCACAAAGAATTTGGCTACACATGCACAAAAGCTGCTAATTGTTTTTCCGGATACTTCCATGCTTTTCATTGTAAATGTATCGTCTGGCCTGGATTGTTTGAAAATTTTTCTATGTAAATGTTTTCACAGAACCTGGATGTGTCCTATGGCATGGCAATCATATGACTCTTGAGTTTGAGATATGTAACATCTTTGCAATTGGACTAATTGAAATCTGAAGCTGAGCAGATTTAGGATTTCCAGGTGTAATCTCTCTGGACCTGTCCAAATGAAATGTACATCAAGGCCTGGCATCTGCAGACCTGTAGCAACTCAAATGTACATCAAGGCCTGTGCTCTGCAGACCTGTAGCAACTCAAATGTACATCAAGGCCTGTGCTCTGCAGACCTGTAGCAACTCAAATGTACATCAAGGCCTGTGCTCTGCAGACCTGTAGCAACTCAAATGTACATCAAGGCCTGTGCTCTGCAGACCTGTAGCAACTCAAATGTACATCAAGGCCTGTGCTCTGCAGACCTGTAGCAACTCAAATGTACATCAAGGCCTGTGCTCTGCAGACCTGTAGCAACTCAAATGTACATCAAGGCCTGTGCTCTGCAGACCTGTAGCAACTCAAATGTACATCAAGGCCTCTGCTCTGCATACCTGTAGCAACTCAAATGTACATCAAGGCCTGTGCTCTGCATACCTGTAGCAACTCAAATGTACATCAAGGCCTCTGCTCTGCATACCTTTAGCAACTCAAATGTACATCAAGGCCTGTGCTCTGCAGACCTGTAGCAACTCAAATGTACATCAAGGCCTGTGCTCTGCATACCTGTAGCAACTCAAATGTACATCAAGGTATGTAGCAGTTGAAATGTACTTCCAGGCCTGGTCTATGTAAACCTGTAACTTTTGAAATGTACATTCAGGCCAGAACACTGAAGACCTGTTGCAATTTAAATGTACATGATTTTTTGTGTGCTTAGTGACTCAAATTTTTCAATTCTGACCCTGGCATGTCTGTTGATAACATAACTAAAACACTGATGACTGGGCCAAAAATATACATCCAGTCTAGTCATGCATTTGACCTGGTGATTAGTTGATAGATGCTAGCTAACCACTTTATTTACAATTTTCATTTATTTTTTTTTCTACTAACAAATGCATTGGTTTTAACTGCTCAAAGAATGATAATTTTGAAAGAAAAGTATGATGAGAGTGTGGAAAGTATCATATGAATATGAAATCATAATTATACTTAAGACTTGATGATTAAACTGTGGAAGATGATACAAACAAATGGAGATGTTCACTGTGTGTGGTAAGTAATATAAACTAGAATGGTCTGCAAAACAAGTGAATATTCATAGCATTTATGCTGTACAAGTTTACATGAGCAAATTAAAAAATGAAAACATCAAAGAAACAAAGTCAACTATTTTTGTATCAAGCTTGTAAACGAATTGGAGTTCAAATAAAAAAATGGAGTTGTAGAACATCTAGGGCAATAAAGAAAAATATCTGTGTGAATGAGCACAAGGAATCACTCTCTCAGGTTCTACAAATATATCTGCCTTCAGCATCATTTTCTCAAGCATTATGAAGAATTTAATTTTAAAAAATTATATGGTGATGTTTATCACTAGCAAAGTATCACAGCATAAGAAGTTGACTTTGGTCCATTTCAAAGTACAAATTAAAATCTGTCCAAGTACTTTTCAAGGAATTCTGCTTCCAGGGGCTCTGACTCCCGCACAGATTTTGCAAATGTGTGGATTTCAGTCTTGCCTGACTCCAGGGAAATAAACTGCAAAGAAAGGGGAAAAAGATGAATACAGAGTAAAATGGCTAGAATTTTGACTCTTTTTACAAAGAGTCGTAATTTCAAAACATGAAATGTATACTTATGAAAAAGCAAGATGCTCAACCCTCAGATTCAATGGTCCATCCTCTTACTCAGACACAGTTATAATTTTTGTTCAATTTGCTGACAATAAATAAAATGGAATGGACATGTTCTCCTGAAATTTGTTATATTCTCAATTCGATAAATAGATGTGATTGAACCTCCTGTCCCAAATATTGACATGAGAATATGTTAATACATGAACCGGTATAATACTATTAATAGAACCACTTCCCACGTGAATGGGTATGATAGAACTCACTTCCCACATGAATATGATCCTTTCCCCAACACTGAGATGCAAATAGTCAGTAGAACCAATCCCCCAATACTGACATTGCAACTGGTGCATTAAGACCCCTTTCTCCATTATTGCCATGTAAATAGGACCCCTTCCTCCAATTTACTCTTGAATGAGTTCAGTAGAACACCTTCCCCAATGCTGACATGTAAATGGATGCAATACAAACTTCTTCCCCCAGTACTAACAATGTTCCCCAAATTTTGCCTGGTAAATAGCACCCATTCCCCCAATATTTCCACTTAAGTGCAGTAAGACCCCTGCCTCCAATACTGACATGTACATAAGTGTTACAAGACTCCTTGCCCCATTATTGACATGCAAATAGTTGCAATGGGACTCCTTCCTATAATTTATTTTGTAAACGGATACTATGGTCATTTTCCTCCAATTGGAACCCTTCCAACAAACTTTGAATATAAGTAAAAACTAAAATGTAATTTTTTCACATCAAGAGTAACATTATTATCCAAGAAAATGAATTTACCCATAATGTTTGATAGTTCTATCTGTAGGCAAAATGGATACATTTCAAGCACAAAATTTATAATACTCTTTAGTGTTGGCTTATTAAAGCTGCAAGAGTATGGTTTTATGGACTTCATTATAAAAGGCTGTCTACTCCCTGACTCCCAAGGACCATGAGGGAGTACTGTATAATCTACTTTATTATATGCCTCACTATAAGACTAGATACTCCATGACTCCCAAGGACCATGAGGGAGTACTGTATAATCTACTTTATTATATGTCTCACTATAAGACTAGATATACCATGACTTCCAAGGACCATAAGGGAGTACTGTATAATCTACTTTATTATATGTCTGACTATAAGACTAGATATACCATGACTTCCAAGGACCATGAGGGAGTACTGTATAATCTACTTTATTATATGTCTCACTATAAGACTTGATATACCATGACTCCCAAGGACCATGAGGGAGTACTGTCTAATCTACTTTATTATGTCTCACTATAAGACTAGATACTCCATGACTCCCAAGGACCATGAGGGAGTACTGTATAATCTACTTTATTATATGTCTCACTATAAGACTAGATACTCCATGACTCCCAAGGACCATGAGGGAGTACTGTATAATCTACTTTATTATATAACAGTCTTACTATAAGACTATATACTCCATGACTCCCAAGGACCATGAGGGAGTACTGTATAGTCTAATTTATTAAATAACAGGTCTCACTATAAGATTAGATACTCCATGACTCCCAAGGACCATGAGGGAGTACTGTATAATCTACTTTATTATATGCCTCACTATAAGATTAGATATACCATGACTTCCAAGGACCATCAGGGAGTACTGTATAATCTACTTTATTATATGTCTCACTATGAGACTAGATATACCATGACTTCCAAGGACCATGAGGGAGTACTGTATAATCTACTTTATTATATGTCTCACTATAAGACTTGATATATCATGACTCCCAAGGACCATGAGTGAGTACTGTCTAATCTACTTTATTATATAACAGTCTTACTATAAGACTATATACTCCATGACTCCCAAGGACCATATGATAAGAGAGTACTGTATAATCTACTTGATACCTCAATATGTGATACTTCACAAGTTGGTCTCACCATTAGGTTGTATGCTTTTTTACTCCAATGGATGGTGTTATAATGAGTACTGTATACACTTCATTATAAATTGGTCTTCCATTAGGTTGTATGCTTTTTTACTCCAATGGATGGTGTTATAATGAGTACTGTATACACTTCATTATAAATTGGTCTTCCATTAGGTTGTATGCTTTTTTACTCCAATGGATGGTGTTATAATGAGTACTGTATACACTTCATTATAAACTGGTCTTCCATTAGGCTGAATGCTCTTTTACTCCAATGGATGGTGTTATAATGAATACTGTGAAACTTTATAAGTTGGTATCACCATTGTGTTCTACGCTAGTGTTCTACATAGGGAGTACATAACACATCATGCAATATCCTCTAGTAATAATAAGCAAATCATTTTTGCTGTGGTAATTAGATAATTTAAGATTAGTGCAATATAAAACTTGTTCATAAGCTGTTAAAGTTTTACCATTTAATACATGATTGAAATCAGTCCATTAGCAGCAGGGATATATCTTAATCCAAGATACAACTGTCAGAGATTTGTAATGAAGGATGCCTCAGTGACTTTAAAACTTGAAGATTAAATTGAAAATCTTACCAACTGAGGAAGTCGCCCCGGAATTCCAAGCCCAGTGGCTTTATAGTCTGTGGAACATGCAACATTGACCACCCTGCAAACATAATTTGAAATGTCAGCATAGAGCATGAAAAAAAAAAATATAAATTGGAGTAACCTACCGATATCAAATAGTTTGAAAGCATCATATTTAAAAACAATATTGTATCCTAATCTCATCATAGAGAATGGAAAGGATAGTGTGATGTGAATTCTTGAGTGCTTTGTGTTGTTCATCTTCCTACTACTAAAATACCAAACATACTTAGTTTAATTAATTAAGAAAACATTAATTGCTTTATTAGAATGAAAATCTAATCAGGTCATGTACACATGGAAATAAATATTCAAGCAAAATTTCATTGGTCTACATTGTTAGCAAGGTAACAAAAAAAAAACACTCAATGAAGACCAATGAAGTTTTGTCTTTCACTGCAATCTTCTGTCCATCTTTAGAAGTTTGTTAGCAAGGTAACTCCAAAAACACTTAAACTTCTAAAGATGGACAGGGGATGCAGGGAAAGACAAAATCAAATTAGGATGTCCCTGCTGCAAGCAGCCAGTATGTAATGTAGAACACTGATTTTGTCAGCTGGTACTATTATTGTGCTCGAAGAATTCTTATAATCTGCATACTTAAGGAAAAACAAAGAGACATCAATAGTGTATTTGTAACTTGTAACACCTTAAAAAAACAGTACATTCCAAGAAAGAGTTCATTTCACATGTCCGCAATTTATGACTGGCACAAGAACTGTTTAAAATTTTAAATGAAACATACCTTTCTTTGGAAACTCTCTCTATATGTTTTGGTGTTGCATCCCTCTCAAGGAGATCAAATATGTACATATTTGACGAGTCATCAAAAACAAAAAACAAACATGGACGGCTTCTAGACCACATCACTGACAAAATAGGTCTCCCTTGGGTAACACTCGACCATGTCATTATTGGGTTCTCTATAAAATAAAAGTCCCCATAAAACTAAATATGAATGCGTACGTTCAGTATAGATTTCCCCACAAGTGGGATGTAGTAGTCCAACAAGGGCCATAATTCCTTAAATTGTGAAAATCAAGTTTACAATATATCAATTATATAGAATTATGTGACATTTAGTCAAATAGTAATTGTCAAAACAATGACATTGTAAAAACTTTGGTATTACTCTACTTAAATTTTTTTTAAAAATGACATTGTAAAAACTTTGGTATTACTCTACTTAATTTTTTTTTTAACAATGACATTGTAAAAACTTTGGTATTACTCTATTTAATTTTTTTAACAATGTGGTATGATCTCTCAATTTTTATTCATAGGGTACAAATTCCTAGAATGTCATTTAATTACCAACTTGTGCAACTTAAAGAACATCAATGACCAAATAATCTAACTACAATCAAATACTTATAGAAACATAGCTCAATCCAAAGGTAGACACAAATCACTGAACTATAAAATGTAGGCCACTTTTGACTTGTTACTAACAGCTGCAGAAATAATCATCATTCAATCAGACATCAGATTATGCGACTCCATAGGCAATAGTGCCTGAGAAAATGAGCTAAATGCAAATTTTAACAAAATTACAGGACTGTGAAGGGCAGTACATAGTGACCTAATTTTCACTGAATGGTATAGTACTACATATAGTGACCTAATTTTCACTGAATGGTATAGTACTACATATAGTGACCTAATTTTCACTGAATGGTATAGTACTACATATACGACATAAAAAAATAGCAGCTTGTGTGACTTTACAACAGTCTGAAATTATGAACCAAAACCTGAATCTGAAGCTAGAAAAAGTATACTAAATAAAAAGGTTAATATCACAAAAAAATAAAATATAGGTAACAGGGACCTAGTTGTCACTGAAAGCTGTAATATATGTGATACATTTACATACCATATGACTCCATAGACAATAATGCCTTAGAAAATGCACTCAGTGCAAAAGTTACTTAACAAAAATTAAAGGACTATAAAATGGAGGTAACAGTGACCTAATTTTTAATAACAGTTTCTGTGAAAAAGTCCAGATCATTGAAACATAAAATATAGGTCATATTACCGGTAACCTAGTTTTCATGAATGATACAGAGACATGCTAACTTGATTTAAAAGGCAATTGTGCCAAAGAAAAATGAGCTAAACACAAAGAATAATCAAAATAATGAGCTGTGAAATATAGGTAATACTGACATAATAGTCAATGATGGATATAGTACTCATGATGCAACTTCATAGGCAATAGTCTGTGACAAGCTGACACCTAACCCGAGTGTTTATGCCAGATGGAGAGATATTGATACACATGTCAAAACTGCTTTGTAATCCAGAACCACTT
The DNA here is from genome assembly GCA_029339505.1 of Unio delphinus. Classification (NCBI taxonomy): domain Eukaryota; kingdom Metazoa; phylum Mollusca; class Bivalvia; order Unionida; family Unionidae; genus Unio; species Unio delphinus. The sequence continues at coordinate 96,848 of JAQISU010000343.1, forward strand.
TGTGTTCCAGCCAATCAGAAGAAAAAAAAATCATTGATGTGATAATTAACAAGGTATGACCTTAAGAGAAGAGTTAAAATTATGCGGTCTTTAAAATGATTTTAAATACTACCTTTTGGTAATAAAAAGAAAAGCTGAAATTGTGGGGTCTTGATGGTGATAAATGTTGTTTTGTACTGAGAGATTTTATTTATGGTGAGTGAGCTCCAACACTAAGGATAAACATGATGATATTTTGTGTAAATAATAATCAAACTTGACCAAGGTATATTCAATGCAATGTGTCTTATCAAATTTGGTTTCAGCAGATTATGTCTTCGATAGTTACTAAGCAAAATTAATTTCATGATCAATGGGTCAGAAAGGCATGGGAAATACTGTATGTTCATTCCCCTGATGTATCAAGCTTTAAGAAATAAAAAAAGAAACAGCGGCAATTTATTACGGTTTGATTCGGTGCATCTAAGAATACTGATATGTGATCATCAGAGAAGACACCTTAATAGTTCCAAATTGTGTGTGTGATGAAAATATGAATCAAACATCTGTATCAAACAGCCATTAAAGATTACATGGTTACAAATAATTATTAAACAAAAAGGAAATTTTTAAAATTCAGAGATAATTTTCTTTACCAAAATTGCAACAATCATGCAAATAAATGCCTTCAATATAAATAATAATGTTTTGATGTTTAATTCTCATTATGAAATAATATTCAATGGTTACCATAATACCAAATGAAATGGTACTCAATGGTTACCATAATACCAAATGAAATAGTACTCAATGGTTACCATAATACCAAATGAAATAGTACTCCATGGTTACCATAATACCAAATGAAACAATATTCAATGGTTACCATAATACCAAATGAAACAATATTCAATGGTTACCATAATACCAAATGAAACAATATTCAATGGTTACCATAATACCAAATGAAATAATATTCAATGGTTACAAAATGTTTAAGTTTTGAGTATGTTGTGTATTATTAATGCCAAAACTTGTGAACTTCATCTAAAACCACTTACCTGACTTTGTATGGTATAAAGAAAATGATCCATCTTTGTAACCAGCCTATTAACAGAAAAGTCCACATTACAAGTACACAAATCTTTACAACCAATGTATTAATATTAATGAGAAATGTCAACACCATATCATACACAAATCGTTGTAACCAGTCTATTAATGAGAAAAGTCAACATTATTTCAAACATAAATCTTTGAAACCAGTCTATTAAAAAGAGAAATATCAACTTTACAACATACACTGATATTTGTAACCAGTCTATTAATGAAAAGTGTTAAAACCATATCAAAAACAAATCTGTATACCCAGTCTATTAATGAGAAATTTCAACATTAAATCATGCACATATATTACTGTTCATTAATCATGACATATTATCACACAATGCAAGCAGTTCAATCTATGACTATTATTCAACTCACATCCCACAGTGCAAACATTTCACTGTATAACTATTGTTCAACTTGCATCCTACACAGAGCAAACATTTCACTGTATAATGGTATTAATCAACTCGCATCCCATAGAGTGCAAACATTTCACTGTATAACGATGTTATTTAACTCACATCCCACACAGTGCAAACATTTCACTGTGTAACTGTGTTATTTAACTTGCGTCTCACACAGTGCAAACATTTCACTAATAACGATGTTATTCAACTCGCATCCCACAGTGCAAGCATTTCACTGTATAACTGTCATTTAACTTGCATCCCACACAGTGCAAATATTTCACTGTATAACGATATCATTTAACTCTCAACTGATACAGTGCAATGATTTCACTATATAACGGTATTATTTAACTCGCATCCCACACAGTGGAAACAGTTCACTGTATAATGGTATTATACAACTTGCATACCATATAGTGCAAACATTTCACTGTATAATTGTGTTATTCAAATAACATTTCACTGTATAACGGTATTAATCAACTTCCATCCCACACACTGCAAACATTTTACTACATAATGGTATTATTCAACTCACATCCCACACACTCAAAGCATTTCACTGTATAACAGTATTAATCAACTTCCATCCCACACACTGCAAGCATTTCACTGTATAACAGTATTAATCAACTTCCATCCCACACACTGCAAGCATTTCACTGTATAACAGTATTAATCAACTTCCATCCCACACACTCAAAGCATTTCACTGTATAACAGTATTAATCAACTTCCATCCCACACTCTGCAAGCATTTCACTGTATAACCGTATTAATCAACTTCCATCCCTCACACTGCAAGCATTTCACTGTATAACAGTATTAATTAACTTCCATCCCTCACACTGCAAGCATTTCACTGTATAACAGTATTAATTAACTTCCATCGCTCACACTGCAAGCATTTCACTGTATAACAGTATTAATCAACTTCCATCCCTCACACTGCAAGCATTTCACTGTATAACAGTATTAATCAACCTCCATCCAACACACTGCAAGCATTTCACTGTATAACAGTATTAATCAACTTCCATCCCTCACACTGCAAGCATTTCACTGTATAACAGTATTAATCAACTTCCATCCCACACACTGCAAACATTTCACTGTATAACAGTATTAATCAACTTCCATCCCACACTCTGCAAGCATTTCATTGTATAACAGTATTAATCAACTTCCATCCCTCACACTGCAAGCATTTCACTGTATAACAGTATTAATCAACTTCCATCCCTCACACTGCAAGCATTTCACTGTATAACAGTATTAATCAACTTCCATCCCACACACTGCAAGCATTTCACTGTATAACAGTATTAATCAACTTCCATCCCACACTCTGCAAACATTTCACTGTATAACAATATTAATCAACTTCCATCCCACACACTGCAAACATTTCACTGTATAACAGTATTAATCAACTTCCATCCCTCACACTGCAAGCATTTCACTGTATAACAGTATTAATCAACTTCCATCCCACACACTGCAAGCATTTCACTGTATAACAGTATTAATCAACTTCCATCCCACACTCTGCAAACATTTCACTGTATAACAATATTAATCAACTTCCATCCCACACACTGCAAACATTTCACTGTATAACAGTATTAATCAACTTCCATCCCTCACACTGCAAGCATTTCACTGTATAACAGTATTAATCAACTTCCATCCCATACACTGCAAACATTTTACTACATACTGGTATTATTCAACTCGCACTTGTATGCAGTGAAATGTTTGCAGTATGTGTATAATGTAAGTTGAATAATACTATTGAACAGTGAAATGTTTGCAGTATGTGTATTATGCGAGTTGAATAACACTTTCCTACAGTGAACTGTTTGTGGTGTGTGGTATTATGTGAGTTGAATAATACTATTGTACAGTGAACAGTTTGTGGTGTGTGGTATTATGCGAGTTGAATAATACTATTGTACAGTAAACTGTTTGTGGTGTGTGGTATTATGCGAGTTGAATAATACTATTGTACAGTGAACTGTTTGTGGTATGTGGTATTATGCGAGTTGAATAATACTATTGTACAGTAAACTGTTTGTGGTGTGTGGTATTATGCGAGTTGAATAATGCTATTGTACAGTGAACTGTTTGTGGTGTGTGGTATTATGCGAGTTGAATAATACTATTGTACAGTAAACTGTTTGTGGTGTGTGGTATTATGTGAGTTGAATAATGCTATTGTACAGTGAACTGTTTGTGGTGTGTGGTATTATGCAAGTTGAATAATACTATTGTACAGTAAACTGTTTGTGGTGTGTGGTATTATGCGAGTTGAATAATACTATTGTACAGTAAACTGTTTGTGGTGTGTGGTATTATGCGAGTTGAATAATGCTATTGTACAGTGAACTGTTATTGGTGTGTGGTATTATGTGAGTTGAATAACGCTATTGTACAGTGAACTGTTTGTGGTGTGTGGTATTATGTGAGTTGAATAATGCTATTGTACAGTGAACTGTTTGTGGTGTGTGGTATTATGTGAGTTGAATAACGCTATTGTACAGTGAACTGATTGTGGTGTGTGGTATTATGTGAGTTGAATAACGCTATTGTACAGTGAACTGTTTGTGGTGTGTGGTATTATGTGAGTTGAATAACGCTATTGTACAGTAAACTGTTTGTGGTGTGTGGTATTATGTGAGTTGAATAATGCTATTGTACAGTGAACTGTTTGTGGTGTGTGGTATTATGCGAGTTGAATAATGCTATTGTACAGTGAACTGTTTGTGGTGTGTGGTATAATGTGAGTTGAATAATACTATTGTACAATGAAGTTTGTGGTGTGTACAGTATTATGTGAGTTGAATAATACTATTGTTCAGTGAACTGTTTGTGGTTTGTACAGTATTATGTGAGTTGAATAATACTATTGTACAGTGAACTGTTTGTGGTATGTACAGTATTATGTGAGTTGAATGCTGATGCAGGGATCCTAAATTAAATACATTTCATTTTAAAAAATTAAAAACTCTTATGCTTTGGAAAGAATCATTTTCTTAAAATGGATGCATTTTTGATTATTTACCATCTGTTGCTAAACTTACCAAGAAGCAAGGCTTCTCAAATGGTGAAAAGTCAATACATGTGACATCTAATGGTGTCTCTGAAATGAAAAAGATGCAGTAAAGTACTGAAGACAGAACTGTCTCAAACAAAGATCTCATTTATTTCAAAGATCTCATTTATTTCAAAGAGATCATTTACTTTTGCAAATGACAATATTTCTCTTCCATTAGGTTATTTAAATTAAATGATTAAGTATTGGATACAAAAATAGCAACTAAAAAAACATGTCTGATAACCAGATGGTCTGATTTTACTTGGACTACCAAAACAGTTTTTGAAAGATACATTTTAAGTTGATCAAGTAATAACAATGTAAGAGTATTGCAGTGTAACTGAATTTTGTGTGTGTGTGTGTGATTTGGATTTTTATTGTAGCTTTAAAACATTTTCAGTCATATTATTATGAAGTCTACAGAGTGATACTTCACAGTAATGTCTATTACTGGGTCATCATGCCAAAGACATGTAGCATGATGTCCCATCCAGTCACATTATCCTGACATCAGGATGACCAGTCCTAACACTAACATCTTAATGCTGAGAGTCAAGTGAGGCTGATACAAGTAACACTGTTTATAAGTCTTTGTTATGACTTGACTGGGGTTCGGATCCGTGACCTCCAGCATCCAGTGTATTAATAAGAAATGTCAACACCATATCATACACAAATCGTTGTAACCAGTCTATTAATGAGAAAAGTCAATATTATTTGACCAAGATGGACAATATAACCACTAAGGCCAGCAGAACATTACAGTCTAACTAGATCAAGTAATAACACTGGCAGAGCATTACAGTCTAAATAGATCAAGTAATAACACCGACAGAGCATTACAGCCTAATTGGATAAAGTAATAACACTGACAGAGCATTACAGCCTAACTGGATCAAGTAAAAACACTGACAGAGCATTACAGTCTAACTGGATCAAGTAATAACACTGACAGAGCAATACAGTCTAAATAGATCAAGTAATAACACCGACAGAGCATTACAGCCTAACCGGATCAAGTAAAAACATTGCCAGAGCATTACAGCCTAACTAGATCAAGTAATAACACTGCCAGAGCATTATAGTCTATAACTGGATCAAGTAATAACACTGACTGAGCATTACAGTCCAACTGGATCAAGTAATAACACTAACAGAGCATTACAGTCTAACTGGATAAAGTAATAACACTAACAGAGCATTACAGTCTAAACTTGATAATAACACTCTCCGTAAATGAGATTTGATGATAAATTAAAAGTAAAAAATCTGTAACTACAAGTGGAGATAACTTTAAGTGGAGACAACTCCATGTGAAGACAAAACACAAGAATACTATAAATGATGGATTATACAGCAGCCAGTTGCTAAATAGTATTAACGTGAAGCCTCGCTATAGAACACTTCGTTATAGCACAGATTCAAATATAACATGATTGAGATATGACACCCAAAAATTCATACATGTGTTCAACCTTGAAAAGAATTTTTAAAAATTTCAAAATATGAAAATTAAATTGTAAATAGTTAATCATCATTCTGGGGAAGAGATTGTGTATATATTCGGATATATGTAATATAAGATTTTACAATAATTTCACCAATTTCCTAAACTAGTTTCAAGTTTTGTGCCCCAAAACCTAGAGTTTGATTTATTATTTGGCAAAGTGGGACATATTCTTGAAGCTTTTAATGTTCAAAAGGAAAACTCTATGCCCCACACAGGATTAAAATCAAACTTAAACAAATGCAATCAGTTGAGAGTTAGTGTTCAGATGTCAAGCAAACAACGTGATTGTCTTACCCAAATTTATAGATAATTAATTTACCCACCATTTTACAAGAAAATAATAATTTTTTTTTATGTGCCTACTAAATCAAACATCATATTTGCCTCTGAAACAAATTTATTAATCAAGTGGTCAGCAGTTTGGATTATTACCACACATAAAAAACACAAATGTAAACCCACCCATTTCATTTGAACTACTTTTTTTTATACATTTAAATCATTTACATATAAAAAGAAAAATTTCAAACATTCTACTCTCCTTGATACGATTTAAGTTCTAGTGGTGTAGAGATTGATATAATCAAACATTCTACTCTCCTTGATACCATTTAAATTCTAGTGGTGTAGAGATTGATTGATATGATTTAAATTCTGGTGTAGAGATTGATTGATATGATTTAAATTCTAGTGGTGTAGAGATTGATTGACACGATTTAAATTCTAGTGGTGTATAGATTGATTGATACGATTTAAGTTCTAGTGGTGTAGAGATTGATTGATACGATTTAAATTCTAGTGGTGTAGAGATTGATTGATACGATTTAAATTCTAGTGGTGTAGAGATTGATTGATACGATTTAAGTTCTAGTGGTGTATAGATTGATTGATACGATTTAAGCTCTAGTGGTGTAGAGATTGATTGATATAATCAAACATTCTACTCTGCTGAAGCAAAGTCATATTAACCTAACTACAATTTTCAGCTCAAGTACATGTATTATTCAAACCTAATTACAATTTTCAGCTCAAATACATGTACTATTCAAACCTAACTACAATTTTCAGCTCAAGTACATGTACTATTCAAACCTAACTACAATTTTCAGCTCAAGTACATGTACTATTCAAGCTTTACTACAATTTTCTTTTTAGAAATTCTCTACGTTTGAATTATGCATTTTATTGTGGGCCATAAATCTGGTTCTTTGTACATGTCCTGCAATAATGAATATTGCGGAAAACAAAAAAAAGCAAGAAATTAAATGCCATGAAGCAAATGAGTTTTTTTATGATAGAAATGATGCTACTTTATGAAAAGTTTTGAAGGAATTATTTTTATGGATAAAAACCGATTCAACTGGTGAGCACAAATACTCAAATACATGTATTTATGCTTAAATTATAGATTTCATTTACATAAAAATAAATATTAAATAAGTGATAACTGTTTAAAGTAATTCTTGTTGAACAAGTTGATAGCGGATCAATGAAGTCCATAGCATTGTGCCTACTTCTATTACACTACTAATTTGGGGGGTGGGGGAGAATATGCATCATTTTCTACAGCTGACTTATTTGTCTATAGCATGAGATGTTACACGATACAATATCAGTTTGAATGTGGATCCCAATCATTAGTGCTATATTGTGGTTCAACTTGATTGGACTTCTTGTATGTAAAACCCTCTTTCTTTTCTTGGATACTTTATCTATTTAATCTGTAATCAAAAAGTATTTTCCTGATCATCCACACAAAATTAAGGTAAAAGTCACATAACTCGATTTTCTTCTTTTGGGGGGTGGGTGGGGAATTTCTTAATTCATTCTGTCTCTGCCATCTTGATTTTTGACCTATTGATCACTTTAATGGTACATTGTTTGGTCACAAATATAAGGCATCCACAAAATTTATGTACAGTCTGTGTTATAGGATTTGAATTGTAGAAACCATTTTTTATATTTTTAAGTCCCTTTAAAACTTGACCTTTGGCCTACTGGCCCAAGATGGAAAGATGCTTTGTTTTTATCAAGTGCATAAGATGCTTTGTTTTTATCAAGTGCATAAGATGCTTTGTTTTTATCAAGTGCATGTACAACAGTTTAGTCAATGAATTTGTAAAAAAATTGAGTGGATATAAATTTTCCTTCTTTTAACTCCAATATCTTTGACCTTTTGACCCCAACATGATTAGGTCTCTTCCTAGTCTTAAATCAAGGTCATTCATAAGAAGAGTCATCAAATATTGTTCAGAAAGCATTTTCATAGAGTAACTATGGGCTTGACATTTGACTGAAAAATCAGACAATATCTTTCTTATCCCAAATACAAGCCATTTATAATGTCTGGGCTAGGAACCTGATATAAAACTTATGATGTAGAAATAATAGTAATCTTTTCAGTTCCTATGACTTTAGCCTTTAACCTTTTTAACCCAAAATCAAAATCGGTTTCTACCTTGTCAAAAATGCAAACGACTTACAGTTTGGCAAAAGTTGATGTTGTAGAACTGAATGCATATAGATAAAGTAGCAATAAACAAACTGACATATTGACCCCCATTAGAACCAAACTGTAGACTATGTGATGTAAAGCTCCAAAGATAGGTCATTTGGGGTCAAAGAGTCTAGATTTAGACCGGAGGCCATTTGGGGTCAAAGAGTCTAGATTTAGACCGGAGGCCATTTGGGGTCAAAGAGTCTAGATTTAGACCTGTAGCATTTTGGGGTCAAAGAGTCTAGATTTAGATCAGAGGTCATTTGGGGTCAAGGAGTCTAGATTTAGACCAGAGGCCATTTGGGGTCAAAGAGTCTAGATTTAGACCTGTAGCCATTTGGGGTCAAAGAGTCTAGATTTAGATCAGAGGCCATTTGGTGTCAAAGAGTTTAGATTTAGATCAGAGGCCATTTGGTGTCAAAGAGTCTAGATTTAGATCAGAGGCTATTTGGTGTCAAAGAGTCTAGATTTAGATCAGAGGCCATTTGGGGTCAAAGAGTCTAGATTTAGATCAGAGGCCATTTGGGGTCAAAGAGTCTAGATTTAGATCAGAGGCCATTTGGGGTCAAAGAAGCAAGATTTAGATCAGAGGTCATTTGGGGTCAAAGAGTCTAGATTTAGACCTGAGGCCATTTGGGGTCAAAGAGTCTAGATTTAGACCTGTAGCCATTTGGGGTCAAAGAGTCTAGATTTAGATCTGAGGTCTTTGGGGTCAAAGAGTCTAGATTTAGATCAGAGGCCATTTGGGGTCAAAGAGTCTAGATTTAGATCAGAGGCTATTTGGGGTCAAAGAGTCTAGATTTAGATCAGAGGCCATTTGGGGTCAAAGAGTCTAGATTTAGACCTGTAGCCATTTGGGGTGAAAGAGTCTAGATTTAGACCTGTAGCCATTTGGGGTCAAAGAGTCTAGATTTAGATCAGAGGCCATTTGGTATCAAAGAGTTTAGATTTAGATCAGAGGCCATTTGGGGTCAAAGAGCCTAGATTTAGATCAGAGGCCATTTGGTGTCAAAGAGTCTAGATTTAGATCTGAGGTCTTTGGGGTCAAAGAATCTAGATTTAGATTAGATACCATTTGGGGTCAAAGAGTCTAGATTTAGATCAGAGGCCTTTGGGGTCAAAGAGTCTAGATTTAGATCAGAGGCCATTTAGGGTCAGAGTCTAGATTTATTTCTGATGCCATTTGGTGTCAAAGAGTATAGATTTAGAAAATTCAACAGTAAGAAGCTAATAACAAAAAAGTTCAAAGTTTAGAATGTCTGGTGCTATTTTTGTATGTAGTCAAAAATTACGACCAAATTTATGCATATTTAGTGCATATGATTTATCTAATGAATTCAAGTGATTATCTTGTGGAGCACAATCTTTTAACTCATGTTATCTCTGTCCCACAGCAAAATGATCAAGTTACCTCTGTCCCACAGCAAAATGATCAAGTTACCTCTGTCCCATAGCAAAATGATCAAATGACCTCTGTCCCACAGCAAAATGATCACATTACCTGTCCCACAGCAAAATGATCAAGTTACCTCTGTCCCACAGTAAAATGATCAAGTTACCTCTGTCCCAGAGTAAAATGGTCAAATTACCTCTGTCCCAAAGAAAAATGATCAAGTTACCTTTGTCCCACAGCAAAATGATCATGTTACCTCTGTCACACAGCAAAATGATCAAATTACCTCTGTCCCAAAGAAAAATGATCAAGTTACCTCTGTCCCACAGCAAAATGATCAAGTTACCTCTGTCCCACAGTAAAATGATCAAGTTACCTCTGTCCCAAAGCAAAATGGTCAAATTACCTCTGTCCCAAAGCAAAATGGTCAAATTACCTCTGTCCCAAAGCAGAATGATCAAGTTACCTCTGTCCCACAGCAAAATGATCAAGTTACCTCTGTCCCAAAGCATAATGATTAAATTGCACAGAAGAAAATGTAATTTGGTGTATTGTAAATGTGTAAGATATCTCAGTTGTATGGGTAAGAAAATGTAATTTGGTGTATTGTAAATGTGTAAGATATCTCAGTTGTATGGGTAAGAAACATAGCTAGCTCTAGCAATCTAAAAATGTTGATATACTTACTTATCTCAGTAGAATGGGTATTTGGATAAGCTCTTGAGCTAAACCGCAGACCATGAAATACAAAACCCTGGTGAACAGATAAATTAAAATCTATTACATATGAAATCACACAGTTGACTTACCTAATCATATTACATTTCACATAACACAGCGACCTACCAAATGGTATTACATATGACATCACACAGTTTACCTACCTAATGGTATTACATCTGACCACACAGTTTACCTACCTAATGGTATTACATCTGACATCACACAGTTGACATACATAATGGTATTACATATGACATAACACAGTTGACTTACCTAATGATATTACATCTGATATCACACAGTTGACCTACCTAATGGTATTATATCTGACATCACACAGTTGACCTACCTAATGATATTACATCTGACATCACACAAGTGCTATACCTAATGGTAATACATCTGACATCACACATTTGACATACCTAATGGTGTTACCATCTGGCATTACACAGCTGACATACCTAAATGGTAATAAATATAACATCACACATTTGAATTACCTAATGGAATAACATCTGACATCACACAGCTGCTATATCTAAATAACATTACATCTGACATCACACAGCTGACCTACCTAATGGTATTACATCTGATATCACACAGTTGACCTACCTAATGGTGTAACATCTGATATCACATAGCTGCTATACTTAAATAGTATTACATCTGATATAACACAGTTGACCTACCTAATGGTATTACATCTGACATCACACAGCTGCTATACCTAAATAGTATTACATCTGACATGACACAGCTGCTATACCTAAATAGTATTACATCTGACATCACATTTGACATACCTAATGGTATAACATCTGACATCACACAGTTGACCTACCTAATGGTATTACATCTGACATCACACAGTTTATGTACCTAATGGTATTACATCTGACATCACACAGCTGCCATTCCTAAATAGTATTACATCTGACATCACACACTTGACCTAACTAATGATATTAGATCTGACATCACAAAGTTGACCTGCCTAATGGCATTACATGTAACATCACACAGTTGACCTACATAATGGTATTACATCTGATATCACACAGTTGACCTACATAATGGTATAACATCTGAAATCACACAGTTGACCTACCTAATTGTATAACATCTGAAATCACACAGTTGCCCTACATAATGGTATAACATCTGAAATCACACAGTTGACCTACCTAATGGTATAACATCTGAAATCACACAGTTGACCTACATAATGGTATAACATCTGAAATCACACAGTTGACCTACCTAATGGTATAACATCTGAAATCACACAGTTGACCTACCTAATGGTATAACATCTGAAATCACACAGTTGACCTACATAATGGTATAACATCTGACATCACACAGATTACATAACTAATGGTATTACATATGGTGGATCAATCTCATTTATTTTACATTCAGTTAAATTACATTTAAAGAAGTCATTTAAAGGTTTTCTAAATGGTTTTCTATTTCATTTCCAGAAGCTATATTTGGATGGTGAATTGGCATGAGTTGTATAAATGTTAAAGGTCAAAGGCCTTGATATCATAAATCTTTTTTGTCCGATTGGTACAAAATCCTTTCCAATGCTTGTCAAAAGTCATTATAATGGGGTTTTTCTATTTGTAGTAATGGTGACCATATCTGAAGTGCTGGTTAGATAATAGAAAAGTAACAGGCCTGGCAAGATGCTCTTTGCCATCTTTGGTCAAAATTGGTTCAATGGCTTTTAAGAAGTTGAAACTAGATGGATTATGGACCATGCAATATGTTTGATGCGCACAGGACCACACAAGTTGTTGTTAGATGATGTATCATGCATGATGCACACAGGACCACACAAGTTGTTGCTAGATGATGTATCACGCATGATGCACACAGGACCATATCACATGTTTACTTGGCCTGATGTTAACTCAAGAAAACCTTGATCAGATAATTTTAATTAATTACCATTGAATTTTCTCACATTTGTTTTTTTAAATAAATTTTTGCTCTCAACCCATCCCAAGTGTTCACCAAAAACCAAATCCATTACATATACAGTGAAACTTCCTGAACCACAAACCAAATCCATTACATATACAGTGAAACCTCCTAAACCAAAAACCAAATCCATTACATATACAGTGAAACCTCCTAAACCAAAAACCAAATCCATTACATATACAGTGAAACCTCCTAAACCAAACAACAGTCCAGACCAAACATTTCAATAATTTCATAGAGGTAACCTGTATATAGAGGTTTCATTTAAATAAAATAAGAATAGCCTCAATGGCACCCAATTGTTTTGTATGTCTATGGTTAATTTGTAATAGATTACCAAAGTTAATGGGACCATATTGTTTTGTATGTCTATGGTTAATTTGTAATAGATTACCAAAGTTAATGGGACCATATTGTTTTGTATGTCTATGGTTAATTTGTAATAGATTACCAAAGTTAAAGGAACCATATTGTTTTGTATGTCTATGGTTAATTTGTAATAGATTACCAAAGTTAAAGGGACCATATTGTTTTGTATGTCTATGGTTAATTTGTAATAGATTACCAAAGTTAAAGGAACCATATTGTTTTGTATGTCTATGGTTAATTTGTAATAGATTACCAAAGTTAATGGGACCATATTGTTTTGTCTGTCTGAAAAGGAGGTTGGATTATGGAAAGGTCAAGGTAGGAATGTCTGACCAACCTGTGTCCTTCTGTGTTATGACTATAATATAACGTTTGGTGAAAAACATTTTTACAAAGTGTCACTATAATGGAAATTAGTGTGCATTTGACTTCTGCCTCCTCACCCCCATCAGGAACTCTAATAAAGTAGTTAAAAATCTTACCCTGCTGCAAATGGATATCAGACAGACAACTAATATCTTAAGTTTTATGAATTTCTACTGTGTGGTTTATGAAAAACTAGAGTAATGGGCAGACAGACAGACAGATAGACTGAACATACGATGATTAAGAATGGGATTATGATTTTATACCAATTAATGATGATATAAATTACAATGTAGAAATGACAAGATGATTTATTTCTAAATACCTGTTACATTTTACTTACCAAATCTGTGGCTATATAGAATTGATTAGGATCTGAGGGTAACAACTGCATGGATAATGCCCTCATACTTGTCTTCAGGAATCCATCTCTGAAACAACAAAAATATTGAGAACAATATGTAAAGCTACTGGTAAATCAAACATTTTTACTGAGGAAACGAAATATTTTTAATACCAACTAATGTACCATATTAACATTTGGAGATATAAACTTATATTAACATTTAGCGATACCAACTTACGTACCATATTAACATTTAGAGATAAAAACTTACGTACCATATTAACATTTAGAGATACCAACTTATGTACCATATTAACATTTAGCGATACCAACTTATGTACCATATTAACATTTAGAGATACCAACTTATGTACCATATTAACATTTAGCGATACCAATTTATATACCATATTAACATTTAGAGATACCAACTTATGTACCATATTAACATTTAGCGATACCAACTTATGTACCATATTAACATTTAGCGATACCAACTTATGTACCATATTAACATTAAGAGATACCAATTTATATACCATATTAACATTTAGTGATAAAAACATATTTACCAAATGAAAAGATAGAGATACCAACTTATGTACCACTTTAACATTTAGAGATAAAAACATATTTACCAAATGAAAAGATAGAGATACCAACTTATGTATCATATTAACATTAAGAGATACCAATTTATATACCATATTAACATTTAGTGATAAAAACATATTTACCAAATGAAAAGATAGAGATACCAACTTATGTACCACTTTAACATTTAGTGATAAAAACATATTTACCAAATGAAAAGATAGAGATACCAACTTATGTTCCATATTAACATTAAGAGATACCAACTTATATACCATATTAACATTTAGTGATAAAAACATATTTACCAAATGAAAAGATAGAGATACCAACTTATGTATCATATTAACATTAAGAGATACCAACTTATATACCATATTAACATTTAGTGATAAAAACATATTTACCAAATGAAAAGATAGAGATACCAACTTATGTTCCATATTAACATTAAGAGATACCAACTTATATACCATATTAACATTTAGTGATAAAAACATATTTACCAAATGAAAAGATAGAGATACCAACTTATGTACCAAGCGAGTGTGCAAAGTAATTTCTTTGCATAGTTGATGACATGTGTTGTAGTTTTGTAGTGATACCAGGTTATTTTTCATTTAATTCGCTGTCAGATTAATTAGGATATAAATTACCAAACTTCCGCTGTTTGTTAATTACAGGACCATGATTGGCGCTGTTTAGTGAAATGCACAAAATTAGATGGATTGTTGTAATAGAAACACATTTCTGAGGCAGAAATTGACTTCATCTTCTCATGCTAATATTTTATGATTGAGTTTACAATGGTCACAGCGCTGATTCTACAGAATATATGCTGAAGTGACATCTTTATTAGGGTATTGAGTAAACAAACTCAGTTGATAAACAAAACTTACTAGCCCATCGGACTAATAACATTATGATAGTTACTAGTCCAACAGGAAATCTACTAGCCTCGGGCTAGCGGACTACCGCTAATTTCGAGCCCTGCATATTAACATTTTCGGATACCAACTTAAGTACCATATTAACATTTTGAGATACCAACTTATTTACCAAATTATGTATCATATTAACATTCAAAGATATCAATTTGTTTACCAAACCAACATTTCCTTAACGATTGCACAGTGCAGCGAGCACTGCGCGCACATCTACCATTCGCTTAAAGGGAACGTTGATGAACACTGGAAATCCTGGGAAGAACCACTGACCCATGAGAAGCTGCTTACAGGCTTTCTCACATACCTATATTATCCAAGCCTGAGATTTGAATCCAGGCAGAACATTTAGTTAGAACGACTTATGTACCAATCAACAATTAGAAAGACCAACTTATGTACTATATTAACATTTTGTTATATAAATAAAAAAAATCAACCATAGTTAAGAAAGCGTGAGCTTCAGAAATAAAGAAAGAAGACAGACAAATACAATTACAGAATTAAAGACAAATGCAATTACAGAATGAAAGACAAATGCAATTACAGAAATGAAAGACAAATGCAATTACAGAATGAAAGACAAATGCAATAATTATTACAGAATGACAGACAAATGCAATTACAGAATGAAAGACAAATACAATTACAGAAGGAAAGACAAATACAATTACAGAAGGAAAGACAAATGCAATTAGATCAAGACGAAAGAAATAAGAGAGAGAGAGGGAAACAAAAAGATGGGCTAATGCAAATGCCAAAAGAAAAAAAGAGAGAAAAGGAAGAGAGAGAAAAGGAAGAGAGGGAAAAGGAAGAGAGGGAATTTCAATTTAGAATAAAGGGCTTTGAGTTGTTCCCACTTTACACACAAATTCAGACTTTGATGATACTAAGAATATTTGGTTAGTATCTCCTTTCAAAGAAAAAGAAGTAGATAAAGATAAATATTTTCCTCATTTTGAAAACACTGCTGAAAATCTGAAATGGCTAAGAGAGCATTGGACTCTGTTAATGATGGAGTATACTTCACTGAGGAATAAAAACTCCAAACAAGTTGATCAAATAGACTAAAAAGCACAAATTGGACAGCATGCATTTGTGATTTCTTGTGTTCATGTATGCTGACAAAGTCCTCACAAAGTGGACATAGTATATATAATGCTTCATGTAAAAGCTTCATCTGAGTCAAAAAATGGCTGCCATGTATGGATGGTTCAAACACAGCTCCACTCAATAGTGAACTAGGTGTAAAAAACTGGTGTTAAATATGCTAATACCTATTGCCATACTTCATACTGTGGATTTATGACAATTGTATGTTAAAGTAAGTGAGATTCAATGTGCACATTTTCATTTATTCAAGTGAATTTGGAAACCTGTTCAAAACAAAGGATTTTAAGGTTATCCAACATGGCTACCAAAATGCTGCCTTTAAATTTTGTACAAGCAAACTTATATGTGATATAACATATGCAAGAGTTTATTAGCAACATTCTGTGCCTCTTTTATTCAACTAAACTGTGTGAACTTTGATGGAACAAAGACATAAATCAAGAGGATCAAACAAAGGACTTTGTTCAAAATGGCTGCACTAAACAAAACCTTAAACTGGATTTCTAACTTTCTCCTGAGCTCAGATTCATCTAACTCCTTCTCAGGATTCAGCTCTCATGACCTCAACTTACCTTCTCAGATGAGTAATAATGCCACAGAAAATCTGGAATCTATAAATCATCCACAGGACCATGAAAATGATGACCCAGAATTCAATATGACCCACAGCAATGTACATGTACCAGGCCAACAACAGCCAGAATTTCTGCAGGTTGTATATAATCTTCAAAGTGTTACAATTACAGTTTCCCCTCACATGATAAGTGCTGTCCTTACCTTTCTGCTTAAAAATCTAGAGATCAAACATAGTAACATCAAGCAAAATGGTCAAATTTTCCAATTACATGATGAGGAGAAAAATCTGCATGTAACTATAACATATTACAGTGCCACTAGTAGACTCCATATTCAGGGAAAAGGCCAATTGATTTGGCTTCAATATTTTTTCACTGCCTGCCATGACCTGAAGGAAGAAACATATGTAAAACAGATTACCACTCAGCCCATCTCCTCCACCCCTATCCATAACACTAAGGAAAGGTTATGCCTGTCAATCAATGACAGCCCAATTAGTACATTATCTACACCAGTAATTAGATGTAGTACCAAACATGAAACAGCTCCTAAAGTCTTTGACCTAGATGACTCAGGCAATAAAATTAACACCCCTGGGGGGTGTCAGGAAATTACATGCTCCTTAAATCATGACCACAGCAGTGATGGCTTAAACCTTAATGATTTCTCCATGTGTGGTCATCAAACAACAATTAGGAACTTGGAGGCCCAAATTAAAGAATTAAAACTGCAGTTACATGCTATTAAGTCAGCACAGGGAAGGACTGATGAGCAAGTAAACTCATCTGAAATAGCAATTCAGACTGACTCCCAAATAACAACAATGTCAGATGCTCAGACGCAGACAATCCCAATACCAACCAAGAGAAAATGTAACATGTATTTAAAAACTGATACCCTAAGTAAACCTGCATTGCAAACAATAGTATCCTCCTCCAAGTCACACGTCACACCTGTAACAGCAGAAAGTGTCCACCCATGGCCCGCAGCTAAGACAAGTCTGTTACCTGCACCAACAACTGCATTTCCAAGTACTCAGACAAATGTGTCAACATCAACATCAGCTCGATCAGTTCACACAACTGCAACATCAATTTCAGCACCCCTTCCTTCAAGAGATGTGTCTGATATAAACAAACCCAGAGTCCAACAGATGAAATCACAAGCCAAGAAAGAAAGAACTCTAATAATTGGCTCCTCATTACTGAAAACTATAATTCCAAGGAGACTTTTTAAAACAGATGTCCAGACTCTAAGAGGTGCAAAAATCAACAACATCACAGAGAAAATAATGAATTCTGACCTTACCAAATATAACCATATTATTATTTTTAGTAGGTGGAAATGATGCCAGTGAGGGAAGGTCACTAAATCAAATCAGAACAGATTTTGAAAGTCTACTCTATGCTGCTAGGTATTGCATTCCAGATACATGTAAAATAATGATATCAGGTTTACCTCCTCGTGTGGACACCAGGGTGAAAAAAATCAATGATCTCTTACTACTGAAATACTAGATGCTATGAAAACACGAGACCAATTCAAGGCTAGGGGAAACCATGCAAAATATAAAGTATGGAGAAATAAAATAACAAGTATGATTAAAATAGCTAAAAAGTTGTATTATCAGTCATTGCTTGAAAACAAAAAGAGCAACACAATCTCCATTTGGAAAGTCTTCAATGAACTCACTGGAGGAACACACAACAATCAGACAAGTAAAATTAACTCACTTCTGGTAAATGACACCATAGTCACTGATGAAACTGACATTGCAAATGTTTTCAATGATTTTTTTCACCAGTATCTCCACAAAGTTAAAAGAACCAGTGATAGAAAACAACTTTAGTGAACTGAAAAAGTTCTGCAGCAGCAAAATCTCTAAGGAAGTATGTTTCTCTATCCCACCAGTATCAAAAAACTTTGTTAAAAAATGTCTCAGTGAACTTGATACCAAGAAAGCTACAGGACTTGATCAGATTGGTCCAAGACTCATTAAATCTTCTGCCTCTGCTATTTTAGATAGCATAACATTCATAATCAATTTAAGTATTGCAACCTCATCTGTCCCCAAAATATGGAAAACTGCAAAAGTAACTCCTATTTACAAATCTGGATCTAAGAATGATGCTGATAACTACCGACCAATCTCAATACTACCAAACTTGTCAAAATTGATTGAAAAACATGTCCATGACTCATTCATGTCATATTTAACCAAACACTTGCTGTTAGACCCTAATCAATCAGGCTTTAGACAGAAACATTCATGTGAGACTGCCTTGATCTCCCTAACTGATAAATGGCTTCAAGCACTTGACCAAGGTAAAATAATAGGATCTGTATTTGTAGATTTCAGGAAAGTGTTTGACATGGTGGATCATGAAATCCTTTTGAAGAAACTAAAAATCTACCAATGCGATGAAAAAACAGTTAGATGGTTTACTTCATACTTAAGTGAGAGAACACAACATGTTTATATAAATAACGTTCTGTCTGAACCTGAAACAGTTAGATATGGAGTGCCACAAGGCTCAATTCTAGGTCCATTACTATTTATTTTATTTATTAACGACCTACCACTTTTACTAAGAGACTCGATATCATCTACAGATCTCTATGCAGATGACACAACATTATCAGACATCCAAAACACAAAGCATGAACTCGAAATTTCTTTACAGAATGCATTAAACAAGCTGGAAAACTGGTGCACATGCAATGGCATGGTAGTAAATACTGGTAAAACTAAAATATTACTTATCTCAACAAGGAAGAAAAGGAAAAGTCTTGATAGCAATGAACTATATCTAACATGGAAGGATAAAAATTTGCAAATGGTCTGTCACGACAGACTACTTGGTGTTTTGGTAGATAATAATCTATCATGGACTGATCATATCAAACATATCAGTAAAAAGGTCAATTCAAGTTTATGGCTTCTCAGTAGGATAAGACATTTTCTCCCTGAAAGGCACAGAAAATTATTTTATAACAGTTACATACAACCGTATTTTGACTACTGTAATACAGTATGGGGTAATTCAAATGATAAAAACATATCAAAGTTGGAAAAAATTCAGAAAAGAGCATTAAGGCTAATATCAAACCAGAAAGAAAGCAAAGAAAATTTAGCTGGTAAGTTAAAAATATTACCTATTAAAGACCGAATATGTTTAAGAAAAGCCAAATTAATGTACAGGATATCCAATAATAGTGCTCCTGAATATTTACAATCCCTATTACAGTATAGGCTACCTGGTAATACACCCAACCTGCGATCAATATCTACAAAACAGTATAAAATTCCCAAACCAAATAAGGAATTATTCAAGAAAAGTTTCCAATACTCTGGAACTTTGCTCTGGAATAGTATTCCAGTTGAGATTAGAAATGCCCACTCTATTTCCATCTTCCAAACCCAATATATCCAGTGGCTTCAGAGATGATGTTGAATTAATTAAATTCATTGTATGAGGGCCTCAAGGTAGATTAGTTCTTAGCTAATTGTGTTACCCTCTTTTAAATAAAGTCATTATTACCAGTTCATCACAGAATGGACAGTGTTCTTTTGTGATCCCTTGTGTACTTGTATGCTGACCAAGTCCACCCAATGTGGACAGCATGTATTTGTGAAACTTTTGGTACAAACAAGCAGACCAAGCATGAGTTAAATCCTTTGGTACAAACAAGCAGACCAAGCATGAGTTGAATATTTTGGTACAAACAAGCAGACCAAGCAAGAGTTGAATCCTTTGGTACAAACAAGCAGACCAAGCATGAGGTGAAGTTTTTGGTACAAGCAAGCAGACCAAGCATGAGTTGAATATTTTAGTACAAGCGGGCAGACCAAGCAAGAGTTAAATCCTTTGGTACAAGCAAGCAGACCAAGCATGAGTTGAATCCTTTGGAACAAACAAGCAGACTTTGCATGAGTTGAATATTTTGGTACAAGCAGGCAGACCAACCAAGAGTTGAATCCTTTGGTACAGGAAAGCAGACCAACCAAGAGTTAAATCCTTTGGTACAGGCAAGCAGACCAAGCATGAGTTGAATCCTTTGGTACAAACAAGCAGACTTAGCATGAGTTGAAGTTTTTGGTACAAGAAAGCAGACCAAGCAAGAGTTGAAGTAGTAACTGACATTGGATGGAATTTGGTGACAAGCATAAAGTAAAAAGGAAGAACTCTCTCTTCTGTCTCAGGAAGCTGAAAATATGTTAGCCCTTTCTCACTAACACAAGCCAAAAGATGTAGTTATGTAGTTAAAATCTTTCTAAAGTTGGAAGGGCTGGTTCTACAAAGGTGTGAATGTAATAAAAACAGCTCTGAAGAAAAGTCTTTAAATCAGGTATTTTTCCCTATGTGCTATACATAACACAGTGCTTTTCTTACACATAATCCCAAACATCTGCTCATTTTCATTACATTTTCTCTAAACTACTAACCTGGCTGGACCATCCAGTGTAAGAGATGAACTCTTCAGAAGCTTTACCTGCCCTCCAGGGGCAAGGCCAAGGTCACTTTCTGATCCTGAGGGATCAGGGTGCATTATCTCCGCAACCACCTGAACCAAAAAATATAAAGTAAGGAATGACCTATAGAGACAGTCTCAATAAATTTAAAAGTCATTTATAAGATTCTTATAATAAGAAGAAAGATTATAAAATTTCATAATATCCAGTCCATTAATTTTTAGTATCTTATCATATAAAGCATTGTTATATGTCTAAAGCGGATTATAATTAATAGTAAAACATTCTGGTTTTACTTCTTAAATATAAAAGCTGTAATGTGATTGGTGAATACATAGGTCGACAGAACATGACTTCATATACTAGGTGCACATCAGAGATCATGGTTGTGATCAAACTGGCCTCTGTACAAAGCCCAATCTGGGCACAATATAGAAGTGGCCTTTTGGAACAGGCGGTCTTCATATACAGGTAAAAATTAGCCGATTTATGTAAAAATGGGATCTGTGAATGGTCTTTTTATACAGGTGGTATTTAATAGTAAAGGACTGCTATAACACGGTTGATGGTAATTTCAAAGTAACAGCTGGATTAAGTACAGGGAATTGTAATTATCAATGGTAATGGGTTTGGTGATTTTACATGCAAAATAATTATTATCGCAAATAAATGGCATTTCTTTTCAGGAACAAGTGAGATTATATGTGCCATAAATCTGATTCATATTGTTCATCATACAAGTAAAGCACAATGTTATGGCATAATTTATTGGCGATAAACATATTCATATTTGTGAAACAAATATTTCTACAAAAAAAACCTGCAGAAATAAGTCTATAAGTTTCTAAAAAATGGTAAATAATGCAAAAATCACTCTATTAGCTTCAAACTAAAATCAGGTCAATTACACCAAAAATGTTACAAATTAAATTTATGAAATAGTATGAAAATCTAATCAGGTCATGAATATATGTATAAAACATGCCTAATTTATTCCATTTATGTGTGTCAAGCGGTTTTTGTGCAATCGTGCAAAGAAAATTCATAGATTGATTGCTGGACAAACTAATTCAAGATCTCTTCAACCCATCTACTTCTCCGCTTCAATCTTTAAGGGTTTTTTAAGTTTTAAACTCTTTTATAAACTTTCACGAAGTTAACTTACCCAAAAGTGCAGCACTGCCATGTCTTCTGTGGAAATTAATTGGAAAGAGAGACCTGCTGATGAATCTAAAATGACAAGAAATAAAATTACAATATACTTGCAAAGACTTTGTGTCAAATAAAATATGTGGTACAAAAATACTCTGATAAATAAAGTAAATTAGAATCATATAAATCAGATAGCATAGTGACTGCTCTGGTGGCCTAGTGGTTAGAGTATCTGCCGCAGGAGCAGAATGTCGTGGGTTCAATCCCCAGCCAAGCCATACCATAGACTTACAAAAATGGTACTAACAGGTTAGTGTTAGGACTGGTCGGCCTGGTGTCAGGATAATGTGACAGGGTGGGACATCATGCTACATGTCTGTGACATGATGCCCCTGTGCTAGATATCCTTATAAACTGCCTCACTGCAGACATTGTAGTGATATGACTGAAAAATTGTTAAAGCTACGTTAAAAATCCTAATCAAACAAACAAACAGAGTAGTGTTGTGCCAATCAAAACATTAGGTAAGAAACTGTCAGGTGGGACAGGAAATGATCAAACATAAGTGTTAAAGGTGGAACACTCAGTCCTCACTCAAAATATCTTTAAATGCACTGAAAAAATATGGAGATCAGCACTTGTCCCAAGAATCAGCCCAACAATCAAACCAAAAGAGGTCAGCACTTGTCCCAAAAAATAGCCCACCAATCAAACCAAAGGAGATCAGCACTTGTCTCAAGAATTAGCCCACCAATCAAACCAAAGGAGATCAGCACTTGTCCCAAAAATTAGCCCACCATTCAAATCAAAGATCAGCACTTGTCCCAAAAATTAGCCCACCATTCAAATCAAAGATCAGCACTTGTCCCAAAAATTAGCCCACCAATCAAACCTAAGAAGATCAGTACTTGTTCCAATAATCAACTCACAAACAAACGAGATTAGCACTTGTCCCAAAAATCAGCCTACCAATCAAACCAACAGAGATCAACAATTGTTCCACCAATCAAAGCTATTCTGTTCTCTTCTTTGTTATGGCACATTAAGACATGAAAGCCTATATTGTGCTTGGAGTGAAGTGATTGACTTGTCATTATGAAATCAATCTAAATACTAGTTTGTACATAATAATGAGAAATACTATAGATGGAATACATTTTAGTGATGTAAGCATATTCAAATTCACACAAATAAACCCAAAGATTAGTTAATCTTCATTTTGCATGTATGTACATGGATGACCTCAAGACCCCCACCCCCTAACCTTACAATTATTAAAATCTCACAATAGTTTGTTACATTTTCCCACTTAAAAGTCACAAGCACGAATACAACACATATGAGAATGTAAAATCTGGAAGGTTTTTTTTTAAGTGTACAATTTGGGACCACTCTTGTAAGTGTGCATGAAAAAATAAAGTAAAACAAAAATGAATGATTTCAGAAACATAATAGCACTTACCATCACTTGAATCTGATGAATGCTGGCCAGCCTTGTTACTGGTGAAGAAATAAAAAAGAAAAAGGAAAAAGAAGTTTAATGGCTGTTGAATCTGATAACATATAATGATAAACTGACCTTCCAAATACCTACAAATATTTACAACAAAAAGCAAAAAAGATGTAAAATTGTAAATAAAATTTAACCCAGATTCCATTCAGTGTATGAAAAAAACCCAAAAAAACGAGAGTTCCCTTTAATTTGAATGATGCTGGTCTAAAAGAATTTCCAGGAATTCAAGATAAGACCATTTAACTAATGAGAGCTGAAACCTTTAATATTTGGCATCAGTAACAAGATTTTTCAAATTAGTTGTGGTGGTAGACACAACAGCACCATATAGCACCAACTAGACATGATAAGAAATCTTGTTGCAAAACCCATGCTGATTGAACCATCCATCCAAGACAAGATGAAATATCCAAGATTTCCATTAGGGCCGCTATACTCTAGATATGAACACCCTTTTAAGTTAGAAAGAACTAGATATCATAATTTTGCTGGTGAAAATTCAACATTGATATGACTATGTTAGAAAGGAGTTGTAATAATTGGATTTTCAAGATGATCACTGTGGGAGCCTTAGTGGTTTTCAAGATGATCACTGTGGGGGCCTTAGTGGTTTTCAAGATGATCACTGTGGGGGCCTTAGTAGTTTTCAAGATGATCACTGTGGGGGCCTTAGTGGTTTTCAAGATGATTACTGTGGGGGCCTTAGTGGTTTTCAAGATGATCACTGTGGGGGCCTTAGTGGTTTTCAAGATGATCACTGTGGGGGCCTTAGTGGTTTTCAAGATGATCACTGTGGGGACCTTAGTGGTTTTTAAGATGATCACTTTGGGGGCCTTAGTGGTTTTCAGATCTACACCTTTTATATTTATGACCAAAGAGACACCATAAGAATTCATGTAGTGAAAACCCATTGTTAATATGACCAAAGAGACACCAAAAGAATTCATGTAGTGAAAACCCATTGTTAATATGACCAAAGAGACACCAAAAGAATTCATGTAGTGAAAACCCACTGTTAATATGACCAAAGAGACACCATAAGAATTCATGTAGTGAAAACTCATTGTTAATATGACCAAAGAGACACCATAAGAATTCATGTAGTGAAAACCGACTGTTAATATGACCAAAGAGACACCATAAGAATTCATGTAGTGAAAACCCATTGTTAAAATGACCAAAGAGACGCCATAAGAATTCATGTAGTGAAAACCCATTGTTAATATGACCAAAGAGATACCATAAGAATTCATGTAGTGAAAACCCACTGTTAATATGACCAAAGAGACACCATAAGAATTCATGTAGTGAAAACCCATTGTTAATATGACCGCCCATTCAGGAGAAGTAGCAATAATTGGATTTTCAAGATGGCCACTGTTGTGACCATATCATCTTTCTGAATAGCACCATTTCATTCCATGGTAGAATCGAATATGTAAAGTTTGATAGAAATCCTGCAAATAATTTATGAGTAGCAATAACAAACTTCTACCAATGGGCAGATGACAACAAGCATTAAGGTCTATAGGAAGTTAAGGTCAAAACAAAATAGCATGGAAATTGTTGATTTGAAAACAAAGTTCCAAACTGATTTTGTTTCAAACCCAATTCATTATTAGACTTTAGCAAATAGCATGGAAATTGTCGATTTAAAGACAAAGGTCCAAATTGATTTTGTTTCAAACTCAATTCATTACTGGACTTCAGCAAACAGCATGGAAATTGTTGATTTGAAGAGCTTATTGTCATGTGGCAAATAATGTCTGCAGCTTAGTGTATTTAATAAACAAGTTCAAGGTCATGTGACAAAGAATATTGCATGCTTACAGCGTAATTAATAAATAAAGCCCAAAGGTCATGTGGCAAAAAATACTGCATGCTTACAGTGTAGTTAACAAACAAAGCCCACAGGTCATATGACAAAAAATACTGCATGCTTAGTGTATTTATTAAACAAGTCAAAGGTCATGTGGCAAGGAACACTTCATGCTAACAGTGTATTTATTAAATAGAGCCCAAAGGTCATGTAACAAAAAATACTGCATGCTTACAGTGTAGTTAACAAACAAAGCCCAAAGGTCATGTGACAAAAAATATTGCTATTGACAGGGCTATGGTGATTTAGTAATATCTTTTAATGAATGGTCAGAATGTAAGATTGACACATTAGTCCTCACCTCATGGTCATGTATGAATATACCGGACATATGCTATTGACAGGACTATGGTGATTCTCATTATCCAGTACACCAGCTGCATTAGAAAAAGGAAAAAAAAAAATTATTACACAACATTTATAGAAGCCTTGGTGGCAAAAATACAAGTCTATGAAAAGGAAACATTAAATAATCATCAAGGCATATAAATTTTAACTTCATGCCTAATTTCTTCTTTAGTGTATGATTTTTTAACACTTCTTTTCTTATTTTTTAATTATCCTATCTTATTTCCAAACCAAAGTGTACCATATAACTACATAATATCAGAAAGGTACATGTTCAAAGTTGAAATAGGCCAGGCCAGGATGGGCTATACACAGGCCAGGATAGGATGGTCAGCAAACCAATCCCTAGATGGAGAAGCTGTAGCGACTAAGTGATTAGGATGCCAGAGTCAGGACCAGAAGGGTGAAAGTTCAAAGACTACACAGACCAGGTCATCTTGGTCATTGTGGTCCAACCCCTGGCATGGTACTTTACTCCAACTGTCATAACACAATATAGACCTTCATGTCTTAATGTGCCATAACAAAGAAGAGAACATAATAGATTATCTATTTTTTCTGAAGTATTTTTCTAGCTGCTCTTTCAGGCTGATCTCCATGCTTTGATTGGTGGGCTAATCATTGGACAAGCAGTGATCTCTGTTGGTTTTATTGGTGGGCTGATTTATGGAACAAGTGCTGATCTATGTTGGTTTGATTTGTTGGCAGATTTTTGGGAAAAGTGCCAATCTCTGCTGGATGGATTGGTGGGGTCATGTATGGGACAAGTGATGATCTCCTTTGGTTTGATTGGTAGAATAATTCTTAGGACAAGTGCTGATCTCCATATTTTCTCTGTGCATTTTTTTTTACAGCAATGCATTAAAAGTCAGACCACTGCAATGGCCTAAGTGGTTAAAGCATCCACCTTGGATGCAGGAGGTTGTGGGTTGGAAACCCAGCCAAGTCATACCAAAGACTTCTAAAAATGGTACTAGCAGCTGCCTTGATTGTCATTTAGCATTATGAGGTTAACATTAGGATTGGTCAACCTGTTGTCAGCATAACGTGACTAAGAAGGACATGATGCCACATGTCTGTGGCATGGTGCCCCAGTGCTAGATAATGCTATAATGCTTTAAACTGCCACACTGCAGACATCTTAGTGATATGACTCAAGTTGCTTTGTTAAAATTCCAAACACATACACAATTTAAAGGACAGTTATTTCTGATACAACCCTATCTAGTGCTGAAACTGTTACAAACCTCTGTTTGCTCCATGTCTACCAAATTTAAATTAGTGTGCTTTGCCCTCTGTGGACAATTCAATGAATGACATTTAAGCAGTCATATATATATATATATATATATATATATATATATATATATATAAGAATCAACAAATCAATCAATAAATCAGCACAAGTCATATATCAGCACAAGCCATAAGGGAATGATCAGCACAAGTCATAATGGAATGATCAGTACAAGTCTTAAGGGAATGATCAGCACAAGTCATAATCAAATGATCAGTACAAGTCATAAAGGAATGATTAGCACAAGTCATAATGGAATGATCAGTACAAGTCATAAGGGAATGATCACAAGTCATAATGATATGATCAGCACAAGTCATAATGGAATGATCACAAGTCATATTGGGATGATCAGCACAAGTCATAATGGAATGATCAGTACAAGTCATAATGGAATGATCAGCACAAGTCATAAGGGAATGATCAGCACAAGTCATAATGGAATGATCACTACAAGTCATAATCGAATGATCACAAGTAATAATGATATGATCAGCACAAGTCATACTCAAATGATCACAACAATTCATAATCAAATGATCACATCAAGCCATAATTGAATGATCAGCACAAGTCATAACAGAATGATCAGCACAAGTCATAATCGAATGATCACAACAAGCCATAATGGAATGATCAGCACAAGTCATAATGGAATGATCAGCATAAGTCATAATCAAATGATCACAACAATTCATAATCAAATATTCACAAGTCATATTGAAATGATTAGCACAAGTCATAATGGATTGATCAGCACAAGTCATAATGGAATGATCAGCACAAGTCATATTGGAATCATCAGCACAAGTCATAATGGATTGATCAGCACAAGTCATAATGGAATGATCAGCACAAGTCATAATCAAATGATCACAACAATTCATAATCAAATATTCACAAGTCATTTTGGAATGATCAGCACAAGTTATAATGGAATGATCAGCACAGGTCATAATGGAATGATCAGTACAAGTCATAATGGATTGATCAGCACAAGTCATAATGTATTGATCAGTACAAGTCATAATGGAATGATCATCACAAGTCATAATGGAATGATCAGTACAAGTCATAATGGATTGATCAGCACAAGTCATAATGGATTGATCAGTACAAGTCATAATGGATTGATCAGTACAAGTCATAATGGATTGATCAGTACAAGTCATAATGGATTGATCAGTACAAGTCATAATGGAATGATCAGCACAAGTTATAATTGAATCATCAGCACAAGTCATAATGGATTGATCAGTACAAGTCATAATGGAATGATCAGCACAAGTTATAATGGAATGATCAGCACAAGTCATAATGGAATGATCAGTACAAGTCATAATGGATTGATCAGTACAAGTCATAATGGAATGATCAGCACAAGTCATAATGGAATGATCATAAAAAGTCATAATGGAATGATAAGTACAAGTCATAATGGATTGATCAGTACAAGTCATAATGGATTGATCAGTACAAGTCATAATGGAATCATCAGCACAAGTCATAATGGAATGATCAGCACAAGTCATAATGGAATGATCAGCACAAGTCATAATGGATTGATCAGTACAAGTTATAATGGAATCATCAGCACAAGTCATAATGGAATGATCAGCACAAGTCATAATGGATTGATCAGTACAAGTCATAATGGAATGATCAGCACAAGTTATAATTTAATGATCACAAGTCATAATGGAATGATCAGCACAAGTTATATGGGAATGATCAGCACAAGTTATATGGGAATGATCAGCACAAGTCATAATGGATTGATCAGCACAAGTTATAATGGAATGATCAGCACAAGTTATAATGGAATGATCACATCAGTATGAGATTATTAATAATTATTTTACAAAATTGAACATCTTCATATAACGATAAAATTATCCTAGGATGCACCAGTGTAAAATTATCCTAAGATACACCAACGTAAAATTATCCTAGGATACACCAATGTAAAATTATCCTAGTATACAGCAATAAGGTTTATTTTCAAGATAACATCTTTAACATGACATATAATAAATGCAATCTAAGCTTACTGAAAATTCCTTAAAATAAATATGCTAACATGGTAACCCAAAAATAATTACGTTTTTATTAGTGACCATGAAAAAAGACAAAGAAATTTTAAAATTTTTATTACTGAAAACACCTAAAATAAATATGCCAACAAAGAAATTTAACAATTCAGCTCTGAGATTTTATCAACTGACATCTTAATCGAAGTAATTATTGTAAATATGACTTGTGAAGTCAATGCATGTTAATTAAGTTACTGAATTACAGTAATACAACAATAATCCAGTGAGTTACAAGTAATGGATGTAAAATAACTATCTGAATAACTGTAAAACAAAATAATCCAGTGAGATACAAGTTAATGGAAGTAAACTAACTGCCAAATTACTGCTCACTTACCTGTATCATAAGTAGGAAAGCGTAATAAATATTCCTGATTATCCACCACAACAGATTTATGCAGTGATGCTACTTCCCTGAGGTCCCACACTGCTATGGACCCATCAACCTGTACAGAAATATGGACACTATGATTAAAGATATACAAGGTTGGATCCAATAGCATGGATATAGAATACTGACAAGTAAAAATAATAATAATTAGAATTACTATTATTTTATCACTGCTTCAAGAAGTCAACAGTATACAGTATTAACGGAGTCCATCAAGATTGTCAAGAATGTATAGGATTCACTTGTGCATCAAGAAGGCAACAGTGTATAGGATTCACTTGTCCATCAAGAAGTCAACAGTATACAGGATTCACTTGTCCATCAAGAAGTCAACAGTATATAGGATTCACTTGTCCATCAAGAAGTCAACAGTATATAGGATTCACTTGTCCATCAAGAAGTCAACAGTATATAGGATTCACTTTATCCATCAAGAAGTCAACAGTATACAGTATTAACTGAGTACATCAAGAAGTCAACAGTATATAGGATTCACTTGTCCATCAAGAAGTCAACAGTATATAGGATTCACTTATCCATCAAGAAGTCAACAGTATAGAGTATTAACCGAGTACATCAAGAAGTCAACAGTATATATAGGATTCACTTGTCCATCAAGAAGTCAACAGTATATAGGATTCACTTGTCCATTAATAAGTCAACAGTATACAGTATTAACCGAGTACATCAAGAAGTCAACAGTATATAGGATTCACTTGTCCATCAAGAAGTCAACAGTATACAGGATTCACTTGTCCATCAAGAAGACTGTGTATAGGATTCACTTGTCAATTAATAAGTCAACAATATACAGTATTAACTGAGTACATCAAGAAGTCAAAAGTATATAGGATTCGCTTGTCCATCAAGAGGTCAACAGTATATAGGATTCACTTGTCCATTAATAAGTCAACAGTATTCAGTATTAACCAAGTACATCAAGAAGTCAACAGTATATAGGATTCACTTGTCCATCAAGAAGTCAACAGTATACAGTATTAACCGAGTACATCAAGAAGTCAACAGTATATAGGATTCACTTGTCCATCAAGAAGTCAACAGTATATAGGATTCACTTGTCCATCAATAAGTCAACAGTATACAGGATTCACTTGTCCATCAAGAAGTCAACAGTATACAGTATTAACTGAGTACATCAAGAAGTCAACAGTATATAGGATTCACTTGTCCATCAAGAAGTCAACAGTATACAGTATTAACCGAGTACATCAAGAAGTCAACAGTATATAGGATTCACTTGTCCATCAAGAAGTCAACAGTATATAGGATTCACTTGTCCATCAATAAGTCAACAGTATACAGGATTCACTTGTCCATCAAGACGTCAACAGTATACAGTATTAACTGAGTACATCAAGAAGTCAAAAGTATATAGGATTCACTTGTCCATCAAGAAGTCAACAGTATACAGGATTCACTTTATCCATCAACAAGTCAACAGTATACAGTATTAACTGAGTACATCAAGAAATCAAAAGTATATAGGATTCGCTTGTCCATCAAGAAGTCAACAGTATATAGGATTCACTTGTCCATCAAGAAGTCAACAGTATATAGGATTCACATGTCTATCAACAAGTCAACAGTATACAGTATTAACTGAGTACAGTAACAAGTCAACAGTATATAGGATTCACTTGTCCATCAAGAAGTCAACAATATACAGGATTCACTTGTCCATCACGAAGTCAACAGTATATAGGATTCACTTTATCCATCAACAAGTCAACAGTATACAGTATTAACTGAGTACAGTAAGAAGTCAACAGTATATAGGATTCACTTGTCCATCAAGAAGTCAACAGTATACAGTATTAACTGAGTACATCAAGAAGTCAACAGTATATAGGATTCACTTGTCCATCAACAAGTCAACAGTATCCAGTATTAACTGAATACAGTAGGAAGTCACCAGTATATAGGATTCACTTGTCCATCAAGAAGTCAACAGTATATAGGATTCACTTGTCTATCAAGAAGTCAACAGTATACAGTATTAACTGAGTACAGTAAGAAGTCAACAGTATATAGGATTCACTTGTCCATCAAGAAGTCAACAGTATATAGGATTCACTTTATCCATCAAGAAGTCAACTGTATACAGTATTAACTGAGTACAGTAAGAAGTCAACAGTATATAGGATTCACTTGTCCATCAAGAAGTCAACAGTATATAGGATGGGCAAACTTGTAAATTACATAATAAATTGTCTTTGCTCTTTGCTTCAAATTCATGTATATAATAAGGTTTGTAAATTCTTTGTAATAATCCTTCTTCACAGGACAAAAAGATACATAATAAAGCAGCTCACCATGCCAGCAAACACTAGTGTTGGCTTGACTGGACTAAAACAACAACATTTGGGCTGAGATTCACAGGCGAGAATTCTGGAATAAAACATAAGATGTGTCAGTATATATATATATATATATATATATATATAGAGAGAGAGAGAGAGAGAGAGAGAGAGAGAGAGAGAGAGAGAGACAGGGATACAGTATAAAGTAAGGATTATTATATAATTTATATAACATGTTATTTTTTCTCTGATTACTATAACAATCCACATGCAACCAGATTGGTGCAGGTTTGAATTCTATCATCAGATCTGCTTGGGTAAGCTGCTATTGTATCAATGGTCACTCACTTTACTCCAATGACCTTGGCACAACACAGTATACTTGTGTACCTGTGCCAGAAAAGAAACACCACAAATGCAAATCAATCTTCATGACTGCAAGTATACATAACATTGGATAACACAACTGATCTGACAATTTTACGCTGTAATGGTTTAACAGCAAGGCCTTACCTCTTACCTGTACTGGTGTTAATAGCAGGACCTGACCTCTTTTCCATACAGGTATAATATAAGGACCTAACCTCTTTCCCATACAGGTGTAATAGAAGGACCTGACTTCTTTTTCATACAGGTATAATAGAAGGACCTGACCTCTTTCCCATACAGGTGTAATAGCAGGACCTGACTTCTTTCCTGAACAAGTGTTAACTGCAGGACCTGACTTCTTTCCCATACAGGTGTTAACAGCAGGACCTGACTTCTTTCCCATACAGGTGTTAACTGCAGGACCTAACCTCTATCCAGTACATGTGTTAATAGCAGGACCTGACCTCTTTCCAGTACAGGTTTTAACAGAAAGGTCTGACCTCTTTTCAATATAGATGTTAATAGCATGACCTGAGTTCTTATCAGTACAGGTGTTGAGAGCAGGACCTGACCTCTTTCCTGCACAGGTGGTGTGTTGTAAGCAGGAACTGACATCTTTTCTGACACATGATTACTCTAACAGTATATACTACATGAACTTACTTTTGTGGGTAGAAGGGTTCATTAGTGTTCCAATACACAAATTTCTCACCCATGCGACAGAGAAATCTAGCTGTTTTGCTAACCTTACATTTCTTATCTCAGTCTAGTCATCTCAGACCAATCGTCTCAGTCATGGTGTCCACGCGCTGAGAACTACTTTTAACAAAAGAAACCCTTGTTGTCTTCTGCTGTGCCATAGTTGTTTTCAAATAAAACCACAACAACAGCAACAAATAATATATAACCAAGACATAGTTACTTAAGGTCAATCTATCTTAATAACACACCAAAACATGCGAAACATAGTATATACTGTTAGCTACATTTAATGAAGCTGACCTGAAAATTTACTGTGCTACAGATAGGATAAAATTCTCAATGGTGTGTGAAATGAACTATGTCAGAAAACACTGATCCATGATCATAAAACTATATACCTATACACTTTTTCATATCATCCCAACTCTCTAAACAACAACGGAAAACTTAGCAACAGCCAGAAATGTGTTATGTCAAACATGCTCAAATTATAATTTTGTTAAGCATCTCCGTTGTGCTCCAGCTGAATACACCTGCAATATTTATTGACAAGTAATACACTTACCAGCCAGAAGGAATCATTTACTCCTCAACACATTAATCGACAAGCAAATTTCAATGCATCATTAGCCATATTTCCAAGACAGAAATAAAAATTTTCAAAGAATCCATGAATTTGAAAGTTTTGCACATGGTTATCGGACAAGCCTCGTGGGGAGACAAATAATGTAACCCCTAGGCTGGGATTTCATTGTCTCGGTCCAAACCCCAACATAGATTCTATATTTCTCACCCAAACGACAGAGAAATCTAGCTGTTTTGCTAACCTTACTTTTCTTATCTCAGTCTAGCCATCTCAGACCAATCGTCTCAGTCATGGTGTCCACGCCCTGAGAACTACTTTTAACCACAAAAAAACCTTCTTGTCTTCTGCTGTACCATAGTTGTTCTAAAATAAAACAACAACAACAACAACAACAAATAATATATAACCAAAACATAGTTACAGGTCAATCTGTCTTAAAAACACATCAAAACAAAAAAAATTTGATAGAGACAAATACACACGTGCATACTATTTCGAGGTTTTGATATTATGTTAGTTCATTCAAACTAGCATGGTCAAGTTTGTCCTATATGCAGGACTAGCTCAGTACATTTTCAGATCATTAAATGTAGCTAAAGCAACTGAATTAGTTGTAAACACTTTGCGTGAAACATTGTATATACTGTTAGCTACATTTAATGAAGCTGACCTGAAAATTCACTGTGCTACAGATAGGATAAAATTATCAATGGTGTTTGAAATGAACTATGTCAGAAAGCACTGATCCATGCACATAAGACTATATACCTATACACTTCATAGCATCCCAACTCTCTAAACAACAACGGAAAACTTAGCAACAGCCAGAAATGTTATGTTAAACATGCTCTATTATAATTTGGTTAAGCATCTCCGTTGTGCTCCAGCTGAATATACCTGCAATATTTATTGACAAATAATACACTTACCAGCCAGAAGGAATCATTTACTCCTCAACACACTAATCCATAAGCAAATTCACTACATCACTTGCCATATTTCCAAGACAGAAATATAAATTTTCAAAGAATCCGTGAGCTTGAAAATTTGGCACATTGTTATTATCTGGGGTCCGCATATTTGGAGGGTGACGAGGCTCTTTTATACGGGAGTGTGAGGTAATCAAAATTTGAAATGATGAAAGGAAACAGTTTCTTTCTAATAAATTTTAACTATTTATTGTTAATTTCATATAACATCCATATATTAAATGTGATAATACCTCATTACTATGCGGCGTTTTATGCTGCTATTTTTCTTTGCTCACGCGTGTGAACTGTGTACATCGGATGCAACCCTCAGACAAGCCTCATGGGGAGACAAATAATATAACCCCTAGGCTGGGATTTCATTGCCTCGGTCCAAACCCCAACATAGATTCTATATGATTCCCAAAACAGTATATACTACATGAACTTACTTTTGTGGGTAGAAGGGTTCGTTAGTGTTCCAGACACATATGATGCCTCTCTTATCTACTGGTTTATCGTCTGATACCTGTGAAGAAAAAAAAACAAAACAAAATCTATTTGTGATGTTTAACAAAGAAAATAAAAGCTACATCTAATTGTGATGAATGCTTCAAAAAGAAAATAAAACTACACCAAGTTGTGACAGATGCTTCACAAAGAAAATAAAAACAACACCAAGATGCGATAGATGCTTCACAAACAAATAAAACATAACATACACTAAGTCGTGATACTTCATACAAAAATTAAAAAACTACACTTAGTTGTGACGGATACTTTACAATGGGTCCCACTCTCTGGAACTCACTTGTCTGGGCCTAAACAGAATCTTCAAAACCAACAATTGAATTTGTATGATAAATTTTGTTGAAATCCAATAACTTGTAAAGTTATCTCATGGAATGCAAAGTCGGGACTCAAAGCTGGATGATACTGAATCTACATGCCAAATCCGGTTGTAAAAAACATTATTCAGAGAGAGACAGACATACAGAGAGAGAGAGAGAGAGAGAGAGAGAGCAAACTGCATAGCATATGAATATGTTGAGTGGTTCATTAGCAATGTCTGTTACAAAAACGTCCCTTAAAAAGATATGAAATCAATTGTCACTGGCCAATGAAAATGGAGCTTTAAATACCGAACTCATACATGAAGACAGAACTCAAGTAAGGCCCCATTTAGTGCTATCAGAAAATATGTAAACCAACTGTAATCACAATATATTCAGTGGCTTATCTGCTATGCCCTTTGCAAGCAACGTCACATGAAAAAATATGAAATCAATTGTAACTGGCCATAGCTTTAACAATTTATATTTTAATGGTGATTTGGAATTTTAACATAGCTTTAACAATTTGCATTTTAAAGGTGATTTGGAATTTTAACATAGCTTTAACAATTTCAATTTTAAAGATGATTTGGATTTTTAACATAGTTTTAACAATTTCAATTTTAAAGATGATTTGGATTTTTAACATAGTTTTAACAATTTAGATTTTAAAGGATAAAACCTCTAGCACATCAACATTTAATTAAGCTTCCCAATGGCATCAATATGTAATAGGCAATTCACCTTCACAATGGCATCAACATGTAATAGGCAATTCACCTTCACAATGGCATCAACATGTAATAGGCAATTCACCTTCCCAATGGCATCAACATGTAATAGGCAATTCACCTTCCCAATGGCATCAACATGTAATAGGCAATTCACCTTCACAATGGCATCAACATGTAATAGGCAATTCACCTTCACAATGGCATCAACATGTAATAGGCAATTCACCTTCCCAATGGCATCAACATGTAATAGGCAATTCACCTTCCCAATGGCATCAACATGTAATAGGCAATTCACCTTCACAATGGCATCAACATGTAATAGGCAATTCACCTTCACAATGGCATCAACATGTAATAAGCAATTCACCTTCCCAATGGCATCAACATGTAATAGGCAATTCACCTTCCCAATGGCATCAACATGTAATAGGCAATTCACCTTCACAATGGCATCAACATGTAATAGGCAATTCACCTTTCCTAAGGTATCCAAATATGTATATGGGTTGCAGAGTTATGCAGATTACACAAGTGTGAAAGGACAGACAGACTGGTAGATGGAGAAGGCCAATGATACAGATCTCTAACATGCAGGACCCTTATGAAAATATCACATCAAGCCAATGCTAATATCCACAAACACAATTAAAAAAGTCTGTCACTTCTGAATATACCCCATCAAGCCAACTGTAATATACACAACTACACAAAGATGTCTGTATTAAGATCTCAAGTATTATAAATAATGAAAATTTTGAAATATGTTTGAATGAAAGTATTATGGCATTATGACATTTCTAAATGTATTGGAGATTGAATGAGAAGATAAAATTAAAATCAATAATTGATGTTTTTATATCAATTGCACTTACTTTTATCAATACAAAGTTACTGCATCAGAAACAAAAAAATAATATATGATATATCTTTGATATATCATATATTATTTGGACTCACACTGTATACAATGTGGATTCACATTGAATATTAGTGGATTCATTTTCAAAGCATATTATGTGCATTCACTTCATATTCCTTATTGATGGACAAGTTAATAAATGTAGATATAATTCATAAGTTAATAAATGTAGATATAATTCATAAGTTAATAAATGTAAATATAATTCATAAGTTAATAATTGTAGATATAATTCATAAGTTAATAAATGTAGATATAATTCATAAGTTAATAAATGTAGATATAATTCATAAGTTAATAAATGTAGATATAATTCATAAGTTAATAAATGTAGATATAATTCATAAGTTAATAATTGTAGATATAACTCATAAGTTAATAATTGTAGATATAACTCATAAGTTAATAATTGTAGATATAATTCATAAGTTAATAATTGTAGATATAACTCATAAGTTAATAATTGTAGATATAACTCATAAGTTAATAAATGTAAATATAATTCATAAGTTAATAAATGTAGATATAATTCATAAGTTAATAAATGTAGATATAATTCATAAGTTAATAAATGTAGATATAATTCATAAGTTAATAAATGTAGATATAATTCATAAGTTAATAAATGTAGATATAATTCATAAGTTAATAAATGTAGATATAATTCATAAGTTAATAATTGTAGATATAACTCATAAGTTAATAAATGTAGATATAATTCATAAGTTAATAAATGTAGATATAATTCATAAGTTAATAAATGTAGATATAATTCATAAGTTAATAAATGTAGATATAATTCATAAGTTAATAAATGTAGATATAATTCATAAGTTAATAAATGTAGATATAATTCATAAGTTAATAAATGTAGATATAACTCATAAGTTAATAAATGTAGATATAATTCATAAGTTAATAAATGTAGATATAACTCATAAGTTAATAAATGTAGATATAATTCATAAGTTAATAAATGTAGATATAATTCATAAGTTAATAAATGTAGATATATTTCATAAATTTCACTAAGTGCCATAATCTTGAAGATCTATCTGCATGCTGGGTTTCCAGAAAACGAAGGAATAACTAGCAAACTCTGATGTGTGCTTTATCAGAGAAACATTTATTTCAGTGTTAACTAATGCCATTCTGGCTTAATCAGCCGATGTCACTGTAACAAATACAAGTCAAATTATGAGTATAATGTAATAAACCAGTCCAGAGCAAAAATGGAAATAAGCTCACTCACTGTCTGAGGTTTGCTGTAAAGTGTCAACAGGAAATTAGGCTGGGTTGGTGAAAAGCAAGCAAACTCCACATATCTCCCTGTAATAAAAATGGATAAAAATCTTAATGCATTTAACAAAACAATGTTATTTTAAAAAAAGTCAAAATCATTTGGCATTCATAGATTAAAGAAAATTTCTTAAGAATAAGTCCAAAAATTAGCTCCCCCCTCCCATGTCTTACCTTTAGGAAAATAGACAATACACACAATATGAGTGGCAGCAAGTGATGCTATTAACACTAAAAATCAATAATATTCAGAAAAATTGAAAATATTAACACTAAAACTCAATAATATTCAGAAAAATTGAAAATATTAACACTAAAACTCAATAATATTCAGAAAAATTGAAAATATTAACACTAAAACTCAATAATATTCAGAAAAAATGAAAATATTAACATTAAAAATCAATAATATTCAGAAAAATTGAAAATATTAACACTAAAAATCAATAATATTCAGAAAAATTGAAAATATTAACACTAAAAATCAATAATATTCAGAAAAATTGAAAATATTAACACAGACATTTATTTAAAGTTTTAAATAGGTACCGGTAATCTTAATAGCTAAAATTAGGATATGGTATTAAGGAGGAAAAAGGAGGTTGAATTCCAAAGTTGTCACAATAATATTATTTGATGTTATAACAGTAACATGGCGGCTCTTGGGACTATTCTGTTTCAGGGATGGATTTTGGATTTTTCACTGTACACACATTTTTGTACAGTTGTAAAGAAGTCTTATATACTGTCATTATGTAAATAATCTGACATACTTAACACATATGTACATTTACTAAGTAAAGAAATCTCATATACTGATATACCTGTACAGTTGCTATGTAAAGAAATCTCACATACTGATATTCCTGTACATGTTGCTATGTAAAGAAATCTTACATATTGATATACCTGTACAGTTGCTATGTAAAAAAATCTCATATTGATATACCTGTACAGTTGATTTGTAATGAAATCTCACATACTAATATCCCTGTACAGTTGCTATGTAAAGAAATCTCACATACTGATATCCCTGTACAGTTGTTATGTAAAGAAATCTCACATAGTGATATACGTGTACAGTTGCTATGTAAAGAAATCTGACACATCTGGTTTCCTTAACAAACAAAAAATCTCATTTAAATGGCATTTATTTTGCAATCAACACAATCTCATTTCCAGGCATTTGCATTTGTTTCCCTAACAATATAATCTCATTTCAATTTCGTATTTGATTCCATCCTCATTCCAATTCCATCTGTTTCCCTAACTATACAATCTCATTTCAATCATGTTTGTTTCCCTAACTTTACTATCTCATTTCATTTGCATTAGTTTTCCTAACTTTACAATCTCATTTCATTTGCATTAGTTTTCCTAACTTTACAATCTCATTTCATTTGCATTAGTTTTCCTAACTTTACAATCTCATTTCATTTGCATTAGTTTTCCTAACTTTACAATCTCATTTCAATTACATTTGTGTCCCTAACCATACAATCTCATTTTAATCACATTTTTGTTTCCCAAAGGATATAATCTCATTTCAATCACATTTGTTTCCCTATCAGGACAATCTCATTTTAATTGCATTTGTTTCCTTATAACTGTACAACTGTACAATCTCATTTCATTTGCATTAGTTTTCCTAACCAGTGGCGTAGCAACGATATTTGGCGGCCAGGGCAAAACCCCCAAATTTATGCCCCTGGATGCCCCTGTTGCACAGTTATGTTGATACTCTGGGCCGATTTGTCGCCCCCTAGCCACCGGCGACCAGGGCTAATGCCCCACCTGCCCCCCAATTTTGCTACGCCACTGGTCCTAACTGTACCATGATCATTTCAATTGCATTTGTGTCCCTAACAATACAATCTCATTTTAATCACATTTTTGTTTCCCTAAGGATCCAATCTCATTTCAATCACATTTGTTTCCCTAAGGACACAATCTCATTTCAATCACATTTGTGTCCCTAAAGATCCAATCTCATTTCAATCACATTTGTTTCCCTAAGGATACAATCTCATTTCAATCACATTTGTGTCCCTAAGGATACAATATCATTTCAATCACATTTGTTTCCCTAAGGATACAATATCATAGAAAACAGAGTATGTATGCTGAATTGAAATCGGCAAATGTTTTGCTTCAGTCTATGATAATCCTAGATGAGAACTAGTGTATACATCAGTTTCAAATGCTGACTCCAAAACTGATAAGGGTTTTTTCACAGGATTTATCTTCTTGGTGACCAAAGTCTGTGTCTTTTAAAAAAAACAGTTGCATCCTATACAAGTAATTAGTACTATTTATAAGTGAATTATGCTTGAATTCATTGTAAATAATTTTCTTTAATAAGAAAAAAGTTCTTACCTGTAAATAACTGTTCTTACCTATAATTGTTCTTACCTGTAAATAATTGTTCTTACCTGTAAATAATTGTTCTTACCTGCCAAGACATTTAGTACCACCAGTTGACTGTAACCCTCACTGATACTGATACTGGATTTATTGCTTCCACTCTCACCTCTTGTTTCCTCATCTCTTTTCTCATCCAAAAGTATACCCATCACCTGTTTAAAATTAGATCTGTCAGTAACCATGCACTTACAGAATACAGAAATAAACGTATCACCTGTTTAAAATTAGATTTGTCATTAGGTATGCACTGATTAACATTTATATTTTATAAAGTGTAAATAAGTGTCAAACATGAAGAGATAACTCTAAAATGATTAACATGACAAATTTGAATCTAACATGATACACACTTTGACAATAATACAGTTGTATGCCAAGTTTTATGAAATAATCTCTGATGGTTTTGGAAATATTAACTGGACACGACTGATGGATGGACTTAATATTCAATTAAAATGGGAACAATACTTCAAATGCTCATCAGACGGACTCCATATTCTACATGACACGTCATGATGCAAATTCACAGTAAGTCACATGAAGATTTATCAAATGATAAAGGAGATAAGAGGTATGACAGATGGATACAAGTGATAAAGGAGATAATAGGTATGACAGATGGATACAAATGATAAAGGAGATAATAGGTATGACAAATGGATACAAATGATAAAGGAGATAACAGGTA
Organism: Unio delphinus; assembly: GCA_029339505.1. Taxonomy (NCBI): domain Eukaryota; kingdom Metazoa; phylum Mollusca; class Bivalvia; order Unionida; family Unionidae; genus Unio; species Unio delphinus. The sequence goes on from JAQISU010000343.1 coordinate 138,866, forward strand.
TGACAGATGGATACAAATGATAAAGGAGATAATAGGTATGACAGATGGATACAAATGATACAGGAGATAATAGGTATGACAGATGGATACAAATGATAAAGGAGATAATAGGCATGACAGATGGATACAAATGATAAAGGAGATAATAGGTATGACAAATGGATACAAATGATAAAGGAGATAATAGGAATGACAAACGGATACAAATGATAAAGGAGATAATAGGCATGACAGATGGATACAAATGATAAAGGAGATAATAGGTATGACAAATGGATACAAATGATAAAGGAGATAATAGGAATGACAAATGGATACAAATGATAAAGGAGATAAAAGGTATGACAAATGGATACAAAAGCAGACAAAATAAATCCAGGATAGCCACCACCACCACCAATTTGTGGGGTGTGGGATGGGTAAAAAATAAGTAGACTGCTGAATAATATTTGGCATTATTATATAATTTATAAACAGTTAGACTAGTTCAGTAATGTTGCTACTAATTTAACCCTAACCCTGTTGCTACTAATTTAACCCTAACCCTGTTGCTACTAGTAAATACCCAGTGGTGCTGACCGTAGTTTAGCAACTAAGCAATACTGTACAGCCTTTAGAATAGTCACAAACTATGAAAACTAGATGTTAAAAATCCCTTAGTCACAAACTATGAAAATCAGATGTTAAAAACACAGTCACAAACTAAGAAAACTAGATGTTAAAAACCCCCGTCACAAACAACAAAAACCAGATGTAAAAAAACCCAGTCACAACCTACAAAAACCAGATGTTAAAAAACCCATGGTCAGAAACTACAAAAACCAGATGTTAAAATTCCCTTAGTCACAAACTATGAAATCCAGATGTTAAAATCCCCATAGTCACAAACTATGAAAACCAGATGTTAAAAACAGCATAGTAACAAACTATGAAAACCAGAAGTTAAAAATCTCTTAGTCACAAACTATGAAAACCAGATGTTAAAATCACCATAGTCACAAACTATGAAAACCAGATGTTAAAAAACCATAGTAACAAACTATGAAAACCAGATGTTAAAAACACCATAGTCACAAACTATGAAAACCAGATGTCAAAAGCCCCTTAGTCATATAATAATAATAATAATAATAATAATAATAATAATAATAATAATAATAATAATAAAAATTATAATAATAATGAGGCCTTTGTATAGCGCCTAATCTTTAGAAGCTCTAAGTGCTTTACAACATCCATAATAACATGACCATAGAAAAACAAAAATCAAAAACCATGAAATTGGAAAACATAAAAAATGTCGAAAACGCTCAAGGCACGAAACATTATTAGGTCTAAAAGTCTGCTACTGAAGTCAAAAAAGGTGTGTTTTAAGAGCACTCCTGAAAGGGATCACTGTGTCCCTGTGTCTAACTCCAATGGGCAATTGGTTCCATGTTGCTGGGCTCTGGTATGCAAAAGATCTAAAGTCATAGACTATGAAAACCAGATGTTAAAAGCCACACTAACATGTGAAGCACTCATACAGAATCGAACTGGTCCAAAATCTTGATTATATGAGCTTACAAGCAAAGTCTGATGAGCTTACATGCAAAGTTTGATGAACTTACATGCAAAGTTTGATTAAATTCTGATCAGACTGGTAAGATAAGCAAACTTGCTAATCAGTAAGTATCACAAGACTTGTAAGATAAAAAACTTGCTAATCAGTAAGTATCACAAGACTTGTAAGATAAAAAACTTGCTAATCAGTAAGTATCACAAGACTTGTAAGATAAAAAACTTGCTAATCAGTAAGTATCACAAGACTTGTAAGATAAAAAAACTTGCCAATCAGTAAGTATCACAAGACTTGTAAGATAAAAAACTTGCTAATCAGGAAGTATCACAAGACTGGTAAGATAAGCAAACTTGCTAATCGGTAAGTATCACAAGATTTGTCAGATAAGAAAACTTGCTAATCAGTAAGTATCTCAAGATGTGTTAGAAAAGCAAACTTGCTAACCAGGAAGTATCACAGGACTGGGAACATAATCTTCTTAATTACAGAGTATCACAAGACAGGCAACATAAGCAAACTTGTCAAGTTTTGAGTTTCACAAGACTGGTGACATAAGCAAACTTGTTAATTACAGAGCATCACAAAACAGCTAATTAGGAAATATCACAAGATTGGTACCTGGCCAGCACTTGCAAGGAACTTGTGTAGTCGTCCCAAGTCTTGTTCTTTGTTCTGTTTCATCTGAGATTGTTCTTCTTCCTCAAAGTCTTTCTCGCCATCACCTCCTACAAGAAATATAATTACTGTAAATTTTACATTTTTAAAACAGGCTTACAATTGCACCATCTTTGACAAAACAATCAACTATGGGAAAATTTGTCTCATTTTAGTATTTACATTGTAATATAATTAGACAATATGTGCATTGTCTATACTCAGACAATATGTGCATTGTCCATACTCAGACAATATTTGTACTGCCCTTACTCAGACAACATGTGTATTGCCCATGCTCAATGTGTATTGCCCTGACTCAGAATATGTGCATTGCCCATACTCAGACAATTCATGCATTGCCCATATTCAATGTGTATTGCCCATACTCAATCTATGTATTGTCCATACTCAGAATATGTGTATTGCCCATATTTAGAATTTGTGCATTGCCCATATTTAGAATATGTGTATTGCCCATACTCAATGTGTGTTGCCCATACTCAGACACTGTGTATTGTGTATACTTGAACAATTATTTATGTCATAACAAAATATGGACCTACAGTACAGAATGTTAAATACATGTTTGTAATAAAAGAACAAACAAGTCTCTCTCTCTCTCTCTCTCTCTCTCTCTCTCTCTCTCTCTCTCTCTCTCTCTTTCTCTCTCTCTCTCTCTCATGCCTGTATAAAGACTCATCCTAGTATTGTAGTGTACACTAATCCAGATTAAGAAGAGCCAGTATTAGTGTATATTCTGGGCTGATTCCAGATTAAACAGATTCTGTGCTAGACTGAAGTCACTGAACCCAGTACTGACAAATCAGAGTGCAATCTGGGCTCATCCCAGATTAAACAGATTCTGTGCTAGACTGATCCCAGTATTAACATATCAGAGTTTAATCTGGGCTAATCCCTTATTAAACAGATTATGTGCTAGATTGATCCCAGTATTAACAAATTAGAGTGTAATCTGGGCTGATCCCTTATTATGTGCTAGACTGATCCCAGTATTAACAAATCAGAGTGTAATCTGGGAGGTTCCAAATTAAATAGAATATGCACTAATCTGACCCAGACAACAGAGGGTATTCTGGATTGATCTCAGATTAAGTGGAATTATGGTCAGCTGTTCCCAACACAAAGAAAGCATTCTGGTTTTCATATTACATGTGTAATTTTAATATAAAAATAATATGGCACAAGTCCACTGTCAAATTAGACTGATCTCAGTCTACAAAACTTAAATATTCTCAGCTGATCCCAGTCTACAAAAATTGTATAGACTGGGCTGATCCTAGTCTGACAGACTTGTATAGACTGGGCTGATCCTAGTCTGACAGACTTGTATAGTGTGAGGCAATCCCAGTCTATCAGACTTGTATAGTGTGGACACCTCTAAATAAGGGTAGGATGATCCTGGTTAAAGTGGTAAAAAATATATTATTTAATTTTTAACATGCTACATTGTTTTGCAGTACGAGATCCCTCAGTGCTCAATTGTTTGAGAAAAAAAGAAGAAAAATGCAGTGTTTGTGTAAAGGGTCACCTTGACTGTTCTTGTCTGCCCAGTGTAAATTTCTTAGAATAGCTAGAAATCCATCCCATACTTATTTTTTTGCTGAAGTATGCGGTTGATATCACATCATCAGTAGCCCAGTAGGAATCGAGATCAGACGTATGTACCAAACCTATTGCTAAAATCAATGTGAAAACATTTTAGATGCTCAGGTGTGACAGGCCTCCATTTCTTCATGCAACTGTTCTCCTTCAAGTCTGCCCCATAAACTCGCTGATCTGCGATTTGTTTGATATACTATGCAATAACTCATCATAAAAAATGTCATAAACAGTCCATAGTATTCATCGTCTCACATTTAATTTTGAATTACCAGTTGAATGGGGGTTGATAAGCGTGCCATCTTTTCAGACTCCAGTTACATGTCAATTCCTGGCTAAAAATCACTTATGGGTACTTCCTGCAACACTTTGCCTGCTCCAATAATTTCATCCTCCTCAAAGTCTTAAAAATCATTATTATCATCACTATCAGAAGCCAGTATTTTTTGCAAGAAATGACCATTGTATTCAGCATCAGCCATTTTAACTTTTTCCAGGTACCATGTGCTCGAAAGACTATTTGTAAAACTTCTTCAATAAATGCATAGTCAAGTACAACAGAATGCTTGTTCCGTGCCTTCGTAAACCAATCAAATATAGTTTTACACACAGTCATGGCTAGTTGAAGAAATAGGATGTGTACATTGTTGCTTACCTAGAAAATAACTTAAGTCAAGACAAGCACTACAAGACATCGACCAACAGCACAACTCAAGTCATGACTAGCACTTTAAGGATTAATATGGCACTATTATTAACACATATATGAGAATCCAACTATCCCAAAACAAAATGTGAAATGTTAGTTCCGTTTGCTGCTTACCATTATCAATAAAATGACATTATTGTTTGCTCTACAGTCAATAGTAAACAATCTAATTCCAATAAAGTCACTTTGAGAAAAGGTAATAATCCATGATAATTAGGTCACTGACACCTACTTTTGGAATTGTGGTGTCATATAAACCATAAGGAATCCACATCAATGGTTTGATTCTGTATTGATTGAAAATATGGTTCGTTTGAATCTGATTGAAAATGTGGATTGTTTGAATTTGATTGAAAATATAGATGGCTTGAGTCTTTATTGAAAATATGGATCATTTCAATCTGTATTGATTGAAAAAAAGGATCGTTTGAGTCTGTAATGAAAATAAGGATCGTTTAAGTCTATTAAAAATATGGATCATTTGAGTCTGTAATGAAACTATGGATCGTTTGAATCTGTATTGAAAATATGGATCGTTTGAGTCTGTAATGAAAATATGGATGGTTTGAATCTGTATTAAAAATATGTATCGATTGAGTCTGTATTAAAAATATGGATGACTTGAGTCTGTATTAAAAATATGGATCGTTTGAGTCTGTATTAAAAATATGGATCGTTTGAGTCTGTATTAAAAATATGGATGGCTTGAGTCTGTATTAAAAATATGGATGGCTTGAGTCTGTATTAAAAATATGGATGGCTTGAGTCTGTATTAAAAATATGAATCGTTTGAGTCTGTTTTAAAAATATGGATCGTTTGAGTCTGTTTTAAAAATATGGATCGTTTGAGTCTGTATTAAAAATATGGATGGCTTGAGTCTGTATTAAAAATATGGATCGTTTGAGTCTGTATTAAAAATATGGATGGCTTGAGTCTGTATTGAAAATATAGATGGCTTGAGTCTGTATTAAAAATATGGAATGCTTGAGTCTGTATTAAAAATATGGATGGCTTGAGTCTGTATTAAAAATATGGATGGTTTGAGTCTGTATTAAAAATATGAATCGTTTGAGTCTGTATTGAAAATATGGATGGCTTAAGTCTGTATTAAAAATATGGATCGTTTGAGTCTGTATTGAAAATATGGATGGCTTGAGTCTGTATTGAAAATATGGATGGTTTGAGTCTGTATTAAAAATATGGATGGCTTAAGTCTGTATTAAAAATATGGATCGTTTGAGTCTGTATTGAAAATATGGATGGTTTGAGTCTGTATTGAAAATATGGATGGTTTGAGTCTGTATTAAAAATATGAATCGTTTGAGTCTGTTTTAAAAATATGGATCGTTTGAGTCTGTATTGAAAATATGGATGGTTTGAGTCTGTATTAAAAATATGAATCGTTTGAGTCTGTATTAAAAATATGGATCGTTTGAGTCTGTATTGAAAATATGGATGGTTTGACTCGAATCACACCTCTTTATGCAAATGATGCTGACAAAACTGTCTGCCACAGAAATCAAATTCTAACTCAAGTGATCAATACAAAACATATCTGGAAAAATCAACACTGAACACACCTATAAAAATTTAACTGGACAAGTCAACACACAACAGACCCATAACATATTAACTGGACTGGTCAAACACACAGAGCTCATCCATTAAATTTTGATTTCTTTAAACAGAGGAAGTGACGTAAGAAAACTTACGTCCCACTCCTAGAAAATCTTCTGGTGGATGCTGTGTCCATTTTTGTCTAGAATCGATTTCCTCGGTCTGAATATCCCTGTCTATGTTATCATCATTTGTCTGTACATAGGCCTGAAATATCAAAAAATGAGAATATTAGATCAAATATATTTTTTTTTAAATTGTCAACACACAATTGTCATAATTGTGAAAGCCCATTTATTTTCTTGGCTATCATTTCCATGTTTTCTGACACACTCTGAACACAATTGTTTGGTAAGAAACAAAATTCTTGGATATATAATGATTCTTCAAAACGGGGGACCTTGGTCAAGCATTCTTGATATAATATGTGGTAATTGACCTCATTCTGGGTATCAATAGAGTTATTACACTAAAGTTACCTCACTATAAAAAACTGCAGTTAAGCATTACTTACATAACAGGGATGGTAATAGACCTCATTCTGGGTATGAATATAGTTATTACACTAAAGTTACCTCACTATAACAAACTGCAGTTAAGCATTAATCATATAACAGGGATGGTAATAGACCTCATTTTAGGTATGAATAGTTATTACACTAAAGCTACCTCACCTTACCAGGTTCTTCCTCCACCATTAATACTGGCCACCATGAGTAGCCTATCATGTGCTGAAAAATGTGCTTAAATCCTACAACAACAAACCTCATATAAAACAAGGCATAGTTATAGACCTCAATTTTGGGGTCAGAATATATTTATCACACAATTTATCTCTCTAAAAGAGACCGAAGTCGAGTATTCCTCATATAGATCTACAGATATGGACAACTTTTTAAGGCATGAATGCTGTCATCACACACAAGTTACCACAAAAGTATAGGACACCATGGTCAGGTACAAATAACAGGTATGTTTACAGACCTTGATTTTCTTAGGTATGAATGCAGTCATCACACACAAGTTACCACACAAGTATATGACACCGTGGTCAAGTACAAATAACAGGTATGTTTACAGACCCTGTGTTTGGGTATGAATGCAGTCATCACACATAAGTTACCATACAAGTATAGAACACCATGGTAAAGTACAAATAACAGGTTACAGACTCTGTTTTTGGGTATGAATGCAGTTATTATCCTGAATTTATCACACTACTAGATACCTTGATCAAGCATACCCAATACAACAGTACAAGATAACCTCATTTGTGCCACAGTGCACATACAGTGTTACCATAAAAACATGTCCAATAGGTTTGGTTCCAAAACTGCAAGACACAAGACAGGTTTTTCTATAAGTAAAATACAGTCTGGTTGGTATTTGTCTTGCCAAAGCCATTAATATACAAATTAGAAAAACGATGTATTATCTATAAACATGTCCAACTTGTTTAGTATTTATCCTGTCAAAACAAAAGCATGAACATATAAGTAAAATGATATAGATATCTATAAATTAAAAACATGTCCAACTTGTCTAGTATTTATCCTGTCAAAACAAAAGCATGAACATATAAGTAAAATGATATAGATATCGATAAATTAAAAACATGTCCAACTTGTTTAGTATTTATCCTGCCAAAATAAAAGCATGAACATATAAGTAAAATGATATAGATATCTATAAATTAAAAACATGTCCAACTTGTTTAGTATTTATCCTGCCAAAACAAAAGCATGAACATATAAGTAAAATGATATAGATATCTATAAATTAAAAACATGTCCAACTTGTTTAGTATTTATCCTGCCAAAACAAAAGCATGAACATATAAGTAAAATGATATAGATATCTATAAATTAAAAACATGTCCAACTTGTTTAGTATTTATCCTGCCAAAATAAAAGCATGAACATATAAGTAAAATGATATAGATATCTATAAATTAAAAACATGTCCAACTTGTTTAGTATTTATCCTGCCAAAACAAAAGCATGAACATATAAGTAAAATGATATAGATATCTATAAATTAAAAACATGTCCAACTTGTTTTTTTTGAACTGGCCAAAAATGCAAATATACATGCACATCTATAATTTAAAAATATGTCTAACCTGTTTTTATCAGTCCTGCCAGAATTGCAAATATACATGCACATGTATAATTTAAAATATGTCTAACCTGTTTTTATCAATCCTGCCAAAATTGCAAATATACATGCAAATCTATAATTTAAAAACATGTCCAACCTGTTTGGTATCAGTCCTGCCAAAACTGCGAATATACAAGTCATATTCCTTAACTGGTGGAAGGTCTAAAAGATCAAACTGAGCTACATCTAATTCCAACATCTGTAGTAGATCTCGTCCTCTCTGTATTGTCTTGTTAGCTGTTTTCCGACTCATAGCTCGTTGTTTTGCAGAAACAAAATTTATCACAGTTCGTGTACGAGACACAGTTGGAGCTTTATCTACTGAATGATCTTTGTGATTATCCTCTTCTTCTTCATCACTGTTGTCTTGGTAACGGTTACTGGATTTCCCAGTCTGCAAAGGAAAGGCACACAAAAATGTGAAAACCACTGAATAATTATCAAAAGAAAGGCACTCAAAAATGTGAAAACTTCTGAACAATTATCAAAAGAAAGGCACTCAAAAAAGTGAAAACCACTGAATAATTATCAAAAGAAAGACACAAAAAAACTGTGAAAATCCTGAATAATTATCAAAAGAAAGGCACACAAAAATGTGAAAACTACTGAATAATTATCAAAAGAAATGCAATCAAAAATGTGAAAACTACTGAATATTTATCAAAAGAAAGACACAAAAAAAATGAAAACTACTGAATAATTATCAAAAGAAAGGCAATCAAAACTGTAAAAACTACTGAATATTTATCAAAAGAAAGACACAAAAAAAATGAAAACTACTGAATAATTATCAAAAGAAATGCAATCAAAAATGTGAAAACTACTGAATAATTATCAAAAGAAAGACAATCAAAACTGTGAAAACTACTGAATATTTATCAAAAGAAAGACACAAAAAAAATGAAAACTACTGAATAATTATCAAAAGAAATGCAATCAAAAATGTGAAAACTACTGAATATTTATCAAAAGAAATGCAATCAAAAATGTGAAAACTACTGAATAATTATCAAAAGAAAGACAATCAAAACTGTAAAAACTACTGAATATTTATCAAAGGAAAGACACAAAAAAAATGAAAACTACTGAATAATTATCAAAAGAAATGCAATCAAAAATGTAAAAACTACTGAATAATTATCAAAAGAAAGGCAATCAAAACTGTGAAAACTACTGAATATTTATCAAAAGAAAGACACAAAAAAAATGAAAACTACTGAATAATTATCAAAAGAAATGCAATCAAAAATGTAAAAACTACTGAATAATTATCAAAAGAAAGGCAATCAAAACTGTAAAAACTACTGAATATTTATCAAAAGAAATGCAATCAAAACTGTAAAAACTACTGAATATTTATCAAAAGAAAGACACAAAAAAATGAAAACTACTGAATAATTATCAAAAGAAATGCAATCAAAAATGTAAAAACTACTGAATAATTATCAAAAGAAAGGCAATCAAAACTGTAAAAACTACTGAATATTTATCAAAAGAAATGCAATCAAAAATGTGAAAAGTACTGAATAATTATAAAAAGAAAGACACAAAAAAATGTGAAAACTACTTAATTAAATTTAAAAAGAAAGGCAATCAAACAAGTGAAAACTACTGAATAATTATCAAAAGAAAGGCCATCAAACATGTAAAAACTACTGAATAATTATCAAAAGAAATGCAATCAAAAATGTAAAAACTACTGAATAATTATCAAAAGAAATGCAATCAAAAATGTAAAAACTACTGAATAATTATCAAAAGAAATGCAATCAAAAATGTGAAAACTACTGAATAATTATCAAAAGAAATGCAATCAAAACTGTGAAAAGTACTGAATAATTATAAAAAGAAAGGCAATCAAAACTGTGAAAAGTACTGAATAATTATAAAAAGAAAGACACAAAAAAAATGTGAAAACTACTTAATTAAATTTAAAAAGAAAGGCAATCAAACAAGTGAAAACTACTGAATAATTATCAAAAGAAAGGCAATCAAACATGTAAAAACTACTGAATAATTATCAAAAGAAATGCAATCAAAAATGTAAAAACTACTGAATAATTATCAAAAGAAATGCAATCAAAAATGTAAAAACTACTGAATAATTATCAAAAGAAATGCAATCAAAAATGTAAAAACTACTGAATAATTATCAAAAGAAATGCAATCAAAAATGTAAAAACTACTGAATAATTATCAAATGAAATGCAATCAAAAATGTGAAAACTACTGAATAATTATAAAAAGAAAGACACAAAAAAAATGTGAAAACTACTGAATAATTATCAAAAGAAATGCAATCAAAAATGTAAAAACTACTGAATAATTATCAAAAGAAAGGCAATCAAAACTGTGAAAAGTACTGAATAATTATAAAAAGAAAGACACAAAAAAAATGTGAAAACTACTTAATTAAATTTAAAAAGAAAGGCAATCAAACAAGTGAAAACTACTGAATAATTATCAAAAGAAAGGCAATCAAAACTGTGAAAACTACTGAATAATTATCAAAAGAAATGCAATCAAAAATGTAAAAACTACTGAATAATTATCAGAAATACACTTAATACCATGTGAACATTTTATGTATTTTCATTGATACATAGTTTGATATAACAATTTAGTAAAAATTGTTTATCTCATATTTCATAATCATGAAGCATTTAAAGATCATCTCAACTGTTATATCATGATAACTCGCCCTGTACCAGTGATACTACTGTTTGGTGATTTAACAGAATTCACAAAAATCAACAAATGGCGTCGAGTCATCAATTCAATAACTACTTCATTAAGCTGAAAATAATATAAGGAAGCATGGTATAGATTTAACATACTGATTTTGAGCGTTGTTCTTTGTGGGACTCATTTAAAAGCCGGTTATTCTCCTCATCAAGTGCACGGAGAATCTCATCCACTTCAGAGTCCTAAATAAAAAGACGACAGAAGTAAATATCTATATTCAAATAATCGCTCTTTCAAAGATCTTTTTTCTAATACTATTTTTTAAATAAGTGATGATGCCCTTTCCCTTAATTTAAGTAAATTGCTAATTTTCTTTTCTTTTTACCCATTATACCTTTTATTTTCATTTGATCCCACTGAATTTTCTCAAACCGGTAAAACTTTCATTGCTTATTCTGTGAAATTGAAAAAAAGGAAATGACAGATTATAATGTAAGATATAGACATACATTGGTACTGAAGAAATATAATTCACGTGTTTGTGAAAATCAAAACAATGTATATGTCTACAAATTAATTATGTACCTTGGCATTAGATTTTGTATTTGTGAGAACTGTCATTAGTATTTGTAATATTGAAAACTATCATGAGATTTTGTAATGTGTGAGAAATGTGTCATAAGTTTTTGTAATGTCAGAGAATTTTAATGACATTTTGTAATGAGTAAGAACTGTCATGCAATTCTGTAACGCATTATGTGTGAAAACTGTCATGAGATTTTCCAATGTGAGAATTGTCATGAGATTTTCTAATATATGAAAACTGTCGTGAGATTTTCCAATGTGAGAATTGTCATGAGATTTTCTAATATATGAAAACAGTCATGAGATTTTCCAATGTGTGAGAACTATCATGAAATGTTCTAATATGTGAGAACAGTGTTATAAAGTTTTTTAATGTGTCATAATTGTGTCAAGAGATTTTCTAATGTGCAAGAAGAACTGTCATGAGATTTTCTAATGTGAGAACTGTGCAATGAGATTTTGTAATGTGTGAGGACTGTCATGAGATTTAAAGTAGTTATTATAAGGAATATTATCTGTTTTCTGTCAACTCTGTATTTTAAAAGACCACAATTTGTTCAAGACAGAAAAGACAAATAAGTAGCATATGACCCTGTAATGTAAATCAACCATTCAAAAAAAAAATCAATCAGTCAGTAAAACAATGATCATTCAATCTGCTAGCTAGGCCATATATAGGGTATCAATTAGGCATTATATATATATATATATATATATATATATAGAGAGAGAGAGAGAGAGAGAGAGAGAGAGAGAGAGAGAGACAGACAGACAGAGACAGACAGACAGACAGAGGCAGACAGAGAGTGAGAGACAGAGACAGAGAGGAATACAATTTTGCATTGCAACAGGTTCCATCCATCATCAGTTGGAGATACCCTTTTCATGAGCATTTCAGCACTGACCAAAAACACTCTATAGGGGTCTGCCACCCAAGTATATATTGTAAATTTAATCTGCATTACAAATATATGAAAGCACTTGAAGACAAAGACATACTGAAGAATAATGACAGAGCCATAAACAGTGTATTTTATATAAAGGAAGGTTCTGAAGCTATGGATTTTTTTAAAAAATGCACAGAAAAATAGAATATATATATATTAGGATGCACAACATTTTTCGACCAAGGGCCAGAATGCATTTTCTAAGACCGCGCGAAGGGCATAAATACTAATTTCTTTATTGCAATTACTGTTCACGGGATAGATTTCTGTGTTATTAGTAGGGCATAACCGATTAGCATTTTTCTACCGATTTCCGATTCCAGATTTTGGGCATGAAATTTTTCTGATTCCGGATACGATTCGATTAATCGGAAATGCTAAGTCCGTATTTTTTTTCTAAAAAATTTCATCTTCTGTTTCCGGGTTTCTGGTTTTGTCATGTCTAGCATGTTACTTAGTACTTTACCATATCCGGCTTCATTTCCGGTTTTCACCCGCTAGTTCAAATACATTGTCTCACAGCGTGGTTGGTTGACCATATTGGACTTTTCTGACTTCTTATTTAACTTTATTAACGCACTATCGAATGACATGCAGTGTTAGACACGGTGCTATAGAAATTCAACTTTATTATTTTTATTATCCGAATCGGTCGTTCCTGCCTTGTCCGACTCAAATTAATCGGAAGTTCATACTATCTTGTGGAATCTGATTTCCGGATCAAAAGTCGGTTATGCCCTAGTTATTAGGATCCAGCCCATGGGCTGGGGGTTGTGCACCCCTGATATATATATATATATATATATATATATATATATATATATATATATATATATATATACATGCACACAAGCAAGCCAAAGTTTCATAATTTTATACAATATATGCAAGTAGTGCCAAGCATTCTAAGATTTTTTAGGCATTGTCATTGAGATAATAAGAATGATATCTGATTGATTAAAAATTTAGAGAACTGAGTTAAAATGCAAATGTTTTTGGTAATGCAAAATGCCACTGTTAAAAAAAGAAGTGTCAATGAAAAGTAATTAAGATCAGCATTTTTTATATATTTAGGAAATGTTATATTAGAATTTACAGGAATTTTAATGTGCAAATGTTACCTTGAAATCGGCTAACCTTCTTTAATGTGCAAATGTTACATTAGGATCTGCAGATATTTTAATCTAGAATCTACAAGAATTTTAATATGCAAATGTGACATTAGAATCTGCAGGAATTTTAATGTTACATTAGAATCTGCAGGAATTTTAAAGTGCAAATGTTACATTAGAATCTACAGATATTTTAATCTGGAGATATTACATTAGGATCTGAAGGAATTTTAATGTAACAAATGTTACATTAGAATCTGCAGATATTTTAATCTGGAGATATTACATTAGAATCTACAAGAATTTTAATATGCAAATATGACAATAGAATCTACAGGAATTTAATTTAAAAATGCTTTTATAGAATCTAAAAGTACTTTAATGTGAAATGTTACATTATAATCTACAGGCATTTTAATCTTTTAATAAAAGAATCTACAGGCATTTTAATGTGCAAAAAGAATCTACAAAAATTTTAATGTGCAAAAGTTACATTAGAATCTACAGGAACCTTAATTTAAAAACGCTTCTATAGAATCTGCAGGAATTTGAATGCGTAAATGTTACATTAGAATATGGAGATTTTTTTGTGTGCTAAGAAGACCCCTCAGTCAGTTACAATAGTACATGGCACACTGTCAAGACATGATATACATCTGGGCAAAGTTTTATGAAAACCTCCTCAACCAGTTATGACCCAGACAAATGTATTTTAACAGACAGATGGACAAACAGATAATCCATCATATATCACGTCAGATTCATGTTGAATGCACAGAAAAAAATATTTTATTATTTTCAGAAAATATAAATATTTACATTATAAATATAACATAATTACTGAATCTTTAGCAAAATTTAATACTGCGATGTAACTAAAGAACTGAATGGACCCTTCTTTCCTTTTTCTCTCGCCTTTTCATTAGAAAATAGGAAAAAGGTAAGCATGATGCCATCCAATACTGGTGAGAGTAGCATTAACACATTAACCCCTTTAGGATTTTGTTGTTTTTGCATGAAATGCGAGTAGGAAACACATTTTGGAGGCATTTCTGAATACATCATAATACACCAACTTCCAAGCAATTTTCCATTAATGTAATGTCTAGTTGTGTTAAAAACATTGTTTTTCATTGGTTATTTTGCTCACACATACTTTTGCTTAATGGACCCATTATTTTCGTATCGAGACAATTCTTTATTAAAAATGCCTACCTTATCCTATTTTTGCAGAAGTTCACCTGTCTGTGTGCAGTTTAGACTGGTCGGCCTTAGATCTGAGGCCAAAAAGTCTAAAATCTGGACACAAAATCAGATTCCGACCACAGATGAATTTTGGGTGAAGAAAAAACGGGTATAAAAAGTTAGGTTTAACTTATTTGGTATCATTGTAGTGCTAAATCTGTCTACCTTTATATAATACCAACCACTTTAGTGTATTCTACTTGACCTGGATTATTACTTTAGTATAATGTATTTAGTGTATTCTACTTGACCTGGATTATTACTTTAGTATAATGTATTTAGTGAATTCTACTTGACCTGGATTATTACTTTAGTTTAATGTATTTAGTGTATTCTACTTGACCTGGATTATTACTTTAGTATAATGTATTTAGTGTATTCTACTTGACCTGGATTATTACTTTAGTATAATGTATTTAGTGTATTCTACTTGACCTGGATGCAACAGAACTTGGCAGTAGGCTACTACTTCCTGCCCTGTAAACAGCACCAGGGGTTATTTTGTTAACTCAGTGTTAAAGGTTAAAGTTTCTATGAAAGTCAATATTAATATTTTTGTGAAAGCTAATTTTAATATTTTAGTGAAAAGCAATTTTAATGTTATTGAGAAAGTCAATTTTAATGTTTCAGTGAAAGTCATTCCTAATATTTTTGTGAAAGACAATATTAAAAAGTTTTTGAGAAAGTCAATTTTAATATTTATTGTGAGAGAAAATATTACATTTTTGTGAAAGTCAATATTAATGTTTTTGAGAAAGTCAATTTTAATGTTTTGTGAAAGTCAATATTAATGTTTTTGTGAAAGTGGAAAGTCAATATTAAACTTTTATGAAAGTAAATATAAATGTTTTTGTGAAAGTCATTCCTAATATTTTTGTGAAAGACAATATTAAAGTTTTTGAGAAAGTCAATTTTAATATTAATTGTGAGAGAAAATATTACATTTTTGTGAAAGTCAATATTAATGTTTTTGAGAAAGTCAATTTTAATGTTTTGTGAAAGTCAATATTAATGTTTTTGTGAAAGTGGAAAGTCAATATTAAACTTTTATGAAAGTAAATATAAATGTTTTTGTGAAAGTCATTCCTAATATTTTTATAAAAGACAATATTAAAGGTTTTGTAAATGTTATTGTTCAAGGTTTTATACAAGTCAATGCTAAATGTGAACCTCATTACTGAGTTTGTAAAAGTCAATATTAACTTTTCATTAAAGTCATTTTAGTGTTTTGTGAAAGTCAATATTAATTTTTCGTTAAAGTCATTGTGAAAGTTTCTGTGAAAGTTAACATTAACATTTCAGTGAAAGTTATTGCTAAAGTGTTTTTAAAAAGTTAACATTACAAATTTTGTGAAAGTTAATTTAAAGATGTTGTGAAATTTATCATTAAAGATGTTGTGAAAGTCCATTTAAAGATGTTGTGAAAGTTAACATTAAAATTTTTATGAAAGTCAATTTAAAGTTTTTGTGAAAGTTAATGTTAAAATTTTTGTGAAAGTCAATGTGAAGATTTTGATTTAAGTTAATATTAAATTTCTATGAAAGTCATCATATTAAATTTTTGTGTTAATTTTTTTGATAATGTTAAAATGACTAAGATTTTCTTATCATTTATGTAAGCTAAAGCTAGCATTGATGGAGTCACATTTTTCAAAGTAACAACACGTAATTCAACATCAACATCCTTTTCTAACTCTGTCCTTTCTGAAATGTAAAACTGGCAGTGATGGAGCTACATTATTCAAAATAAATCACTTAATTCAAAATCAACACGTAAAACAAAAAATGCACGCTATTTCCTATAAACTGTGCAACCTATGTACATAACAGCACTCCAAGTCAGAAAGCTGCTGAAGAAGTCAGCACTAATGGCTTAATTCAGAGCTAAAAGATTAAGTCAGAGCTAAAGGATTAGGTCAAAGCAAAAGAATTAAGTCAGAACTAATAAAAGCTAAAGGATTATGTCAGAGTTAAAGGATTAAGTCAGAGTTAAAAGATTAGGTCAGAACTAATGGAATTAAAGCTAAAGGATTATGTCAGAGTTAAAAGATTAGGTCAGAACTAATGGAATCAGAGCTAAGGGATTAAGTCAGAGCTAATGGAATTAGAGCTAAAGGATTAAGTCAGAACCAAAGGATTAAGTTAGCACTAATGGATTAAGTCAGAGCTAAATAATTAAGTCAGAACTAATGGACTTAGAGCTAAAGTATTAAGACAGAGCTAAAGGATTAAGTCAGCACTAATGGAATTAGAGTTAAAAGATTAAGTCAAAACCAAAGGATTAAGTTAGCACTAATGGATTAAGTCAGAACTAATAGGTTAAGACAGAGCTAAAGGATTAAGACAGAGCTAATGGAATTAGAGCTAAAGGATTATGTCAGAACCAAAGGATTAAGTTAGCACTAATGGATTAGGTCAGAGCTAAATGATTATGTCAGCACTAATGGAATCAGAGCTAAAGGATTAAGTCAGAACCAAAGGATTAAAACACTAATGGATTAAGTCAGAGCTAATAGAATTAGAGCTAAATGATTAAGCAAATTTACTAAAATTGTCCTGGACTAATTACAAAGCAAAGAAGCAGTTTGTGCCATTTTATATTTACTTACAATGATCTTTTTAGCAGTCTGAAAAAAATTATATCATAAAACCCTTATATCTATTTGTTTACTAATTGTTTACTAATTATTAATTTACTATTTGGGTAAGTTTAGTTAGGATTTATTGTACAAATAGATTTTGGAAAAAATAATACTTTAAGACAAGCTTCTTCTTGGAAAACTGTTTTTTCCATTAAATTTATTTCTTGGTAGAAATAAAGGACATAGTTGTTGTGAAATAACATTTCTGAGTTGTCATCTAACTGAAGAAACATTTTGTTTTTACTACAATTTGAAACTACCAATAATTTGTATGTAAATTTATACGAAATAATTAAGTACGAAATAAATAATGACAAATGGTTAAGTCTTGCATGAACATAAACAATTGTAGTACTCATACTATTTGACTACCTTGTGGTGAGTTTTTGTTGCTGCCCACACACCATACCCACTACCCCAGACAAATAATGCATGTGATAAAAAGAAATGTAAAGTAGGATATATTCATAGGGGGAAACATGCACTGGTGCACCAAGTGACATTGACCTACATTTCATATTCCATTGCCACAAGGGCAATTCTAAAAACTTATGTGACACAGAAAACAAATATTTTTGTGTATCAGTAACATAATACAATTGAAAGAGCCTATAAGTGTCATCTTAATCAATATGAAATCTTAATCAATATGAAATCTTAATCAATATGAAATCTTAATCAATATGAAATCTTAATCAATATGAAATCTTAATCAATATGAAATATCAAGTCTATCAAATGCAAAGAATATCTGAGTTTATCATGTAAAAATGTGTTTCAAAACAACTTAATTTTTTTAAATAATTTTTAACAACCAAATGAATGTACCATGATCAAAGTACATATGTGTTTTGGTAGTTGTAGTAGTTATAACAAACACATCCTACAGAACATTGTTTATCAAAACTCAATGTGAAACATATCAACAACAAAAGTACATCTGGATGAATGAGACTTGAATCAGCAACTTTTGTTGTATTAAAACTGCATATTCAGAGGAAAATAAATGTCAATAAATGTCATATGCTTTAGATAAACCAATCATGTAGAAAAAATAGGTCAAGATCAATAAAGATAAACTGTAACCTACTTTCTCTTGATACACTATATCCTGTCTGAATCACAAATCAGGTGCGCTAGTGTTTGAATGGAACTCAACCATCACTCCTGCATTTTACTAGATGGCACAATTGTTCCACAGGATTCTAGACTAATTCTCTACAAAATATGTCCTTTATGAGTAATAGTACTGAAACAGAGACCATATGCTAATGCCATTTACAGGATGGTAGTGGGGTGAGTTCCATATTAGCAAAGGTCACACAAAGTGCTATCAAACTGTGACAAAACCACATCTTGTCAATCTATTATTACAGAGTAATCCAACATTGTGCCTGGTCTTGGTGTCTTCTGTAGTGATGCATACTGACAAGGAAAGAGAGCTAAATGTTAATATTCATAGAACATTGGTGAACCTATAAAGCCGAGACTAGAGCTATGTGTAAATATCTGGGTCCATGCCTGGCAATATCTATGTGTAAATATCAGGGTCCATGCCTGGCAATATCTATATGTAAATATCAGGGTCCATGCCAAGCAATATCTATGTGTAAATATCAGGGTCCATGCCTGGCAATATATATGTGTAAATATCAGGGTCCATGCCTGGCAATATCTATATGTAAATATCAGGGTCCATGCTTGGCAATATCTATATGTAAATATCAGGGTCCATGCCTGGCAATATCTATATGTAAATATCAGGGTCCATGCCAAGCAATATCTATGTGTAAATATCAGGGTCCATGCCTGGCAATATCTATATGTAAATATCAGGGTCCATGCCAAGCAATATCTATGTGTAAATATCAGGGTCCATGCATGGAAATATGCCAAACACTAATAAATATGACATGGGAATATCATGCATTAATGTTGGGTAAGTATGCCAATGACACATGATAATGTACATGTAAGTATGACATTGGAATATCATGAACTACTGTGAGGTAAGTATGACATTGGCATGTCAAGCACTACTGTGAGGTAAGTATGACATTGGCATGTCAAGCACTACTGTGAGGTAAGTATGACATTGGCATGTCAAGCACTACTGTGAGGTAAGTATGACATTGGCATGTCAAGCACTACTGTGAGGTAAGTATGACATTGGCATGTCAAGCACTACTGTGAGGTAAGTATGACATTGGCATGTCAAGCACTACTGTGAGGTAAGTATGACATTGGCATGTCAAGCACTACTGTGAGGTAAGTATGACATAGGCATGTCAAGCACTATTGTGAGGTAAGTATGACATTGGCATGTCAAGCACTACTGTGAGGTAAGTATGACATTGGCATGTCAAGCACTACTGTGAGGTAAGTATGACATTGGCATGTCAAGCACTACTGTGAGGTAAGTATGACATTGGCATGTCAAGCACTACTGTGAGGTAAGTATGAGTGTGCATATCCTAATGACAGAAAATGAGGCAAGTATGCTATGGAAATGAAACAGAATGAAAATAGAATTTATATCCCAAATATAATGTACATGTGTACCCAAAAAATGACTGTTCTTGAAGTTTGATTTTTAAAAACAGGACATGATAGTTTTATGCAAAGCTGAATCCAATTGTGTGTCACAAATAAAACAGCATAATGGCTGAAATATATGTGACAAAATTAAGTAAGTTGAAATTTCGGATGAAGAACAGATGAACTTCAATTTTAATGAAGATGATCTGAGATTTTTTAGTGAAAATGGGCCCTGGTCTTTAAACAGCAGAGCAAAAGACTTTTCTTTAGAAAACTTGACACATTTCAAATAATAAAACATTTCAAGGATAATAGAACTCTAAAAGGATAAACAATTTACAAGAAAGAGACAATTGTTAACAACATGCTGCAGAATGAAACACACAAAAATTTTTACTAACTGAGTAATCCAGAATTTGTCCAGGAATGATGTTGTGAAGGGTCATCTTAAAAGTAATAAAGAAAGAGATATCTTGATATCAAATTATTTTTTCATTAATGTTGAAAAATAGGAACACCACCAACAAATTAATTAATTTCTAATAGACATAACGAATTAAGAACTTTACAAACTGCAAAATCAACTAAATTCATTAAATTCATTACTTACAGATTTCCTGTAAAGTGGGGACCGAGTATGGAACGGCTAATCTTATATCATATATGTTTGACAAAATTTACAATGTTTAGGACACTCAAATAAAGTACAGCAAAAAACTAAAGTATTAAGGAAACCACACAAAACAAAAGTACAACACAGAACAAAAGTACAGTGGAAGACACCCAAATAAAGTACAACACATAACAAAAGTACAGTGGAAGACACCCAAATAAAGTACAACACATAACAAAAGTACAGTGGAAGACACCCAAATAAAGTACAACACAGAACAAAAGTACAGTGGAAGACACCCAAATAAAGTACAACACATAACAAAAGTACAATGGAAGACACCCAAATAAAGTACAACACATAACAAAAGTACAGTGGAAGACACCCAAATAAAGTACAACACATAACAAAAGTACAGTGGAAGACACCCAAATAAAGCATAACACTAAACAGCAGTATTGAGAGAGACACCTAAATAAAGCATAACATGAAACAGCAGTATGGAGAGAGACACCTAAATAAAGCATGAAACAGCAGTATGGAGAGAGACACCTAAATAAAGCATAACACTGAACAGCAGTATTGAGAGACACCTAAATAAAGCATAACATGAAACAGCAGTATGGAGAGACACCTAAATAAAGCATAACACTGAACAACAGTACAGAGAGAGACACCTAAATAAAGCATAACACTAAACAGCAGTACGGAGAGAGACACCTAAATAAAGCATGAACATGAATGCTGAGTGAGACACCCAAACAAAGTATAACACTAAACAGGAGTACAGAGGGAGACGCCCAAATAAACTATAATACTGAAGAGTAATACTGAGGGATCACAACAGAGAATATACTATTTACATCTATGATATAACTTTAGCCTCATTGAATTTTTCTTATTATTTTATTTCAAAATGTGTTGAGTACTTTATAATGTCTGACAGTGATTGAGTTTTCCAGTGTAGAAGAGAAATGTATATAATCCTCCCTTCCATCACAGGACTGCTGTTCTAAATAAGACAACATGGGAAAGATCATTTTTAAAGGTACAATATCACTAGGATTTCTAAGAAAGATCATTTTGAAAGGTACATTATCACTAGAGTTTCTTTGAAAGATCATTTTGAAAGGTACATTATCACTAGGGTTTCTTTGAAAGATCATTTTGAAAGGTACATTATCACTACGGCTTCTTTGAAAGATCATTTTGAAAGGTACATTATCACTAGGGCTTCTTTGAAAGATCATTTTGAAAGTAACATTATCACTAGGGTTTCTTTGAAAGCTCAATTTGAAAGGTACATTAACACTAGGGTTTCTTTGAAAGCTCATTTTGAAAGGTACATTATCACTAGGGTTTCTTTTAAAGATCATTTTGAAAGGTACATTATCATATCACCAGGGTTTCTTTGAAAGCTCATTTTGAAAGGTACATTATCACTAGGGTTTCTTTGAAAGATCATTTTGAAAGTAACATTATCACTTTAGAAAGCTCATTTTGAAAGGTACATTATCACTAGGGTTTCTTAGAAAGATCATTATGAAAGGTACATTCTCACTAGGGTTTCTTACAAAAGTTATTTTGAAATATCTCTCTCTCTCTCTCTCTCTCTCTCTCTCTCTCTCAATACCATCAAATGTTTAATGGATAATTTGGTCTTCAAAATTGATCTAAGCTGAGTGCCTTGTTATTACAAGCTACCTGTTTGCATTCATATTCCATTCCATTTTTGTTTATTACAGGCATGCATGATAAGAGTGATGCAGATCCATATTTATTACATATTATATTACACTTATTACTTTAATCTTAAATTGTTGATATAATGTTCAATCTATATTTATTATATATTATATTACATTATATTATATTTATTACTTTAATCTTACCCTGTTAATATAAGTTCAATCCATATATATTATATAATATATTACATTTATTACTTTAATCTCATATTGTTATAATGTTCAATCCATATTTAGTACATATTATATTACATTTATTACTTTAATCTTACCCTGTTAATTTAAGTTTGATCCATATTTATTACATATTACAATACATTTATTACTTTAATTTTACAATTGTTGATATAATGTTCAATACATATTTATTACATATTATCTACATTTATTACTTTAATCTTACACTGTCGATATAATGTTCAAGCCATCTTACATTGTTGATATAATGTTCAATCAATCTTTATTACATATTACATTACATTTATTACTTAGATCTTACACTGTTGATATAATGTTCAATCCATATTTATTACATATTTTATTACATTTATTACTTTTATCTTACATTGCTGATATAATGTTCAATCCATATTTATTACATATTACATTACATTTATTACTGTAATCTTACATTGTTGATATAATCCATATTGCATACCTAGACTAAAATTATTTTTAGATTCTCACTGACATCGGTACATATTTGTAAAGTGTACAAGAGTTGGCCACAGTGAATTTTTTCTTTCCAGTGACTCAGCAATATCGATATACAGATTGGTCTTTGTCATCATCTAACATCATTCTGTCTATCCAAAGGATTTAATGTGAATTCAGTACAAGATTTTGTGATTTTACATAAAATTATATTCTTCTTATAACTAAATTGTGTATATTCATTTTGTCCATCCAAAATAATTAATGTGAATTCAGTTTTTGTGATTTTACAAAATTTATTTTTCTTGTAACTAAAATGTCATGCATGAAGAATTGTTCATCTGGCCTTTAAATTCATTGTAGTGAAAACCATGGCAATTAATTACTGAAATCTGTAATAAGACCTGTAGAAAAATTGGTTGGATTACACAGGCTCACTGTCAAATTACACAGGCTCATTGTCCAATTACACAGGTTCATTGTCATATTACACAAGCTCATTGTCAAAATTAAACAGGCTCATTGTCTGATGACAGGTTCATTGTCAGATTACAGAGGTTCATTGTCAGATTAAAGAGGTTCATTGTCAGATTACAGAGGTTCATTGTCAGATTACACAGGCTCATTGTCAGATTACACAGGCTCATTGTCTGATGACAGGTTCATTGTCAGATTACAGAGGTTCATTGTCAGATTACACAGGTTCATTGTCATATTACAGAGGTTCATTGTCAGATTACAGAGGTTCATTGTCAGATTACAGAGGTTCATTGTCAGATTACAGAGGTTCATTGTCAGATTACACAGGCTCATTGTCAGATTACACATGCTCATTTTGATCTTCATTAATGCAGATTATAACTGCCTCATTACATACCTAAGTATATTGGATTCTACAGGTCTCATTACAGATTTCAGTGTATTGGATTATAAACACTTCATAACAGAACTCCAATAGGTCAAATTCTACAAGCCTCAATGCAGATTTCAATAAATCAGATTATACAGGCCTCATTACAAATTTCAGTATATCAGATTCTACAGGCCTCATTACAAATTTCAGTATATCAGATTATACAGGTCTCATTACAAATTTCAGTATATCAGATTCTACAGGCCTCATTACAAATTTCAGTAAATCAGATTCTACAGGCCTCATTACAAATTTCAGTAAATCAGATTAAACAGGTCTCATTACAAATTTCAGTATATCAGATTCTACAGGCCTCATTACAAATTTCAGTAAATCAGATTCTACAGGCCTCATTACAAATTTCAGTAAATCAGATTCTACAGGCCTCATTACATATTTCAGTAAATCAGATTCTACAGGCCTCATTACAAATTTCAGTATATCAGATTCTACAGGACTCATTACAAATTTCAGTATATCAGATTCTACAGGACTCATTACAAATTTCAGTATATCAGATTCTACAGGCCTCATTACAAATTTCAGTATATCAGATTCTACAGGACTCATTACAAATTTCAGTATATCAGATTCTATAGGCCTCATTACAAATTTCAGTATATCAGATTCTACAGGACTCATTACAAATTTCAGTATATCAGATTCTACAGGCCTCATTACAAATTTCAGTATATCAGATTCTACAGGACTCATTACAAATTTCAGTATATCAGATTCTACAGGCCTCATTACAAATTTCAGTATATCAGATTCTATAGGCCTCATTATAAATTTCAGTATATCTGATTACACAGATCATTACTGATCTTCAATAGGTTTGATTATGCAAGACTCATTACAGGATTCAATGCATCATTACAGATTTTCAATAAGTCGAATAATACAGGCTATGTTAAAGATCTTCAACAGCTACAGGCCTCATTAAATTCCTTCAACAGGTGATATTATTAAGGCCTCATATGAATGAATCCTGATTACAAGATAAAAGCATAATGAATACTGAATGTAAGATGGTATGACACAATGAATACTGAATGTAAGATGCTATGACACAATGAATACTGAATGTAAGATGGTATGACACAATGAATACTGAATGTAAGATGCTATGACACAATGAATACTGAATGTAAGATGCTATGACACAATGAATACTGAATGTAAGATGCTATGACACAATGAATACTGAATGTAAGATGTTTTGACCCAATGAATACTGAATGTAAGATGGTATGACACAATGAACACTGAATGTAAGATGCTATAACATAATGAATACTGAATGTAAGATGCTATGACACAATGAATACTGAATGCAAGATGCTATGACACAATGAATACTGAATGTAAGATGTTTTGACCCAATGAATACTGAATGTAAGATGCTATGACACAATGAACACTGAATGTAAGATGCTATGATACAATTAATACTGAATGCAAGATGCTATGACACAATGAATACTGAATGTAAGATGCTATGACACAATGAATACTGAATGTAAGATGTTTTGACCCAATGCATACTGAATGTAAGATGCTATAACACAATGAATACTGAATGTAAGATGTTTTGACCCAATGAATACTGAATGTAAGATGTTTTGACCCAATGAATACTGAATGTAAGATGCTATAACACAATGAATAATGAATGAAAGATGTTTTGACCCAATAAATACTGAATGTAAGATGCAATGACACAATGAATACTGAATGTAAGATGATATGACACAATGAGAACTCAATGTAAGATGTTTTGACACAAAGAATACTGAATGTAAGATGCTATAACACAATGAATACTGAATGTAAGATGCTATGATACAATGAATACTGAATGTAAGATGTTCTGACACAATGAATACTGAATGTAAGATGATATGATACAATGTTGTTGTTGCTGTAGGGTTTAATGCCATTTTTTAGCACAAGACAGGCCATACATGGCAGCCAGTATAACTGGTGGAGGAAGAACCCTGGAAAACCCTGGGAAGAACCATGAACCCATGAGACGTTACTGCAAGCTTTCTCATGTACCCATGTTAGCAGAGCCTGAGACTCAAACCCACGCAGACAGAGGTGAGATGGCAGTGATCTGGAATGGTGACTGCTTTTGATCACTTGGCCACTCAGGGCCCCTCTATGACACAATGAATACTAAAGGTAGGATGCAACGACACAATGTATACTGAGTGTAGATTGCTGACAATACATACTGAATGCAGGTTGCCATGACACAATAAATACTGAGTGTAGAATGCATTGACACTACGAAAGAATATAGGATGGTATGACACGATGAATACTGAATATATGTTTTTAGCATGTTTTTATGTTTTCCAATTTCATTGTTTTTGTCATTTGTTTTTCTGGAGGGTAGTCATATCATTATAGATGGTGTAAAGCGCTTAGAGCTTCTAAAGATTAGGCACTATACAAAGTCTTCATGATTATTATTATTATTATTATTATTATTATTATTATTATTATTATTATTATTATTATTATTAATATAGGATGATAAAACACAATGAATACTAAGTGTAGGATGATATGACACATGAAAATAAAAGCTATCAATATTCTGTGGACTGCTTTCACAAATGAATATTAAAGCTATTGATAATGTGGATTGCTATGATACAAGGAATATTAAAACTATTGATTTTGTTGATTGCTATGATACAAGGAATATTAAAGCTATTGATAATGTGGATTGCTATGATACAAGGAATATTAAAGCTATTGATTTTGTTGATTGCTATGATACAAGGAATATTAAAGCTATTGATAATGTGGATTGCTATGACAAAATGAATATTAAAGCTATTGATAATGTGGATTGCTATGATACAATGAATATTAAAGCTATTGATAATGTGGATTGCTATGATACAAGGAATTTTAAAGGTACTGATTTTGTAGATTGCTATGATACAAGGAATATTAAAGCTATTGATAATGTGGATTGCTATGATACAATGAATATTAAAGCTATTGATAATGTGGATTGCTATGATACAAGGAATTTTAAAGGTACTGATTTTGTAGATTGCTATGATACAAGGAATATTAAAGCTATTGATAATGTGGATTGCTATGATACAATGAATATTAAAGCTATTGATAATGTGGATTGGTATGATACAATGAATATTAAAGCTATTGAGATTGTGGATTGCTATGATACATGGAATATTAAAGCTATTATTTTGTGGATTGCTATGATACAATGAATATTAAAGCTTTTGATTTTGTGGATTGCAATGATACAAGGAATATTAAAGCTGTGGATTGGTATGATACAATGAATATTAAAGCTATTGATACTGTGGATTACTATGACACAAGGAATATTAAAACAACTGATTATGTTTGCATTGTGTTGACAAAAGAAATATTAAAGCTATTGATATTGTGGATTGCTATGACACCATGAATATTAAAGCTATTGATATTGTGGATTGTTATGATACCATGAATATTAAAGCTATTGATATTGTGGATTGCTATGATACATGGAATATTGAAGCTACTGATATTGTGGATTGTTATGACACAATGAATATTAAAGCTACTGATTTTGTGGATTGTTATGATACCATGAATATTGAAGCTATGATATTGTGGATTGCTATGATACAAGGAATATTGAAGCTACTGATATTGTGGATTGTTATGACACAATGAATATTAAAGCTACTGATTTTGTGGATTGTTATGATACCATGAATATTAAAGCTATTGATATTATTGCTATGACACCATGAATATTAAAGCTATTGATATTATTGCTATGACACAATGAATATTATAGCTATTGATACTGTGGATTCCCATACATGCCAACCCCTGACGAGGAAAAAGTGTAATCTAAGTGGTCAAAAAGAGGAATCCAAGCAGAAAAAGAGTAATCCACATATAACATACTACAATTACAATTAACAATGATTTATTTGCTTTTCTCATCTTTTATCATTCATTAATGGTTCAAGTGTTCATATGTAGCACTCTTAGCTTTAGAAAGCAACAGATTGTCATGTTGCATTTCAAAACATTTTGTACTAGCTGAGGCCATGAATGTTTTGCATACCAGTAGAGCACTCAGTACCGGGTTACTTAGCTTGGACCTGAATTCAGTTTTATTTTTGTTAACAACACTGAACAATCTCTCACAGTCAGCATTAGAATGGTAAAGAACCAATATTCCTTTCATAACCTGACAAAGAAGAGGAAATTTATTTCTTCCAGTGATAGAGTCTTTTAGCTGGGAAATAAGGTGCCATTGCACATCAACTCTATCTGCATTAAGTATATTGTCAGGTAGAATCCCAACTTGATACTTCAGGAATTCTTCTTCCAGCTGATCTAAGTTAGACAAGGGTGGCAATAGAAAGGGATATCTCTTGACAAAGAATCTAACACTTTTGAAGCTTTTTGACTGTCTCTCATTTACATAAGCAGCTGAAGCATTTAAAAGCAGTTCATCTCCATATGGGAATTTATGGAGCATGTAATCACAGGCTGTAGCATAATAATCTCTAACATTATCATAGAACATCTTCACAGGAATAGTAGAATTGTGTTCTATGAATTCTCTTGCTTCTGCACCAATAGCTAGATCTTCATTATCTTTCTGGTTTGCATGGTCATGAAAGTCAATATTAGTTAAAAGTTTGGCTGATGCGATGATTTCTGGCTTAATAAACCTTATTAGCAAATCTGACAACTGGTTTGACAGAATCTTGTGCATAATATGAATGCATGGTTCTTCTTTCTGCAAGACAACATTTGCTGCATCAAACAATGGAATGGCGCTCTTCATAAACAAGCAGTACAGTTTTGTAACTGGATCATTAAGCTTTTTGTAAACCATCCCACATTTAGAGTCTTCAAAGCAGTGAACAGATTCTTTTTCTTTCTGTGCCATCTTAGTATCCACTTTGCTAGTTTTGCCCTTGGAAGTATGAGAAGATCCAGTATGCTTTTTAACAGATTTATACTCTGAAGAACCTGATCCAGATGGCTGATGAAATTTTATGTCAAAAGATTTATCTTTCACAGTCATGGTCTGAGCCTGGAGGCCCTCTAGCTGGATAGATAGAGGCCTCTCAAATAAAAATTCCATGGATTTAAATTTCTTTCTTTCTGCTACACCAATCTCTTTATTGTTAGTTTGTCTGTCTATACTTTCATCTCTTGTTCTCTTCTGACTTGCAATAACAGATTCTGCTTTTGTACCACTCTTCTTCACTTTCCCACCACGTTTTCTCTGTGCAGATTCACTTTCAGTTTGAAAGAATGCTTGTAGCGCATCCCAAAGCTCAAGTAAACGGCTAACACATTTGCCAAGGGATAACCATCTTGTACACACATGCTTTATAACTTTATAGTCTTCACGATCAAACTGATCTTGTAAAAACTTTAGAGCCTGTTTCCTTTTACTACTTTTCTCCAAATAATAGTTGATATCTATTAATAAATGGCCAATATCTACTTCTAATTTATCAGCAGCCTTACCAGCAGCAAGGTGCATCAAATGACAGGGGCAACCTGTTATGAACACTGATGGAGACATTTTCAAAATATAGGATGCAACTCCTTTATGAATTCCAGTCATCACTGATGCATTATCAGCTGCAAACCCCATACAGTTCTGCCAACTTATGTCATGTTTCTTCAAAACATTGTCAAGCAAATCAAAAATGTTTTGTCCAGTGGAATCTACTGTTAATTCTGGTAAAGAAAGAAGAACACTCATGACTTTGCCTTTTTCACTGTCAAAGTATCTAACACATACTGGGTACAACTTTTTATCATCATAATCACAACTGCCGTCTGTGGCAATACTAAACGGCCCAATTTTCATTGCTTCTGCAATTTTAAGTGAAGTATCTTCTGCTAGGCACCGAACAATGTGAGATGATTTTGTTCTTGCACAAGCATATTTTTCCGCAATTTTCAAATCAGGAAACATCCGCTTGAACAAGGGACCAATGTGGTCTGCTACCGCTAAGGGTAGTCCGTGTTCTATTAAAAACTCAGTAAATAACACCTCAGCATTTACAGTATTCAAGTCCACACTTGAGCTCTGCTGTAAATAAGAAGTTACCTTAGTATTAGAGTTCGTAAGGCGAGCTAATGCGATGTGTTTCCTTGTTTTCATGTGTTTTTCCACATCAAATTTACCACCATGACCAATGCTAAAATCGTTTCCGCACAGTCTGCAATGAGCATGATGCTGTCCTAGAATGGAACGCTGTATTATGCCATTCATATATTCATCTTTGAATCTTTGGAGGACTCGTTGTTTTGCTTTTTTCTGATCCATCTGCGAAATTCTTGGGGAAAAAAATGTGCTCTAACATACACAAAGACTAGAATCCATCTTAACATCTGAAGCCATTTAGCGCCAACGATTAGACGTCACGTGATGATGCCCTCGTCATGTTTGGAGGATTGATTACATTTTGCTTTGTTTATTATTGACTTTTTCTAACCCATCTGTGAAATTATTTAAGAGATATTTTTTGCACTCATAAACGCATTGAGAATTTTTAAATACTTTTTAGCGCAAAAAAACTTTTAGATTGGTTCTGCACTATACAAAATTAGAACAAAGAGTATGTGCATAATGATTTAAACAAAATAGAAACCAGTCTGTTCTCTCCTCACTAAGCCGCTATAAATAGAATATGAGGTCGAAAGTTTGAAAGTATCTTAGTAACATGATAGTTGCTATAAACAGAACATGAATATTAGGAAAGTCCACGGACAAGTATACTCGTATATCGTAGTTATGTAGAAGCGGGGTATTTTTTAATTAAAAATAAAACAGTATGTAAAAAATAAAGTAATGCTAATAAAAACGAAAAAAAAAACTCTTTTTTTTTGCAAGATGGATATATCGAAAAAGCGTAATCTATAAAAGTTAACGTGTAACACGGAATTTAGTGGGAAAAAGCATAATGATTACACCAAAAGCGTAATGGTTGGCATGTATGGATTCCTCTAACAAATATTAAAGCTATTGATATTGTGGATTGCTGTGACACAATGAGATCAAAGACAGATGTTCTGATCAGAAGAGACTTCCTTTTTATCAGACCTACCCTTTATTAGGGTGAAAAGATTTTAACATTGAGGTCAATTATAATTTAACATTAAATATACAGACATATCAAGTTTTCTACAATTAAAGCAGTATGTTCATACTAGTATTTCCTAAGTGGTAAATTCATACTTTGTAGTTCCTTTACATTACAACAGTAAATTCATACTAGTAATTCTTAAACAGTAAATTCATACTAGTAATTCCTCAACAGTAAATTCATACTAGTAATTCCTCAACAGTAAATTCATACTAGTAATTCCTCAGTAAATTCATACTAGTAATTCCTAAGTAAATTCATACTAGTAATTCATAAACAGTAAATTCATACTAGTAATTCCTCAGCAGTAAATTCATACTAGTAATTCATTAAAAGTAAATTCATACTAGTAATTCCTCAACAGTAAATTCATACTAGTAATTCATAAACAGTAAATTCATACTAGTAATTCCTCAGCAGTAAATTCATACTAGTAATTCCTCAACAGTAAATTCATACTAGTAATTCATAAACAGTAAATTCATACTAGTAATTCCTCAACAGTAAATTCATACTAGTAATTCATAAACAGTAAATTCATACTAGTAATTCATAAACAGTAAATTCATACTAGTAATTCCTCAACAGTAAATTCATACTAGTAATTCTTCAAAAGTAAATTCATACTAGTAATTTATAAACAGTAAATTCATACTAATATTTCCTCAATAGTAAATTCATACTAGTAATTCCTCAACAGTAAATTCATACTAGTAATTCTTCAACAGTAAATTCATACTAGTAATTCTTCAACAGTAAATTCATACTAATATTTCCTCAATAGTAAAGTCATACTAGTAATTCCTCAACAGTAAATTCATAATAATAATTCCTAAACAGTAAATTCATACTAATAATTCCTAAACAGTAAATTCATACTAATAATTCCTCAATAGTAAATTCATACTAATAATTCCTCAACAGTAAATTCATAATCGTAATTCCTCAACAGTAAATTTATACTAGTATTTCCTTAGTAGTAAATTCATACTGTCTTGTAGTTCCTTTACATTACAACAGTAAATTCATACTAGAAATTCCTCAACAGTAAATTCATACTTATATTTCCTTAGAATTAAATTCATACTAGTAATTCATTAACAGTAAATTCAAACTAGCAATTCATCAACAGTAAATTCATACTAGTAATTCATTAAAAGTAAATTCATACTAGTAATTCCTCAACAGTAAATTCATACTAGTAATTCCTCAACAGTAAATTCATACTAGCAATTCCTCAACAGCTGACTTACTGGTTTTGGGTCTTCATCAACATCATCTTCCTCAAAGTCTTCTTCATAATTCTGTAACCATAAATTATGCAATGCGGAATCACAAGGTAAATTACTTATTCCTGTAACCATAAATTATGCAATGAGGAATCACAAGGTAAATTACATTCCTGTGAGCATCAAATAACAATTTAGCAAGACAGCTCAAATTCTTGGTCAAAAATGAATAAAAAATGTTAACTAATTTTGACAGGAAACTAAAGTTCTTGGTCAACCATGAACATAGAATGTTACTAAATTAGCAAGAAAGCTCAAGTACTTGGTCAAACATGAACATAGAATGTTACTAATTTATGAAGAACGCTAAAGTTCTTAGTCAAAAATGAGCCCTGACTTCTAAAATTCCCATACAGATACACAACAAACATGCTAAAATAAATGACTTCTTTACTTTATGAATGGCTGTGGCAAGTACAAAAGGTGTTGCACTCAATAAAAATAAAATTTCATGGCATTTGTTTAATTCATATTATGTATCAAATATACAAAAAAACAGAAAACACTCAAGTCTGAAAACTAATCAGGGAGCATGTCAGTATGTAAATGTAATTTGTATTTTTTGTTGGTTTTTCTTAATGACTATGTTAATCACATCTGTATTTTACACCTGATCTTGTCAAGTTCATATTGTTCCTGACCAGTGGCATTTATTTCGTAAATAATATAATACTTAGCTAACATTTCTT
This sequence comes from Unio delphinus, assembly GCA_029339505.1. Classification (NCBI taxonomy): domain Eukaryota; kingdom Metazoa; phylum Mollusca; class Bivalvia; order Unionida; family Unionidae; genus Unio; species Unio delphinus. Next base: position 172,026 of record JAQISU010000343.1, read on the forward strand.
TTATCACCGTGGCTTAAAAAGTCATTATTAGTAGTAAACGTTCTTGATTATGACCTCAGTAATGTCAAAATACAAGTTTTCTATTGGTTGACAGATTATTTTAAGAAAATTGCAATTGTAACCAAAGTAAAGGTTAGGGGTATGTAGCTACTTGTTCTTGCTTTAACATCTGAAGTAGAATCATTCTCATTGTTGTGTTCAGTCTTTAATTTCGGTGGACTTGTTCATATAAATTATTGTTCATGTAGTTACAAATAATATTATTGAACAGAACCATTAATTTGGAATTATAGCAAATTCAGACAAGAATATTTTGATTTATTTTAGTGTGATACATCATAAGACACCGCATCACCACACTCCAGACCATTAAATCATTGGCACATTCTAGACTACTGATACATCATAAGACAGCACATCACCACACTCCAGACCATTAAATCATTGGCACATTCTAGACTACTGATACATCATAAGACAGCACATCACCACACTCCAGACCATTAAATCATTGGCACATTCTAGACTACTGATACATCATTGCATTAAATATTGAAATTTAATTGAAATGTCACATTAGAATACAAATATAACTTCATGAATTTGAACTTATGATAAAAAAAAAATAAGATTTTTTTGGCATTTATTTCACAGTACTGTAATTTCTTTTTAAATTTTCACTTTGTATTCTATGGAAACAAATTATTTGTTGATTCTATGAAACTTGTTAATTATTACCCTTTTCTGTTACAGTTTATGACCATAGAGTTAAAACAATGTATAATCTTGTTTATAGCTAAGAAACTCCCTGAGTGTGAAAAGTTAAAAACATATAAATTTACAAGTGACACTTGATTTACACCAAATAAATTTGCAAACTTTCATTTTAACATCATTTATATTGCACATATAACATTCAATTTGCCACACTCTGGTCATTTGTACGTCATGAACTGTAACTCTGATCATTTGTATGTCATGAACTGTAACTCATGCACAGTTCATGTGCATGTATTTACCAACCTTTGAGTATCTGTACAATGCTTGCCTGTACCTACCTTTATGTTGTCTGAATATCTACTGAATGATTCTACCTGGCATGCCTTTATATTGTCTGAACACTGAATGATTCTACCTGGCATGCCTTTATGTTGTTTAAAAATCTACAGGATCATTCTACCTGGCATGCCTTTATGTTGTCTGAATATCTACTGAATGATTCTACCTGGCATGTCTTTATGTTGTTTGAAAATCTACGGAATCATTCTACCTGGCATGCCTTTATGATGTCTGAATATCTACTGAATGATTCTACCTGGCATGCCTTTATATTGTTTGAAAATCTATGGAATCATTCTACCTGGCATGCCTTTATGTTGTTTGAATATCTACCTAGCATACCTTATGTTGTCTGAGTATCTATATAATTATTATACATACCTTTAAGCTGTCGGAGTATCTATATGATTATTATATGTACCTCAAAGTCATCTTCATAGTTGTAATCATCATCATCTGCATTCTCTTTCTCCTCTGTCTTTTCCTAGAAGTAATAAATATATGAAATATATAAATTATGCAACTTCAAAGACTAAAACCCATATCTGTTTACCCTGACAGATTTCTAACAGTGGTTTTCTAAATTTCATCCCATAACTTAAATATGTCTCATGTATTTCATAGCTCAGTCATTCAATTGTAAGCCATTATGGGGAGCAATTAAACTTTATGGATAGCAAGACACTGCAGTCAATGGTGACACGGATTTGAAGGATGCTGTTAATTTACTAAATGTGAGAAGCCAAAGGAACTACACCAACACAATGCCACAATGTGTGTGTGTGTGTGTGTGTGTGTGTGTGTGTGTGCATGTGCATGCATGTGTGTGAATTGTATATTGATGAACAATACATTAATCTTACTTGCTGATAATAACACATAATGATATTTCTTGAAAATTGCATTCAACAATCGTAGTTCTAATAGATCCATTTATCAGTATATATATCTCTTGTCCAGTACCATACATTTATCATACCCAATAATATATTTATCATACCCACTGACATATTTATCATACCCAATAACATACATTTATCATACCCAATGACATACATTTATCATACCCACTGACATACATTTATCATACCCAATAATATATTTATCATACCCAATAATATATTTATCGTACCCTCTGAAATATATTTATCATACCCTATAACATACATTTATCATACCCACTGACATATTTATCGTACGCACTGAAATACATTTATCATACTCAATAACATACATTTATCATACCCTCTGAAATATATTTATCATACCCTATAACATACATTTATCATACCCACTGGCATATTTATCGTACCCACTGGTATACGAAACCATTTGCGATTACTTTTGTTGAAATTCCATGCTTTGATCAACTGTAGAAACTTTTGTGCAGTTGAGTGATGTGTCCCATTCATTTATCAGTAATTTGCATAATAATCGAAAATATCATTAACATCATTGTGTTAAGTGTTTCTCTTAGATCCAGCTTCATCCTGTTACACTGATCAATTAGCATTAAATATGTCTGAAAATTGTTCTCTGACTTACCTTTCTTGAATCATGTGAACGGCGTTTCTGTAAAATGAAGGTTCAAAATTGACAAAAATTTAGGTCATATTGAATACATACAAGAGACTCATTACAAAGGTGTGTGTTTCACCCACTGCATCATGCTCCTGAACTGATAGGATCAGACACCAGTAATTGTTTACTGAGCTGGGTAGTTAAATTAAAAACAGATACATTATCTAGTGAAAGAAACAAATATTTCAAATATGACTGGAGTTCTGTTCATATTAAACAGATTTATCAGCAGACAAACCATCAAAATATAAATCAAACTTCAAACTAGATACTGACATTCTAACAGATGATAAAAATGACATGAAAGTAAAGATATTATTTTTTATATGAACACAAATTATTCATAAACTTTTGTCCTATAAATATACTAATTTACTACCTAGACATTGTATGTCCTATAAAATATACCAATTTACTACCTAGACATTGTATGTCCTATAAATATACCAATTCACTACCTAGACACTGTGTGTCCATTAATAAAACAATTTACTACCTAGACATTGTATGTCCTATAAATATACCAATTTACTACCTAGACATTGTATGTTCTATAAAATATACTAATTTACTACCTAGACATTGTATGTCCTATAAATATACCAATTTACTACCTAGACATTGTATGTCCTATAAATATACCAATTTACTACCTAAACACTGTATATCCTATAAATATACCAATTTACTACCTAGACATTGTATGTCATATAAAATATAACAATTTACTACCTAGACATTGTATGTCCTATAAATATATCAATTTACTACCTAGACATTGTAAGTTCTATAAATATAACAATTTAATTCCTAAACATGCAACAATACTGATTCTGCAGAAGAAAGTCAGACAAACTGGATCTATTGGATATGTCCCTATAGTAAGCAGTAACCAAGTTAATGTCCATAAATAAGTAGTAACCAAGTTAATGTCCATAAATAAATAGTAACCAAGTTAATGTCCATAAATAAGTAGTAACCAAGTTAATGTCCATAAATAAGTAGTAACCAAGTTAATGTCCATAAATAAGTAGTGACCAAGTTAATGTCCATAAATAAGCAGTAACCAAGTTAATGTCCATAAATAAGCAGTAACCAAGTTAATGTCCATAAATAAGCAGTAACCAAATTAATGTCCATAAATAAGTAGTAACCAAGTTAATGTCCATAAATAAGCAGTAACCAAGTTAATGTCCATAAATAAGCAGTAACCAAGTTAATGTCCATAAATAAGTAGTAACCAAGTCAATGTCCATAAATAAGTAGTAACCAAGTTAATGTCCATAAATAAGCAGTAACCAAGTTAATGTCCATAAATAAGCAGTAACCAAGTTAATGTCCATAAATAAGTAGTAACCAAGTTAATGTCCATAAATAAGCAGTAACCAAGTTAATGTCCATAAATAAGCAGTAACCAAGTTAATGTCCATAAATAAGTAGTAACCAAGTCAATGTCCATAAATAAGTAGTAACCAAGTTAATGTCCATAAATAAGCAGTAACCAAGTTAATGTCCATAAATAAGTAGTAACCAAGTTAATGTCCATAAATAAGTAGTAACCAAGTTAATGTCCATAAATAAGCAGTAACCAAGTCAATGTCCATAAATAAGTAGTAACCAAGTTAATGTCCATAAATAAGTAGTAACCAAGTTAATATCCCTACAATATTTTGATAAATTTTATGCGTAATAAGCATCTACACCCACTGCAAACTCAGAGATATTGATAAAAAGTGTAAATAAAAAATATAAAAAAATATGTCAATTCATAGAAGAAGCCTTAAGATTCTGAAGATGACCTCCAAGGCAGCCATCTTGGAGGTTAGCTCTGAGTTATTTGTATACAGGATGAACTACATAATGCGATGAGTGCTTTATTTAAAAAAAAAAAACATTTTAATACAAACACCTTTATAAAGAATTTTTAAAAAATATTAACACCCTATTAAAGTAAAACTCATTCTGATATCAACACACTTTTAAAGAAAACCCCATTTTAAAAAAAACCTTTTAAAGATATCACATTTAAAGTAAAACCCATGTTAATACATGCACCTTTTTAAAGAAAACCCATTCGAATATGAACTACTTTTTAAACAAAACCCCATATTTATACCAAAAAAAACACATTTAAAGAAAACCTCATATTCATATGTACTTTTAAAAAAACTCATGTTAATATATCCATCCAAATACAGGAAATCTTATGTTAGTATGAACATTCATTTAAAAAAAAACTTCATAGTACCAGTTTAATTTTAAATCATTTGACAAGTCAAAAAGTTTTCATTTAAAAAAAAAGCAAATTTTGTAGTAAATTATGTTTCTCCGAGAATACTTACCCAATCACATTACTTTGGGATATTAGCCTGCTACCTCGCGAATCCAGCCCTACCAAAAGACGAAAATTCGTCTTTCCTGTCTATGTCATATAGACAAAGGGCAATAACTCTTGCCCATTACCTCCCCTTGCCGCCCGTTAGGTGTCGCTTCTTTAGTTTTTAAGCTGAGCGATATATAAAACACGAGGATGCTCGCATGGCGGGGTGGTTGGGAGGGTTTCTTAGTAATGTGATTGGGTAAGTATTCTCGGAGAAACATAATTTACTACAAAATTTGCTTTCTCCTTTGAATACGTTCCCCAATCACATTACTTTAGGAGAATAAGTAATAGGAGGAGGGAATGCGGAGCATCCGACCTCCACACGGGTATCCTCTAGGGAATGATGGTTGGATTCCCCATGTGAATGATAACCCGGTCTCCTAATTTTCAATCAGCAACACAGCCCAGGGTCACGTGATATGTGACCCTTTTATACGGTTAAGAAGATAGATATTGAAATCTTCTTACCTACGAAAATTTATCTGGCGAATCCAGCGAAGCTAATAGGCTGTGCTGATTGTTGTACATGAGTCTGGTGGGCGTCTGGGCTGCCCAACACCGGACCTACTAGAATCAATGTTTGCCTCTGCGAGTACAAACTTGAAGATAAAACTGTAGAAGGTTGACTCTGCATGTCAGCCAACAGCTTCTATAAGGTGACTGATTTGCGAATTCTCAGAGTATGCCGAGCGTATAACCCACTACAGCCATGAAGCAAGGGCTTGAATGGTGATGTCTCATATCCCAGCTATCACCAGAAAAAAAAAAAGAGGTGCTTGTATGTGACCTGACTCACCTCTATGCATTGAAATGGTGCTAGAGTGCTCAAACAGGATCTTACATGGCTGTTGATCCTGACTTATCTATAAAGAAAGCGAGCTAATGACGACTTGTTGATCGCCAATGTATGGTAATCTATTTTGGACTACGAAGCCTGGCTGCGTCAAGAGGACCATCAAACCCTCTGATCGGAACGGAAGAGAGTTCGGGTCACTAGAAAGGACATGTAACTCGCTCACCCTGCATGCTGAAGCTAAGGCTATCAAGAAACCCAATTTGTATGATAGTAGCTTTAACTAATCGTGGGTTAAAGACTCAATACTGTCTGAATTGAGTCATGTTAAAACCCAGGACAGATTCCATTTGGAAACAGGGTGAGGGATATAAGTCGATTGAATTTTTTTTTTTTTTTTTTTTTTAAATGTCTAAAAGATCTGACAAATCTTTGTCATGGCTGATAGCACATGTACCAGAATGGCGGAATGTGTCTGATATCATGGAGCGGTAACATTTGAGAATAACTGGAGCCAGATGTTTCTCCTTGAAAAGCCAGAGAAAAGTTGGCCAGTTGAGGGATTGTGACACTCAGAGGAACAATGTGAATGATATGGTACCAGTCTCTGAAAACATGCCACTTGCCCTCGTAAACCTTCAGAGTAGAGGGCCTTCTTGCTCTCGAGATTCTCTCCGCAATCAAAGATTTAAATTGTTTGTCTTGCAAGGCTGTCTGGACAAGAGCCAAGCTTGAACAAAAAGACGGTCCGGACAGGGGTGGAACACCCCTGGCCGCGGTTGCTTGTGAATACTTGTGCTGACTGTAATCTTCCTGGGTAGATCTATCGCCTAGATTGAGTAGATCGGAGACCCAGTAGTTGTTCCATCTGAGAAGGGTAATCAGAACCATCTGACAATTCTGACCCCTTAACTTCTGGATTAATTCCAGTACCAAGACCGTGGGAGGGTAGGAGAATGACCACAACCCTTCCCAGGTGATTGATCGAGCATCCACGACCCAAGCTTCTGGGTCTGGAACCTGTGAGATGAAAGGTGGAGAATTTGCTATTCCACCTTGTTGCAAAGATCAATCATCGGACGTCTCCAAAGTGTGTCGATTGGAAGAAAGTCCGATTGATGGAGTGACCATTCTGTGTGTCTGAATTGTACATTGAGGTGGAGATTGTCGAACCAATGTAGAAACTGCCAGTTCAGATTGCACAGGTCTGGTGATTGGTGTCCCCTTGTTTTGAGGCAAGGCACCACCACAATGTTGTCTGACATAATGAGGGCAGTTTGTAATAAGAGTTGATCCTGCCCGAAATGAAAGGCATTGATGACAACCGTTATTTCTGAAAGGTTGATGTGGAAAGGGCTCGCCCCTGGCACCCACGTGCCGCTGACAGTATCTAAGTCCGGCAACAGGTGGGCACCCCAACCGTAGGTATTAGTGGCGGAACATACCGTTATCCCCTTGGGGTATCTCCAGAGTAATCCCTGTGGACAGCCTACAGGGGTTGTGCCATTGACTCAAGAATGATCGTATCTCTGGCGTGAGCATGACTGTTTTCTGGGATCGAAGGGACTTGAAAATGGCGCAATTACGCTAGCAAAGTCCTTTGTAAAGGGCGCCTAAAAGGACGGCTGAGAGGGATCAAGTCTGCTGCCGCATTGAATAATCCGAGGATCTGCAACTCTCTCGCTAAAATGCGCATCCTGCCGGAAACGGACTCTACGAGTGCAATTATCTGGATGATCGCAAACTCGAAGAAGCCTTACCAGATTCAGATCGGGAGAAACTCCACACCCAGATGGACCAAAATCCGGATTGGACAGATCAGACTTTATCCAGTTCACGAGAAAGCCTATATGACGTAAAGTGATATAAGATCGTTTCTGCCTTTGAGCAGAGTAGAACTTGACAGATGTTACTGGAGGATGTCGTCCAAATATACTGCCGACGCAATAGATGAAGTCGAGCGGAACAGGGTGACGACGTAATCCATAACCTTGGTACTAGCCCAAGGGCTTAAATTTAGGCCAAAAGGTATGACATGGAACTGATAAGCCTAGTCCCGACAAGCACAACGGAGAATGTCCGCAACTCGTGGGATAGGGACGTGAAATGTGCGTCGGTCATATCTAGCCAGCATATGATGGGGTTTAAGCGACGTGCCCGTCATACATGCGTCACGACGTATCAGGTCTAGGTTGGCAGAAGCAGTCAGCGCATTGGCCATGGAATGGTGAGCTGCCCTGTTAAGAACCCTAGCTAACCGGGCCGTCGAATCCCAAGCATGTTCATTGCCAGATTTATCAGCGATCCTGAAAATGGCTAGGGAGGCTAGATCTAACAGTGAAGACGTAGCGACTACATTTCGAACCAGCTTGGACTTGGCATTGAACACCGTTTAGTCCACTTTATAAGACAATGGAGCAGACATATGGACTGCTGCCATATTTTTATCCAGAGCCGGGACCTCAGTACTGAACGCACCGGAGTGAGTTTTGTACCATCGACCTGAAAACGACGCTGGTACTTGGCTTTCAGAAAAGAAAAACCTTAGCAATTCCTGGATCCCCTATGCGTGTCGACAGACGGTCATTAATTTCCTTAATTTTGTCGACTGGGGAAGGAGGCGGAAGGATAGAGTCTCTTCCCCCTCATCCAGATCGACCGACGCTCTAACCTTATAGTCGGTAATGGCAGCAGGAGGTGGAGGGCATTCTGAAGGGGCCAACACCTTATAAATTTCCTCCACTGCGGCTTTGAAGCTGAACTCAGTCCGTTCCATAGTTGGATCTGCATACCGCTGATTTGCCTGCGACTCATCGCACTCACTATGTACATAATCTTGCTCTGGTAAAGCATCCATATCGGGGTAATGCATACCAGGTGGCATAGATGACTCGATTCCATCATCTCTGATAAAGGCATTCACTCTCCCTTGTGGATGAGCTGTTAGCCTATGGACGGCTGGCAATGCCGAATGAATTGATTGGCATATGTTTGGCCTGAATGACTGCGACGGGCCGGCTATGACCGGCACCGACCGCTCGAATGGTCGGGTTGGATCGAGAGATTCCTCGCCAACTATCTGTGTCATGGTAGTGATATGTAACCGGTAGTACGGATTGACAGACGGAAACATCATTAGAATCTTCGTCAATCCGATTTGTGCGGATTGCGGTATGATAAAAGTCCCCGTGCTGGTACAGCGGTATAGTCGGATGGACTGGTATAAGACTAAAATCTCCATACGGTTGGACGACCGGTGCCTGTTGGGCTGGACGGCCGGAGCCGGATGAACGGTCAGTGCCGGCAAGTGTCGGCTGAAAGCTTGGCTGGACGACCGGTGCCATATGGGCTGAACGGTCATTGCCGGATCGCCCGGTGCCGGTTAGTGCCGGCGGGAAGGTCTGCTGGATGACCGGTGCCATATGGGCTGAACGGTCATTGCCGGATGGACGCCCGGTGCCGGATGTTGCCGACTGTAAGGTAATAACAATTACATAATGCTTATGTAGTGCGTCCAGCACTACGCGCCCATCTACCATTCGCTCAGAGGGAATGTTGGTTCTGGTACAGCTTGCATATCTGTACAGCATACAAGGTGACTTAGATGACGCAATTCTGTCATAATTGACACTTTCACTAAATCTCCCTTGTGGAGAAGCCGTGAACATATGGACGGCCGGCACTGCCGGCTGATTGAACTGGCGGATGGTCGGCCTGAAAGACCTGTTCTGGTAAAAGCTGTCATATCTGGGTAGCACATACCAAGTGGCATAGATAACTCAATTCCGTCACCTCTGATAATATCACTAATTCTCCCTTGTTTTAAAATCACACCGTCACGTATTTGACATGACGGGAGGTGTACACCGGCAATACCGACTAATTTGTCTGGTATATGGTCGGCCGGAATGTCGGCGAAGGTCCGGCTATGACCGGCACCTGCCTCTCGAATGGTCTGATTGGAGGGAGATTCATCTATAACATTTCTCTCATGGTAGTGATATGTAACCAGTAGTGTAGATGGACTGACGGGTACATCACTATAATCTCCGTAAATCCGATGTACAGCCGGTGCAGGTTGATGCCGGCTGGAAGACCGGTGCCATTTGGGCTTAACGGTCGTTGCCGGATGGTCGGCCGGTGCCGGTTGATGCCGGCTGGAAGGTCGGCTGGACGACCGGTGCCATTTGGGCTGAACGGTCGCTGCCGGATGGACGGCCGGTGCAGGTTGATGCCGGCTGGAAGGTTGGCTGGACGACCGGTGCCATTTGGGCTGAACGGTCGTTGCCGGATGGACGGCCGGTGCCGGTTGATACCGGCTGGAAGGTCGGCTGGACGACCGGTGCCAATTGGGCTGAACGGTCGTTGCCGGATGGACGGCCGGTGCCGGTTGATGCCGGCTGGAAGGTCGGCTGGACGACCGGTGCCATTTGGGCTGAACGGTCGTTGCCGTATGGACAGCCGGTGCCTGTCGACGCAGGCTGGAAGGTCGGCTGGCCGGCCGGTGCCATTTGGGCTGAACGGCCGGTGCCTGTTGATGCAAGCTGGAAGGTCGGCTGGCCGTCCGGTGCCATTTGGGCTGAACGGACGGTGCCAGATGGACGGTTAATGCCGGTTTGCCTGCTGAAGTGCCGGCTGAACTGACGGTGTCGGCTGGACTGACAGCTGGAAGGCCGGCGAAAGTGCATATTAAAATGGATCCAATTGATCCAGCATAGACTCCATGCGTCCTGACTTACAGGCCCGAAAGCCATGTACGGATCTGTGGTGAAATTTACACCCACTGGGCAGCCTAAACCATGTCAACATAATTTCCTCCATTTCCACATTGCCAACACCCATTTTGCCATTCATGCCTTCGTTGTCGACTTTGCTTACTGAAACGACAAAAGAAGAGAACAAAGCACAAATTAAAAAATTCAGCATATTATTAATTCGATAATACTATAACCGTTATTAACGGAGTAGTCAAATTATTCCGTGCCATGTTAACTCTTAATGACAACACTAGTTATCGCCGTGAGCGTGTTGCAATGGTTCGTTCAAGACGAAGTCTACTGAAACGAAAAAGATGATAAACAAAGCACAATTAGCAATTCAGCACGCTATTAAGTCGCTATTACCATAACCGTAACTAACGGAGGAAGTGAAATGATTTAGTGTCGCGTGAACTCATGACTTCAACATGAATTCCGCCCAAGCACAAATTAAAAATTCAGCATATTATTAATTCGATAATACTATAACCGTTATTAACGGAGTAGTCAAATTATTCCGTGCCATGTTAACTCTTAATGACCACACTAGTTATCGCCGTGAGCGTGTTGCAATAGGTCGTTCAAGACGAAGTCTACTGAAATGAAAAAGATGATAAACAAAGCACATTTAGCAATTCAACACGCTATTAAGTCGCTATTACCATAACCGTAACTAACGGAGGAAGCGAAATGATTTAGTGTCGCGTGAACTCGTGACTACAACACGAAATTCCGCCATTAATAGTCGCAACTGGTCGTTCAGAGATGAAGTCTACTGAAACGGAAAAGAAGATAAACAAAGCACAAATTAACAATTCAGTACGCTATTAAGTCGCTATTCCATAACCGTAACTAACGTAGGAAGCGAAATGATTAAGTGTTGCGTGAACTCGTGACTACAACACGAAGTCCGCCATTAAAGTCGCAAATTGGTCGTTCAAAGACTTTTTTGAAGTCTACTGAAACGTCAAAGAAGATAAATAAAGCACATATTATCAATGCAGCACGTTATTAGTCGCTAATATCGTAAACGTTACATACGGAATAAGCGAAATTATTGAGTGCTACATGTATTACATGCTAGTACCGCCATAAGCGTGCTTTGACCACGTTGCAACCTGGTCCGAAGTCTAGAAAAGGTGACAAAGTCACTCAAATTGGAAAATATTGTAAAATAATGTATACGACCTGTTGATGAATGATTATCCAACACAGTAATTCCAAATTTAACTTCGGATGGTCAGAATTTACACTAAGATGGCTTGGATTCATTGGAGGTCTAATTGTACGTGTTTACACACAACAAGCGAAGCTAAAAAACTAAAGAAGCGACACCTAACGGGCGGCAAGGGGAGGTAATGGGCAAGAGTTATTGCCCTTTGTCTATATGACATAGACAGGAAAGACGAATTTTCGTCTTTTGGTAGGGCTGGATTCGCGAGGTAGCAGGCTAATATCCCAAAGTAATGTGATTGGGGAACGTATTCAAAGGAGAAACTTCATAGTACCAGTTTAATTTTAAATCATTTGACAAGTCAAAAAGTTTTCATTTAAAAAAAAACTTCATAGTACCAGTTTAATTTTAAATCATTTGACAAGTCAAAAAGTTTTCATTTAAAAAAACTTCATAGTACCAATTTAATTTTAAATCAATTGACAAGTCAAAAAGTCTTGTAATATAAACTCCATGTAAATAAGACCATCCATCCTGGATAATGAGTGATAAAACAAAAATGCTCAAAACAGTCACTATGGTAACCATAATGGAAGTCCAATGGGTTCCATTTTCAAGTAAAACAAAGTAAACTTTTGTATCAAACTGCATGCCAAGTTTTATGTCTTTCTTATAAGACATTTTCTAGAAAAAACAATAACAGACAACTGCAAATGGATGAAGGACACAAGTACAACACATAAGCTATACTGATCATTGATCAGTATGGCTAAAAATACTTACATCTTCTGATCTTCTAGAATCTTCATCTAAATTTCTAACAAAAAAGAGAAGAATATAACTACTAGTTATTACTTTCATTTTATACAACCATAACTGACCTTTCACCAAACCATGGATAACCACACCCATTTTTAAAGCACAGCAAGTCATATACAAGTTTTCATTTGTCAAAAAGGCCTAAATAAATTAAAATATTTTGTGGAGACAAGTATATCTTAGTGGAGGACATAAGATTTAAAATCCCCAACAAGCCTTCTTTGTGTACATTTGATAACATAATGTCAAATACATTGGCAACTCTAGATTCAGTCAGTAGTCCCTTAATATTGGTATGTATTCAAGTTTTCATTGACACAGAGTGATAGTTAAATGTCTGGCAATGTGAGGAAAAGAACAGAACCTTGCACTTTTTTTCAATATATCATTGACCATTTTATATTTTAACCTGCTTACAACTATTAGCTTGAGAGTGTACCATATACGAGGTCATCGCCTTGTTGGGGTAGAGATAGGGATTAGGAGAGTGTACCATATCCCAGGTCATTACCTTGTTGGGGAGGTGATGGGACCTGAGAGAGTGTACCATATCCCAGGTCATTACCTTGTTGAAGAGGGATGGGGCTTAGGAGAGTGTACCATATCCCAGGTCATTACCTTGTTGGGGAGGGGATGGGGCTTAGGAGAGTGTACCATATCCCAGGTCATTACCTTGTTGGGAAGGGGATGGGGCTTAGGAGAGTGTACCATATCCCAGGTCATTACCTTGTTGGGGAGGTGATGGGACCTGAGAGAGTGTACCATATCATAGGTCATTACCTTGTTGGAGAGGGGATGTTGCTTTAGAGTGTGTACCATATCCCAGGTCATTACCTTGTTGGGGAGGGAAATGGCTTAGGAGAGTGTACCATATCACAAGTCATTACCTTGTTGGGGAGGTGATGGGAGATGGGAGAGTGTACCATAATACAGGTCATCACCTTGTTGGGATGGGGCTTAGGAGAGTGTACCATATCCAAAGTCATTGTTGGAGAGGGGATGGGGCTTAGGAGAGTGTACCATATCCCAGGTCATTACCTTGGTTTGGGGTGAATGGGGCCTGGAGAGTGTACCATATCACAGGTCATTACCTTGTTGGGGAGGTGATGGGACTTGGGAGAGTGTACCATATCACAGGTCACTACCTTGTTTTTAGGTGACTGGGGCCTGGAGAGTGTACCATATCCCAGGTCATTACCTTGGTTTTAGGTGAATGGGGCCTGGAGAGTGTACCATATCCCAGGTCATTACCTTGGTTTTTGGTGAATGGAGCCTGGAGAGTGTACCATATCCCAGGTCATTACCTTGGTTTTAGGTGAATGGGGCCTGGAGAGTGTACCTTATCCCAGGTCATTACCTTGGTTTTAGGTGAATGGGGCCTGGAGAGTGTACCATATCCCAGGTCATTACCTTTGTTTTGGGTGAATGGAGCCTGGAGAGTGTACCATATCCCAGGTCATTACCTTGGTTTTGGGTGAATGGGGCCTGGAGAGTGTACCATATCCCAGGTCATTACCTTGGTTTTGGGTGAATGGGGCCTGGAGAGTGTACCATATCCCAGGTCATTACCTTGGTTTTGGGTGAATGGGGCCTGGAGAGTGTACCATATCCCAGGTTATTACCTTGGTTTTAGGTGAATGGGGCCTGGAGAGTGTACCATATCCCAGGTCATTACCTTGGTTTTGGGTGAATGAGGCCTGGAGAGTGTACCATATCCCAGGTCATTACCTTGGTTTTAGGTGAATGGGGCCTGGAGAGTGTACCATATCCCAGGTCATTACCTTGGTTTTGGGTGAATGGGGCCTGGAGAGTGTACCATATCCCAGGTCATTACCTTGGTTTTGGGTGAATGGAGCCTGGAGAGTGTACCATATCCCAGGTCATTACCTAGGTTTTGGGTGAATGGGGCCTGGAGAGTGTACCATAAGTCATCACTTTGTTGGGGAGGACATGGGAGATTGTAGACGTATTATCATTTGTCAGTATTATCCAAGACCCATTTTCTTTCTTGAAAAAAATACCTAATCAAAGTACATTATAACAAATGAAGCCCCATAATTCATAACCCAATAGACATAAGAAATTAATCTGGCCTTGGGTGTATAACCAAAGAGAGCAAGGACAACTAAGCCTGAGTGTAAATAACATCCCTTCATTATATGAATGGTAAACGACACCTGATTTTTTTTATTGGTTCAGTCATCCCTTGATTATATGAATGGTAAAAGACACCTGATTTTTGATTGATTCAGTCTGCATCAGATACTTTTAAAATGACCTTTTAGGTCTTTCAGATGACCTTGGGATCTTGAAGTGAGCGGCAAGTTTTGTTACGTGTAATGGCCCCCACCCCACCCCACCTTCTTTTGCTAATGTGAAGGGTGGACTTACTTACATGGAAGGGATCCAACAGTATGCTGCAAGATTCTAACAGTGAGGGGTAGGCTGATTTACATGTAAGGAACCCTTCTAAGTTTCTTAAAGTGAGGGATAGATTTACTTACATGTAAGGGACCCACCTGTCTGCTATAAGTTTTCTAAAGTGAGGCGAGGTCTTATTTACAGGTAAGGAACCCTCCTGTCTGCTAAGTTTCTTGAAATGAGGGTTGGGCTTACTTACATGTGAGGGACCCTCCTCTATGTGTGTGTGTGTGTGTGTGTGATTAGGATTTTTAATATAGCTTTAACAATGCACTGGGGCATTATGCCACAGACATGTAGCATGATGTCCCACCCAGTCACATTATCTTGACACCAGGCCAACCAGTCTTAACACTACCTCTTAATGCTGAGCATCTAGTGAGGCGGCTGTTAATATCATTTTTGTAAGTATCTGGTATGTCTTGGCTGAGGTTTGAACCTACAAACTCCCACTTCCGAGGCAGATGCTCCAACCACTAGTTCACCAGAGGGATCTCTCTCTGCTATTAGTTTCTCAAAGTGAGAGATGGACTTAGTTACATATAAGGGACCCTCTACTCTCTGCTATAAGTTTCTTAAAGTGAGGATTTGGCTTACTTACATGTTAGGGACCTGCCTTTCTGCTATAAGTTTCTTAAAGTGAGGATTTGGCTTACTTACATGTTAGGGACCTGCCTTTCTGCTATAAGTTTCTTAAAGTGAGGATTTGGCTTGCTTACATGTTAGGGACCTGCCTTTCTGCTATAAGTTTCTTAAAGTGAGGATTGGCTTACTTACATGTTAGGGACCTGCCTTTCTGCTATAAGTTTCTTAAAGTGAGGATTTGGCTTGCTTACATGTTAGGGACCTGCCTTTCTGCTATAAGTTTCTTAAAGTGAGGATTTGGCTTACTTACATGTTAGGGACCTGCCTTTCTGCTATAAGTTTCTTAAAGTGAGGATTTGGCTTACTTACATGTTAGGGACCTGCCTTTCTGCTATAAGTTTCTTAAAGTGAGGGGTGGGGTTTCAATCAAGCTTCAGATATATGATGTAACCACTTCTAACTAAAACCAAATGATTGATGTCCATATCTTAGAGAATGCAGGGGATGTTTGTATAAAATCATTTATTCCAACAAGGTTGATAATACATGTTCTGAAAAATGTCATTAGTAATTAGACTGCACCAGTTGTGATCCAAGTCAATTAAATGAAAATTTTCAATATAATAAATAAGTTAAATAAATTACATTTCAATTAAATAATAAATGTCAATTACTTTCAAAAACAATTTTAATTACACAAATTATAAGGCATATTAATTAATTATATTAATTATAAGGCATATTTAACTAATTAGATTCCATTTAATTTACTTTCTAGAATACTCAACAGTTCATCTTTTCTCATTTTTGTCTAGAATGTTATAAATATATTTAAATGCATTTATTAAATATTTTTTTAAGTAATGGCGACATTCATCTTAAACCATACAAAAATATAATAAAGCATCTTTTGCTGTTTCAATACATTCCCATGCTCTTTTTATCATGCATATAAAATTTAAAATTACATTTCATGATTTTATAAGTTTAATGAAATAGCAATGATGTAATAATGTGACAGTAAGCTAGACAGACTGATGACTGGAAAATGCTCAAAAATATTAACTTGTCCCTAATGAAATGCCTAATGCTCAAAAAATATTAACTTGTCCCTAATGAAATGCCTAATGCTCAAAAAATAATATCTTGTCCCTAATGAAATGCTTAATGCTAAAAAAATACTAACTTGTCCCTTCTGTGCTTTCTGTCATCTCTATCTTTTCTTTTGTCCTTGTCATCTTCTTTCCTTCTGTCTTTATTTCCTTCATGTCTTCTACGTCTCTCCTCGTCCTACAAGAAACCGACTTTAAACCATTTTATCAACTTTAAAAATTAAGAACTCGACATGATGGTCACATGTACAATTCTTACTGACCCAATCACAAGAGTGTTAGAAGATAAAAAAATTTTTTAATATTCAGGCCAGGATTTCACATACTGGGGCCAAGTCAGCCCATCAGTAGGATTTCATATACTAGGGTCAAGACATGCCATCAACAGGATTTCATACACTTATGTCAATATAGCCCGTCAATAGGATTTCATACCATGGGATCCATTAATGGGATTTCATACACTGGGATTAAGACAGGCCATCAACAGGATTTCATTAACTGATGTCAATATAGTCTACCAGCAGGATTTCATATAATGGGCTTCATAATTGGGATTTCATAAATTGGGGTCAATGTAGCCATAAGCTGGGTTTCATACACTTTGGTCAATATAGCCCCTCAACAGGATCTCATAGACTGAGTCAAAATAGCCCATCAACAGGATCTCATATACTGGGGTCAATAAAGCCCTTCAACAGGATCTCATATACCGAGTCAAAATAGCCCCTCAACAGGATCTCATTGACTGAGTCAAAATAGCCCCTCAACAGGATCTCATAGACTGAGTCCATAAAGCCCTTCAACAGGATCTCATAGACTGAGTCAAAATAGCCCAACAGCAAGAGAATACATGTCATTTTTTCATATGTGAGGTCAGGGTTACAACAGATAAGAAAAATACAGTAAACTGAATAAGGTCAATGACCATATCATCTGAATCAGAGATGCAATAAATCACATATTGTGTCAAACACACATATACAAGCATAACTATTGAATTTCATATCAATTTGCATGTACTATTGAATCTCAAGTATAACTATCAAATTTCATATCAATTTGCATGACATATTTTATCATCATAAAAGTGTAACTATCAAATTTCATATCAATTTGCATGACATATTTTATCACTATAAAAGTATAACTATCAAATTTCATATCAATTTGCATGTACTATTGTATCTCAAGTATAACTATCAATTTCATATCACTTTGCATGTAATATTGTATCACAAGTATTACTATCGAGTAATTGATAATTGATGTACATTAGACATCAAGCAATTATGAGTTTCAGAGCATGAAAGGGTAGACACTGATATTCCCAAGGTGTGAATTTGCATTGATTTGGGACTAGTAAATAATAAAGCTCTAATTTGAAGTCATCAAGTTGACAAGACAAATGGTTTTCCTGAAGACTGCTTATGTCTTCTTGTTGCCCTAACATCTACTTTCAATATAACTATGGACTGTATTATTTCAAATGCAGTCGTTGTCAAGGACACCAAGAGCCTGCAATTCTGCACCACAAATTGTCCAATTTGAAAGCAGATTTCCATGAACCACAATGTGCAATTCTGCCCAAAAAATTGCCCCAACTGAAAAACATATTTCTATGAACCAAATGGTCATCGATTCTGCTCTGCAAATTGCCCCAACTGAAAGCTGATCTCCATGAACCACAATGTCTGCGATTCTGCTCTGCAAATTGCCCCAATTGAAAGCAGATTTCCATGAACCAAAAGGTCTGATGGTAAAAAGCATGTTGGGGTACTGTTCACAAATATGCCTAACATAGAATGATAAAAGGCAAGTTGGGGTTACTGAAAGTTACTATTCACAAATATGCTTCACAGTATTTCCATTGCAGATTTAACGCAATACGTTAACTTTTACATATCAAAAGAAGAACTGGGAAAGATGATATTTATTATTTGTCTCTAACCTTACGACATATAATATATATATATATATATATATATATATATATATATATATATATATATATATATATATGATGGAACAGTTTTATGCTAGACTGGTTTTCTTATCTTCAACATAAGAAAACATATCAATATAAAGTTTTAACAGGCAACAAGTCAAATGATCAGTCAGACACTATGCCTCAGTTGCAATGGAAGCATTATTTTTAGTAAAAAAGTACAAGTCATGCCATTTGTTTAAATAATAATCTTACCTCATCTCTATCTTTTTTGCTATGACTCCTCTCTCCTCCTCTTTCACGCCTTTCTCTTCGCTCACGTCGCTGCCTTTCTCTCTCCTGCTGCAAAAACGGACATCTTTACGGCTATTACATTGAAATTTACAAACGGAAAAACATGAATTACCTTGATAATGTAGGTGAGTTAAACCAACTATAAATTGACAGTAATGCAAATATAACAAGCATAAGAAAGATGACAGTGCAAATATAACAAGCACAAGAAAGATGACAGTACAAATATAACAAGCACAAGAAAGATGACAGTGCAAATATAACAAGCACAAGAAAGATGACAGTACAAATATAACAAGCACAAGATGACAGTACAAATATAACAAGCACAAGAAAGATGACAGTACAAATATAACAAGCACAAGATGACAGTACAAATATAACAAGCACAAGAAAGATGACAGTGCAAATATAACAAGCACAAGAAAGATGACAGTACAAATATAACAAGCACAAGAAAGATGACAGTACAAATATAACAAGCACAAGAAAGATGACAGTGCAAATATAACAAGCACAAGATGACAGTACAAATATAACAAGCACAAGATGACAGTACAAATATAACAAGCACAAGAAAGATGACAGTACAAATATAACAAGCACAAGATGACAGTACAAATATAACAAGCACAAGAAAAATGACAGTGCAAATATAACAAGCACAAGAAAGATGACAGTACAAATATAACAAGCACAAGAAAGATGACAGTACAAATATAACAAGCACAAGAAAGATGACAGTACAAATATAACAAGCACAAGAAAGATGACAGTACAAATATAACAAGCACAAGAAAGATGACAGTGCAAATATAACAAGCACAAGAAAGATGACAGTACAAATATAACAAGCACAAGAAAGATGACAGTACAAATATAACAAGCACAAGAAAGATGACAGTGCAAATATAACAAGCACAAGAAAGATGACAGTACAAATATAACAAGCACAAGAAAGATGACAGTACAAATATAACAAGCACAAGATGACAGTACAAATATAACAAGCACAAGAAAGATGACAGTGCAAATATAACAAGCACAAGAAAGATGACAGTACAAATATAACAAGCACAAGAAAGATGACAGTACAAATATAACAAGCACAAGAAAGATGACAGTACAAATATAACAAGCACAAGAAAGATGATAGTACAAATATAACAAGCACAAGAAAGATGACAGTACAAATATAACAAGCACAAGAAAGATGACAGTACAAATATAACAAGCACAAGAAAGATGACAGTACAAATATAACAAGCATAAGAAAGATGACAGTGCAAATATAACAAGCACAAGAAAGATGACAGTGCAAATATAACAAGCACAAGAAAGATGACAGTACAAATATAACAAGCACAAGAAAGATGACAGTGCAAATATAACAAGCACAAGATGACAGTACAAATATAACAAGCACAAGAAAGATGACAGTACAAATATAACAAGCACAAGAAAGATGACAGTACAAATATAACAAGCACAAGAAAGATGACAGTACAAATATAACAAGCACAAGAAAGATGACAGTACAAATATAACAAGCACAAGAAAGATGACAGTACAAATATAACAAGCACAAGAAAGATGACAGTGCAAATATAACAAGCACAAGAAAGATGACAGTACAAATATAACAAGCACAAGATGACAGTGCAAATATAACAAGCACAAGATGACAGTGCAAATATAACAAGCACAAGATGACAGTGCAAATATAACAAGCACAAGAAAGATGACAGTGCAAATATAACAAGCACAAATTATTTCCCTGCAAATATAACAAAGGAAACTTGGAATCTGATTCAGAAAAAGCTGTAAAAAAAAAAAAAGCTGTAAAGTTCCTGACATGGAAAGTAGTGACATTTCATTTCCCTATCTCAAAAGGTTATAGACAAAAAGTGCAGAAAAAGGTTAACAAAAAGAGTGACCTAGACCAACAAGATGAGACCTTGATCGTGATTCACAAGAGGCTGTCAAATACAATGGTTAAACCCTGTACATCAAATGTTTACCATAGTATATTCCTTTCTATCAAATGTGTACCATGGTACATTCCTGTACACCAAATGTATGCTATGGTTCATCCCTGTACATCAAATATGTACCATGGTAAATCCCTTTACATCAAATATATACCATGGTAAATCCTTGTACATCAAATATATACCATGGCAAATCCTTGTACATCAAATATATACCATGGTAAATCCTTGTACATCAAATATATACCATGGTAAATCCTTGTACATCAAATATATACCATGGTAAATCCTTGTACATTGAATATATACCATGGTAAATCCTTGTACATCAAATATATACCATGGTAAATCCTTGTACATCAAATATATACCATGGTAAATCCTTGTACATCAAATATATACTATGGTAAATCCTTGCACATCAAATATATACCATGGTAAATCCTTGTACATCATATGTTAGCCCTGGTACATACCTATACATGTGTGTACCATGGTACATCCCTATACAATAAATTTGTACCATAGTATATCCCTGTACATCAAATATGTCTCATGATACATCTCTGAACATCAATTATGTACCATGGTTCATCCCTGTACAACAAATGTATACCATGATACATACCAGTACAGAAAATGTGTACCATGGTATACTCTAATCAAATGTGTGCTATGATTCATATATGTACATCAAATATTATCATGATACATCCCTGTACATCAGATGTGTACATGATACATCCATGTACATCAAATGTGTACATGATACATTTCTGTATATCAAAAAATGTGTACATGATATATCCCTGTATATCAACTGTGTACATGATACATGCTGTACATCAAACAGCATTTGATATAAAGCAGAGATAAAAGTAGTCTTAAAATATCATTGTGTTATGTTGACCTTCAAGATAACATCCAAAACATGACTATGCATAATGATACTTGCTTCAGTCATTTAGCTCCAACAGCTCTAAGGTCAAAATTCAGTATGGTACATGTGACTCTCAAACCTAAAATGCTGACCTTTGACCTTGACCTGAATATACACACACAACATGGTGTGTGACAGATTTTTAGCATTGATATACATGCTGCGAAATATTC
Organism: Unio delphinus; assembly: GCA_029339505.1. Classification (NCBI taxonomy): domain Eukaryota; kingdom Metazoa; phylum Mollusca; class Bivalvia; order Unionida; family Unionidae; genus Unio; species Unio delphinus. Next base: position 194,056 of record JAQISU010000343.1, read on the forward strand.
ATCAGACTTGGTGTAGCGATGACCTAAATTTAAAACTTCTTTTCGCAATCACTGTCAACCCCATATGGATTTAAAACAATAAATTTACATGATCTCGATCACGATATCGTATATTTCTTGATAAAATATTTGTTTGAGAGATTGATATGATAATGGGTTAATTAAAGCAGCTGAGAAGATGTGATCTTAAGTTGGTTCAATTTCATAATATATTTGTGCTTATCTCTGATATTTCAGTGAAAAAAAAAAAATAAGAAGAAAAAAAAAACAATTAGATAAGCCTCATCATTGTTAGAATACCTTGATTTTTAAAGTTATTTATGCCATTTAATCTTTATTTACGAAGGTTTTTTTCGGCATTTGGACCCTAAAAAAAAGTGGTCTGTTCACCCATTCTGCTGCTCACCTGCTAAAGATAACAAAAAAAATATGCTAGTTGTATCCCATTATCTGAAACAGCTCAGAAAGCACACCAGAAAAACTTAAATTATTGAGCGGTTTCTTGACCTTCAAAAAAGAACCTATGTAGAACCTATGTAGTACTTGGTATATCTTGCAGTAATGCTGCCTAAGTATGCCATGTTACATGCCTTAATCTTAAAAGCTATCTAAAGATACAAAGTCAAAACAGATGTGGAATGGAAAATTACTGACTCATTCCCTTGACCCTAAGGATGGGAGCTCTTTTTTGACAAACAAACCTTTTACTGGTGATCTCGTAGTATAGACAAATTCACTCATTAATCATCAATGGCTGTACTTAGAACAAGAAATTGTCAATGAAAACTCAAAATATTGATCTGTGACCTTGACCTAGAATGATAGGACCCACAAAGTTGTGATTATGTACACATTGGCCAAGACTAATCTCGTAAACTCAAATGGATTTAAATTATAGTCTGTAAGTGAAAAGGTGATGGTAAAGCCTTAAAACAAAGCAATTTGTGACCTTGACCTTGACAATAAGACACCTTCCGTGGATTATATAGATGAATACTAGTTTTCATTTATTGACTGCAAATTATTTTTAAATTAAATAGCGGAAACAAAATTGTGACAGATAGGTGGAGATGTGATATATCTCCTACTTTAATTTAAAAAGGCTGGAGACAATTATGATACCACGGTAACAGAATTACCAAATTATGAAAAACAGAACCACATATAATTAATATCAAGATGCTTATGTCATTTGCATATAGTCTCATTCATCCAGACCTCTTACATAGTTTCAAGAGATCTTCATCAAACAAAGATGTGTTATTATCAGAATCTTTTACAAAATTTGGAAAAGTAATTTGATTGGCTGTTGAGATGAAATGATGTAATTGTTTTCATGTAAGCACAGATGGTTTTTTGAGACATGGCTTCTGGATCCCTCTGTCCAACCAGACTGATGCATCTAATAATTGTCATCATTACTGATAAGCAAATCCATGTTAAATGAAAAGTAAAAAAAAAATCATTTCTACAAACAAGTCCCAAAAAAATCATGTCTCCTAATGATTCTAACTAAATTCATGTCTTCCAATGATTAAGACAAATCATTGTCTATTTTGTGTACGATTAAATCATATCTACTGAATACTGAATACTAAAAATCACGTATTCAACTGGTCATGATATTCTTTCACATTACCAAATAATATTTTCAGTAAAAGATAGTTCCATAAGCAGTATATCTAATAAACAGGGTTAAAATATGGTAGAATCTGGAACAATATGTATTGCAATATGGTAGAATCTGGAACAATATGTATTGCAATATGGTAGAATCTGGAACAATATGTATTGCAATATGGTAGAATCTGGAACAATATGTATTGCAATATGGTAGAATCTGGAACAATATGTATTGCAATATGGTAGAATCTGGAACAATATGTATTGCAATATGGCAGAATCTGGAACAATATGTATTGCAATATGGCAGAATCTGGAACAATATGTATTGCAATATGGCAGAATCTGGAACAATATGTATTGCAATATGGCAGAATCTGGAATAATATGTATTGCAATATGGCAGAATCTGGAACAATATGTATTGCAATATGGCAGAATCTGGAACAATATGTATTGCAATATGGCAGAATCTGGAACAATATGTATTGCAATATGGCAGAATCTGGAACAATATGTATTACAATATGGCAGTGTACCAATAAATACTGATCAGTCAACATATTGTTACACCAGGCTGTTATTTATGAGTCAAATAAAATCCCTGTCTCTTGACACATGGATAATTGGATTTTAAAAAGCTTACAAAGGGTGAGACCAAAAATAGTTACCTCATCATCATCTTTATGTTTTCTTCTTTCTTTGTCCCTGTCCTCCTCCTCCTCTCTATGTCGACGTCGTTTGTCATCATCATCTCTATGTCGACGTCGTTTGTCATCATCATCATCATCTCGCTGTCGATATCGTTTCTCATCATCATCCCTTTGTTTCCTCCTACTACTACTATCATCTCTATGTCTGCTTCTCTGTTCTTTATCATTGTCATCTGCATCTTTGTCATGTCTTCTTTTCCTATCATCCTCATCGCGATGTCGACTTTTACTCTGTTCATCTTCTATTGTACCTTTAAGCCGTTCGTCATCACCCCGTCTCTGTAATACAAAAAAAAATTAACAAGTACATGTTTACCTTTTGATTCCTTACTGTTTCCAAAATAACTTCTTTGTTGGCCATATTGGATGTTCAAGTAGCAGCATTTTTATTTAGGACCAAATAGATACTTGGGATGAATGTGTTATGTAAAGTTTCCAGGCAATCCTCCAAGTACTTTAGGAGTACATGTAGTTTAGGAGGAGTAGGGATAAACTTGCACTAATGGACAGATGGACATCAGACATCTCATAAGTACTGCGCTAATGGACAGATGGACATCAGCCATCTCATAAGGACAGATGGACATCAGACATCTCATAAGGACAGATGGACATCAGACATCTCATAAGTATTGCGCTAATGGACAGATAGACATCAGACATCTTGTAAGTACTGCACTAATGGACAGATGGACATCAGACATCTCATAAGTACTGCACTAATGGACAGATGGACATCAGACATCTCATAAGTACTGCGCTAATGGACAGATGGACATCAGACATCTCATAAGTATTGTGCTAATGGACAGATAGACATCAGACATCTCATAAATATTGTGCTAATGGACAAATGGACATCAGACATCTCATAAGTATTGTGTTAATGGACAGATGGTCATCAGACATCTTGTAAGTATTGCACTAATGGACAGATGGACATCAGACATCTCATAAGTACTGCGCTAATGGACAGATGGACATCAGACATCTCATAAGTATTGTGCTAATGGACAGATAGACATCAGACATCTCATAAATATTGCGCTAATGGACAAATGGACATCAGACATCTCATAAGTATTGTGTTAATGGACAGATGGTCATCAGACATCTTGTAAGTATTGCACTAATGGACAGATGGACATCAGACATCTCATAAATATTGCGCTAATGGACAGATGGACATCAGACATCTCATAAGTATTGCGCTAATGGACAGATGGACACCAGACATCTCAAATATTGCGCTAATGGATAAATGGACATCAGACATCTCATAAATATTGCTCTAATGGACAGATGGACATCAGACATCTCATAAATATTGTGCTAATGGACAGATGGACATCAGACATCTCATAAATATTGCGCTAATGGACAGATGGACATCAGACATCTCATAAATATTGAGCTAATGGATAAATGGACATCAGACATCTCATAAATATTGTGCTAATGGACGGACGGACATCAGACATCTCATAAATATTGCGCTAATGGACAGATGGACATCAGACATCTCATAAATATTGCGCTAATGGACAGATAGACATCAGACATTTCATAAGTATACTATCTTCTTTTCTCTCCAAAGCATATTGCATTTTTTTAAAAAAATGGTATTGCACTTTCATTTATTTTGATTTGCAGTCATTTTCAATAGGCATGTGCAACTGGATAATTTATTTTCAACAGTATAATGCCTCTTACATTTATCATGTGCACTGACCCATTTTAGGAACAACACACTTCCTGATTCTCAAAACCCAACCACCACTGTCTAGAAGGTCAACAACAAACTTCCCGATTTCCAAACCCAATCACCACTGTCTGGAAGGTCAACAACACACTTCCCGATTCTCAAAACCCAACCACCACTATCTGGAAGGTCAACAACACAGTTTCAGCATACACACTAACAAGCCCTCATAGCCCTAGATGATCACTAGATGTATGATGTAAGGGAAAAACTTCCTTCCTACCTTCATTCCTTCTTTCATCATCAACAAATAAACAAATGACTGAGCTAATAAATGATTTTAGTAAGTGAATGAGTTAGAAACCTGGAAGTTAATTTGTGAGTACATTTATCTATTCCATTAACTAATCAATGTTACTTTTTAGAAGCGATTCAAAATTTCATTATATATATTCCATTAACTAGTCAATGTTACTTTTTAGAAGCGATTCAAACTTCATTATAAATATTTGCTAATGCAATAGTTATTACACTGTCTTCCCTAACGACTCGGATTTTCATTTTCTCTTTTTGGAGTTTTACTAATCAAATGAAAAATCTCGAATAATTATTCAAAATTTTGTCACATGATCACAATGAAAAATATGCAATCTGATAAAAATTATATTAGGAAAAAAAAAACTGAAAACTTGAATACATGGACATTTCAGAAAATTTAGGATTAAAGATATTCCAACTTTCAAAGAACATGAATTCTGCAAACCTTTTCCAAGCTCAATTCTCAGAAATGGAGGTTAATGTAGATAAAAAACACCACATACACTGTCTGAAAAGTGATACCTAGGTTTCACCATAGAAACAAGAAGGCAACAGTCGTATGTCAGGACATTACAATGTATGACACTTACAAATGCTATTTCTTTCCCATCCCTTTTGCCTGTCTTTTCCCGCTTCTCTCTTCTTTCTCTCCGTAACCTCTCCCTCTCGTCCTGAAATGAATTTATTTCAGGATTATCCAAGTTTCAATCTTCACTGTTAAAAAGTTGTTTAAACTAAACATAATTTTAAGTGTAAATATTTTAATTTATCAACTAGGAATGTGTTTCTATTTAAAACACATAGCTGCCAATACAGAAACATCCTTTCATCATGTCCAAATCCTTTCTTGAAAAAAAGTGTAATTTTATTTATGTAACAGTGAATATTTAATGTTTTTATAACATGTGTAATGCATATGAGTTGGCTTATGTTTTGGTGCTGAGTGGTCTTTGAGCTGACATGTGTAAAATGTATGAGTTGGTTCAGGTACTGGTGCTGAGTAGTCTTTGAGCTGATAACATGTGTAATGCATACAAGTTGGCTCAGGTACTGGTGCTGAGTGGTCTATTAGCTGACAACATGTGTAATGCATACAAGTTGGCTCAGGTATTGGTACTGAGTGGTCTTTGAGCTGATAACATGTGTAATGCATACAAGTTGGCTCAGTTATTGGTGCTGAGTAGTTCAGCTTGCTCCAAAATATGACAACATAATAACTAAACTGAAAATAAAGTATAGCAAAATATGTGATTTTTTTCTGGCAGGGATTGCTCTGGGCTTCGCCAGTGTCACAAATTGCAATTTGTTTTTCTTGCTGGTGACAAAATATACAAGCTGGAAGTTTTTTTGGCAACAACCTTTTCGGATGTTTAATTTGTACATACAGTCATGGATTTGGAGTGGAGACATTCAAAAGGACCATGAAAGGAAACCACAAACTTGGACACACAATACACTGAAATCTGTTACATAAATGAATCCTTTGTTCATATTGGCAAACCCATCTTTACAGTGCATTGTTACATCATAATCCATTTATGTTGACATGTATCCCTCAAGGCATTAAGTAAAAAATGTATCTCTTAAGCATTACCATATTTTCCAGACTATAAGTCAATTCATAAGACGAGTCCAGGTCAATATCTTGGCTTTGTATTTTACACTAGTAATGGTATCATTGTAAGATATTCCATATTACCGGCAATTGTAAAATTACATTACCGAAGCTAACATGCTTGTACTTTTACTTCTGAACAAATCACTGCTATATTCTGTTATCAATTGACAGCTGAATAAACAGTCAATGCTTGTTTTATTATAATTGAAAGCACATCCATGTTGTAGTTCATTTTATTACCTGTAGTTACGAACGTAACTTAAATAAACTTTCAATGACACAAACCATATATAAGTCAAATTGGAGTATAAAATGAAGCACCGACTTTCAAGTAAAAAAGTATTGACTTATACGCCGGAAAATATGGTAAGTTAGAAAATTTATCCCTTAAAGCATCAAGTAAAAATTGTATCTCTTAAAGCATTAAGTAAAATTTGTATCTCTTAAAGCATTAAGTAAAATTTGTATCTCTTAAAGCATTAAGTTAGAAATGTATCCCTTAAAGCATCAAGTTAGAAAATTTATCCATCAAAGCATCAAGTAAGAAAATGTATCCCTCAAAGCATTAAGTCAGAAAATTTATCCCTTAAAGCATTAAGTTTGAAAATTTATCCCTCAAACCATTAAGTTAGAAAATGTATTCCTCAAAGCAAAGAGTTAGAAAATTTATCCCTTAAAGCAAAGAGTTAGAAAATTTATCCCTAAAAGCATTAGGTTAGAAAATTTATCCATCAATGCATTAAGTTAGAAATGTATTCCTCAAAGCAAAGAGTTAGAAAATTTATCCCTTAAAGCAAAGAGTTAGAAAATTTATCCCTAAAAGCATTAGGTTAGAAAATTTATCCATCAATGCATTAAGTTAGAAATGTATTCCTCAAAGCAAAGAGTTAGAAAATTTATCCCTAAAAGCATTAGGTTAGAAAATTTATCCATCAATGCATTAAGTTAGGGTTAGGGTTAGGGTTAGGGTTAGGGGTATATAGGAGTATAGCATAATAAAATTCATCCATTCATCTCAAACAATATTGAAGAATGGAAATGAACGACATGGATAGATGATGGATGAAGAGGCATACGGAAAACACTGCAAAATCTAACAGAATTATACACTAGCTTTCAAAGGTACAATCTTTCATAAACATCAAAAAGTCTTGTGTTAACATTCATATCATATTTTTCGTAGGAATCTTCATGATCTGAATCGAAAGAAGAAAATAAAAACAAAAAGCACAAAATGATACAGATTTGTTAAAATATGTTCGAAAAACATACCTCTGTTAGATTGACATCAACAACTGTTTTTTCCTGAAAATGCAAACATGTATGTGTCAACAACCACAGCAATGAGATTAATACAAAGGCAAGAACACATCAGCAATTTGTTAAAGTTACAGTTGTTATGCCAAACACTGACATGTAAAAATGCTATTCACAACACAGTAAACACAATTACACTATTCCTTATTTTAGCTCCAATACAGAATCATTTTTAACTTACCTTACAAAATATAAAAAAGGTCAGGCACAACTGAGCCATTATGACCTTGACCTTTGACCCTAAATTGGGCTCATGATCCACTGGCTTCATTTTAACTGTCATGTTATGAAACCATCTCTAATATTCTTAAGTGAAAAGATTCTCAAATTAGTCCCTATGGAAGCTACATTGGATGTAAGATTGGAACCATTTCTATTTCCTGCAAACTGGACACCAACAGAAGAGTTTCTGTAAAAACCCCATTTTCATATCACCATCCAATCACAAGAATAAGTAAAATAATTTTTTCACTGTGGCAGCCATATTTATGGTCAGATCAGCAAGACAATCCTTTTGAATTCAGGATCAACTAGATATCATAATTATTCTTCAGGCAAAACCCCCATGTCAACATGACTTTTCATTAAGATGGGGCTGCAATATCAAGAATTTCAAAAGGGTTGCCATGGTGGTCATACTGACTTTTAGATCAGCACATTTTTGATTTAGCATTAACAAGACAGCATAAGGAACTAGACATCATAAGGATATATCATAAGGATCTAGACATCATAAGGAACAAGACATTATAAGGACCTAGACATCATAAGGAACTAGACATCATAAGGATATATCATAAGGATCTAGACATTATAAGGATCTAGACATCATAAGGAACTAGACATCAAACTAGACATCATAAGGAACCAGACATCATAAGGAACTAGACATCATAAGGATATATCATAAGGAACTAGACATCATAAGGAATTAGACATCATAAGGAACCAGACATCATAAGGAACCAGACATCATAAGGAACCAGACATCATAAGGAGCTAGACATCATAAGAATCCAGACATCATAAGGAACTAGACATCATAAGGATCCAGACATCATAAGGAACTAGACATCATAAGGAACCAGACATCATAAAGAACCAGACATCATAAGGAGCTAGACATCATAAGGATCCAGACATCATAAGGAACTAGACATCATAAGGAACTAGACATCATAAGGAAGCAGACATCATAAGGAACCAGATATCATAAGGAACCAGGCATCATAAGGATCCAGACATCATAAGGAACTAGACATCATAAGGAACCAGACATAATTAGGAACTAGACATCATAAGGAACCAGGTATCATAAGGATCCAGACATCATAAGGAACTAGACATCATAAGGATCCAGACATCATAAGGAACTAGACATCATAAGGAACCAGACATCATAAGGAATCATAAGGAACTAGACATCATAAGGAACCAGACATCATAAGGAACTAGACATCATAAAGAACCAGGCATCATAAGGAACGAGACATCATAAGGAACTAGACATCATAAGGATCTAGACATCATAAGGAACTAGACATAATAAGGAACCAGATATCGTAAGGAACCAGGTATCATAAGGAACCAGACATAATTAGGAACTAGACATCATAAGGAACCAGACATCATAAGGAAACAGACATCATAAGGAACCAGACATCATAAGGAACCAGACATCATAAGGAAACAGATATCATAAGGTACACTTCTGATGAAAATCAAATGTAGATCAGACTTTCCATGAAGGGGGATCTGCAATAAGATTTCAAAATGGCCACTGTGGCAGTCATAATGGACATCAGATTGACAATGTCTAAATTGGTATTTAAGAAAAACCTGACATCATAAGAAGTTCTCGGTTGAAAACCCATGAAGACAACAAGATTTCAAAATGGCTGCTTATGTAGTTTTACTGGAGGTCTGAGCAGCACCATTTTCATTTAGAACCAGTTAGACCATGGAAAGAATTTTCTGTGAAAAGTTTCATGGTAATCCCCCAAGTAGTTTTGGAAGATTATTGATAACACATTTGTGCTAAACAATAGGTCAACAATCAGACAGCCATGTAATTTTGTAATGATACGATACTGTGAATTTTAATTCTTGTCATTCAAAAGTCAAGCAAAATTGTAGTTTACCATTGTCTAATTAGGTCAAGATGATATTCAAACATCTGTAAATATATGATAGATATTGTGAATTAATATGACTGAGAAATCAAAGGACACAATGGATAATGATCCACCTTAAGATAAAAGAGCTCTGCAAAATGCTGGATCTCTTCTGCAAAGTGCTTGATCTCTCCTGCAAAGCACTTAATCTACTCTGCAAAGCACTATGCAATTCTCTGCTTTTTCAAAATGTTACAATGCTGATGACAATCATTGCTATTTGTTGGAAAAGCAATTTTTTATTTCACTACCAGCTAATGCACGGAGAACATCTAAAATTTACCATTGCCAATTCATGAGATTAAGAAATCACAAACAAAACATGACAGGTTAAGGTTATCCCATTAAAACAAAAGCACCTCAAAACACACACACAACATCAACAACACTAAACTTTCACAATTTTTAAAAATTCACTTAACAAATGACCTTCACGGCTCAAGATGGAAAAAAAAATTGAGCAAATGCCAAACAAAAAATAATGTTAGTCACATTTAGTAAAATCAACATCACTTTTAAAAGGAAATTAAAATACCTCATCCTTGTTTTTTGAGGATCGTTTGCCATCATTTCTGGGTTGTCTTCTCTTGTCATCATCTTCATCACGATGTCTGCGTCTCTCTGAAAATCAAATTAAGCCTTCAAACAACAATTGCAAAAGATTTACAAATTACAAAAATATTGCCGGACCTTACCCAAACCATCCTGATTAAAACTGCTGCATCATCAATTATTCTATTCAAGATATTATATTGTGTTAATAGTCAAACTAATGGAAGCATGGCATAATACAGGACTAGGGTTTGAGGAGTGGCACTGATTTTTTTATGGCATAATACAGGACTAAGGTTTAAGGAGTGGCACTAATTTTTTTTATGGCATAATACAGGACTAGGTTTTAAGGAGTGGCACTGATTTTTTTTTATGGCATAATACAGGACTAGGGTTTAAGGAGTGACACTGATTTTTTTATGGCATAATACAGGACTAGGGTTTAAGGAGTGGCACTGATTTTTTTTATGGCATAATACAGGACTAGGGTTTAAGGAATGGCATTGATTTTTTTTATGGCATAATACAGGACTAGGATTTAAGGAGTGGCACTGATTTTTTTTATGGCATAATACAGGACTAGGGTTTAAGGAGTGGCATTGATTTTTTTTATGGCATAATACAGTTCTAGGGTTTAAGGAGCGGCACTGATTTTTTTTTATGGCATAATACAGGACTAGGGTTTAAGGAGTGGCACTGACTTTTTTATGGCATAATATAGGACTAGGGTTTAAGGAGCGGCTCTGATTTTTTTTTATGGCATAATACAGGACTAGGGTTTAAGGAGTGGCACTGATTTGTTTTATGGCATAATATAGGACTCGGGTTTAAGGAGTGGCACTGATTTTTTTTATGGCATAATATAGGACTAGGGTTTAAGGAGCGGCTCTGATTTTTTTTTTATGGCATAATACAGGACTAGGGTTTAAGGAGTGGCACTGATTTTTTTTATGGCATAATATAGGACTCGGGTTTAAGGAGTGGCACTGATTTTTTTATGGCATAATACAGGACTAGGGTTTAAGGAGTGGCACTGATTTTTTTATGGCATAATACAGGACTAGGATTTAAGGAATGGCACTGATTTTTTTATGACATAATACAGGACTAAGATTTAAGGAGTGGCACTGATTTTTTTATGGCATAATACAGGACTAGGGTTTAAGGAGTGGCATTGATTTTTTTTATGGCATAATACAGTTCTAGGGTTTAAGGAGTGGCACTGATTTTTTTATGGCATAATACAGGACTAGGGTTTAAGGAGTGGCACTGATTTTTTTTTATGGCATAATACAGGACTAGGGTTTAAGGAGTGGCACTGATTTTTTTTATGGCATACAGGACTAGGGTTTAAGGAGTGGCACTGATTTTTTTATGGCATAATACATGACTAGGGTTTAAGGAATGGCACTGATTTTTTTTATGGCATAATACAGGACTAGGGTTTAAGGAGTGGCACTGATTTTTTTTTTATGTCATCATACAGGACTGTCAAAAGGACTTAAGGACTGGGACTGATTCTCTGAGGAAGGGGAACTTTCTCTTCAGAATGGACATTTCTTAACCTTCCTGTCCACTCTCAATGACCAAAATCAATACCAGAAATCAACATTTGCAGATTGTGACACAATCCAAAAGACAACACACTGGTAATACAAATTTTAGAGGCCCGTGTTATTTTGGGCTGTCACTTAAATAACCAATGTTTGATAGTATAACTTTTTTAGGTCATTTAAATGAAAAAATCAATTAAATATGTTAAAAAAAGACACACAAAGAAATGCACTATTAATCAAGTGTAAGAAACATATCAGAGAATGGGCCGCATTATGAAAGCAACTGAGAGAGTCACACCAGAGATGGGGTTGAATTATGAAAGCAACTGAATGTTTTCAATGAATTTTTTCACCAGTATCTCCAAAGTTAAAAGAACCAGTGATAGAAAACAACTTTAGTGAACTGAAAAAGTTCTGCAGCAGCAAAATATCTAAGGAAGTATGTTTCTCTATCCCACAAGTATCAAAAACTTTTGTTAAAAAATGTCTCAGTGAACTTGATACCAAGAAAGCTACAGGACTTGATCAGATTGGTCCAAGACTCATTAAATCTTCTGCCTCTGCTATTTTAGATAGCATAACATTCATAATCAATTTAAGTATTGCAACCTCATCTGTCCCCAAAATATGGAAAACTGCAAAAGTAACTCCTATTTATAAATCTGGATCTAAGAATGATGCTGATAACTACCGACCAATCTCAATACTACCAAACTTGTCAAAATTGATTGAAAAACATGTCCATGATTCATTCATGTCATATTTAACCAAACACTTGCTGTTACACCCTAATCAATCACGCTTTAGACAGAAACATTCATGTGAGACTGCCTTGATCTCTCTAACTAATAAATGGCTTCAAGCACTTGACCAAGGTAAAATAATAGGATCTGTATTTGTAGATTTCAGGAAAGCGTTTGACATGGTGGATCATGAAATCCTTTTGAAGAAACTAAAAATCTACCAAAGCGATGAAAACACAGATGGTTTACTTCATACTTAAGTGAGAGAACACAACATGTTTATATAAATAATGTTCTGTCCGAACCTGAATCAATTATATATGGAGTGCCACAAAGCTCAATTCTAGGTCCATTACTATTTATTTTATTTATATTAACGACCTACCACTTTTACTAAAAGACTCAATATCATTTACAGATCTCTATGCCGATGACACAACATTATCAGACATCCAAAACACAAAGCATGAACTCGAAATTTCTTTACAGAATGCATTAAACAAGCTAGAAAACTGGTGCACATGCAATGGCATGGTAGTAAATACTGGTAAAACTAAAATATTACTTATCTCAACAAGGAAGAAAAGGAAAAATCTTGATAGCAATGAACTATGTCTGACATGGAAGGATACAAATTTGCAAATGGTCTGTCACGACAGACTACTTGGTGTTTTGGTAGATAATAATCTATCATGGACTGATCATATCAAACATATCAGTAAAAAGGTCAATTCAAGTTTATGGCTTCTCAGTAGGATAAGACATTTTCTCCCTGAAAGGCACAGAAAATTATTTTATAACAGTTACATACAATCGTATTTAGACTACTGCAATACAGTATGGGGTAATTCAAATGATAAAAACATATCAAAGTTGGAAAATCTTCAGAAAAGAGCATTTAGGCTAATATCAAACCAGAAAGAAAGCAAGGAAAATTTAGCTGGTAAGTTAAAAATATTACCTATTAAAGACCGAATATGTTTAAGAAAAGCCAAATTAATGTACAGGATATCCAATAATAGTGCTCCTGAATATTTACAATCTCTATTCCAGTATAGGCTACCTGGTAATACACCCCATCTGTGATCAATATCTACAAAACAGTATAAAATTCCCAAACCAAATAAGGAATTATTCAAGAAAAGTTTCCAATACTCTGGAACTTTGCTCTGGAATAGTATTCCAGTTGAGATTAGAAATGCCCACTCTATTTCCATCTTCCAAACCCAATATATCCAGTGGCTTCTGAGATGCTGCTGAATTAGATAAATTCCTTGTATGAGGGCCTCAAGGTAGATTAGTTCTTAGCTAATTGTGTTACCCTCTTTAAATAAAGTCATTATTACTGAAAGAGTCACGCCAAAGATAGGGTTGAATTATGAAAGCAAATGAAAGAGTCACACCAAAGATTGGGTTGAATTATGAAAGTAGCTGAAAGAATCACATTAGAGATAGGGTTGAAATATGAAAGCAACTGAATGAATCACATTAGAGATAGGGTTGAAATATGAAAGCAACTGAAAGAATCACGTTAGAGATAGGGTTGAAATATGAAAGCAACTGAAAGAATCATGTCAGAGATTGGGCTGAAATATGAAAGCAACTGAAAGAATCACGCCATAGGGTTGAAATATGAAAGCAACTTTATGCTGAATACCCTATGAACAATACATTACATATCCACTTTGTGTTGAATACCCCTATGAACAATGCATTACATATCCACTTTGTGTTGAATACCCCTATGAACAAAACATTACATATCCACTTTGTGTTGAATACCCCTATGAACAAAACATTACATATCCACTTTGTGTTGAATAGTCTTTTATATGTATACACCAGTATATGTTGACACTGACTCTCAAAATTAAGGGCCAATAGATCTCTGTGACTTTGACCTTAATTAAGGTATGCAGTCATAACTTCATGTACAATTTGTTCTTATTAGACAAACAATGACAATGATCTCTGAGCTTTAGATCCCAGAAGTTTTAGGTTTATTTATTATCCAAAGCAAAATCCATCTATACATTTTAATTAAGGAAAATGACCCTAAATCAACAGTCTTCAATGCATTAAGTACACAAAATGCAGTCAAGCTGTGAAGTCTAAAACTAAATTTATCTTGCAAAAAAAGCTCATTTTCCTCTTTCAGTGACCATAATTTTGATTTCTGACCCTTCACCCTCAATATTATTATTCTTACTCCAAGTTCAATCTGTCCAGAAAGTCTACATAAACAATTTATTTTATTTCAGTCACAGCGATGTTCACCTTTAACCTTTTGACCCAAAATTCCATAGGATTTTTCCTTGTCTATTATGTAAGTGATTCATAAAGTCTTGTCCAGCTATGTGATGTAGAACTCATGTTAATAAGTGTAAACCATTGATCTTCTTTCAATTACTATGGCTCTGACCTTTGACATTTTAACACTGAAATCAATTAGTTTCTTTTCTTTAGACATCCAGTTTGATCCAGTTCTGATTTTGTTTTTTTTTGGTTTTTTTTATGGTTTAATGCCATTTTTCAGCACAATATAGGCTATACATGGCGGCCAGTATTAATAGTGGAGGAAGAACCCATTAAACCCCTGGAAAGAATCAGCGACGCACGAGAAGCTACTGGCAAGCTTTCTCACATAACTACATTAGCCGAATCTTAGACTCGAACCCACGCAGACAGAGGTGAGATGGCAGTGATCCCGTAACAGACAGCGCTTTAGACCACTCGGAACCCCCGATCCAGTTCTGAACTGTATAACAAATGGTGACCATAACTTTTAACTTTGTAACCATAAAATTGATTGGCATCTGAATTTTTTTTTAACCTAAAGTCAATCCATCCAAAATGTTTGTTAACTAGTCAAAATTCAACTTAATATACAGAAACCATCACACTCAGTGACCTTGACTTTTGACCTCTAAAGTTCTTGTAATGAAACTATTTTCTTTCAGTTACAGTGACCATGACCTTTGACCTCTTGACACCAAAATCAACACAATTCTTCCTTGCCCCAAATACAAGACATCTGTAAGTTTGGAAATGCTACATGGCAGATAAAATATTAGGCGAAATATTGCAATATTATTGCTGTATATTGATTTAAGAAAGAATTACAAATTGCTGTTATTTTACTGAAAAAATATGAATGTAAACTGCAAAATATTACTTAAAATTATTTAATTACATAATTAAAAGACAGTATAGAAAAAGAATAAAAAGAACAGTAGTTGCAATCAAACACAGAAATATAGAGTTACAATTTAAGTCTTTTGTCTGAAGAGTTCACAGTTTGTGGTTGTCTTTTTGATAAACATAAAATACAAAAAAGTGCAGATTGGTCTCTTGTTATCCCTTTAGTCTATGTAGTTCAAACTGAACTGCCTTGAAAGTCACATCATGGAACTTCATATGTTTTTTTTAAGAAGATAAGAGCATCAACATGATTTGGTTTTAAGGCTGAGCATTACGCATTTACTATATCACCAGCATGATTTGGTTTTAGGGCTGAGCATTACGCATTTACTATATCACCAGCATGATTTGGTTTTAGGGCTGAGCATTATGCATTTACAGCAGAGGAGAACACCCTCTCCGAAGTGACACTTGTTGCTGGGATGCACAATAAAGACTTAGTAAGCTTAGCTAATCTAGGAAATCTCTGCTCGTGATTTGTCCACCACTGAATAGGATTTGAATATAATTGAATCAACGGAAACACTGTAGTTCTTCCACTTGTCTTTTTGAAGTCTCAACACCAGTTATGTAGACATTACCAAGAAGTTCTTTTATGCAACAACAGGTACCTTTATCTATATCACTCTGACCAATGTCTGACTTTAGCTTCTTGCAAACTGGTTGAGCATCATTAACAGCAAAATTGGCAGACACACAATGTTCGATTAGCTGTGGTAAAGGTGGCAGTTCTAACCTCCCACTATTACCCACAGGTGAGTGATCAGTTTCATGTTCAGCCTTCAATCTAACAATGATTTCTGATGCATTCTGCAAAATTTTGGTAAAGATTTCATTCCTTCACGTATCACCGAAGAAAAGCTTTAAAATGTGAATCCAAGGCAGCAGCAATGGTGAGTTTCTTCTTGATGAGTGTATCTATCCTGAAGACCATCAGCCACAGTGTTTTTCATCTGAGCTATTACTCAAGAGTCATCGCTATGTTGGAAAATGCTGTCAATAAGTTTGCGATACGAGGCATGATAACAGAAATGGTTGGTACTGACTCAGCACAAAGAGTGGTTGTCACAACTTAAAAAGGTTTTAAACGAACCATTACCTCATCTGCCAGTCAAATGTCATCATCTGACAATGTGTTCAAATCTTTCTCTTTTATTTTAGCAAGATCATTGGATCTCAAATGGCAATTACTGCATACTGCATTTCAAGAAATCTTGAAATTATGTTGTAGATACTGTTCAATCAGGTGGGCACATCATCTATAAGCCTAGGATCCGGTAGATCCAGCAATTCAGCCTGGCTTCTCAGTTTAGCTGCTGCAATTGTACTTCGCTGGAAGAACCCAACTATTTTTGAATCCTGCTAAGGAGAATATCAATGCATTTGATCTTGAGACAATTTTATGCAGCTAAATTAATTGCATGTGAATAATACTTGATGTGAAAGTTGCATCCCAGAAGAGTCCCTGCCTTGTCCATCTTTGATGCATTATCTGATACAATAGGTGGTATGGGGATAGACTGCATTAGCAGAGATCAATGATCTATTGTCTTGC
This sequence comes from Unio delphinus, assembly GCA_029339505.1. Classification (NCBI taxonomy): domain Eukaryota; kingdom Metazoa; phylum Mollusca; class Bivalvia; order Unionida; family Unionidae; genus Unio; species Unio delphinus. Next base: position 211,128 of record JAQISU010000343.1, read on the forward strand.
ATCTTCTAATTATCACATTTCCCAGGATGGTACGTGTTCATGTAGTACACTAGATTAGTGGTTCTACCAGAAGACTTAAAATGAGCATCACATAGTCGGCACACAGCAATTGCCTCCGAGTCATCAAATTTCTCACTCCCTTATACTCTTTCTGAATGCAAAATGAGTCCATATGGCCAACCGTACTTTTAAATTTTGCACCAGGTCATACTCAGTCATGCTTGAAATACTTGTAGCTCAAGGTCAATGTCAGAAAGGTGCTAATTTGTTGACAGAAAGAAGTTAAAGATTCAAAAGGATGAAGATTCACAAATGTAATTTCCGATTACCCATGCTACTCAGAAAATGGAATAGAAATGTTACTGAAGCTGATTACTGGAAGTAAAGGTATGGAATTCAATAGGTCATTGAAATCAGAAACTATAATAAGTAGTGAAATATGGCTAATATTAATTTATAATAATAATAGAGTTCATTTGCTACTTTAAATTTACGTTAATATTACACTATATCAATCTAAGAAAGTTATATCGTGATTAAATTTACGTTAATATTACACTATATCAATCTAAGAAAGTTATATCGTGATTAAATTTACGTTAATATTACACTATATCAATCTAAGAAAGTTATATCGTGATTAAATTTACGTTAATATTACACTATATCAATCTAAGAAAGTTATATCGTGATTAAATTTACGTTAATATTACACTATATCAATCTAAGAAAGTTATATCGTGATTAAATTTACGTTAATATTACACTATATCAATCTAAGAAAGTTATATCGTGATTAAATTTACGTTAATATTACACTATATCAATCTAAGAAAGTTATATCGTGATTAAATTTACGTTAATATTACACTATATCAATCTAAGAAAGTTATATCGTGATTAAATTTACGTTAATATTACACTATATCAATCTAAGAAAGTTATATCATGATTACTGTATCATCAGTTTAATACCACAATATCCTGGTATTTGATATTTTCACTCACCCCTACAAACTAAGTTATTGTGGGGAAACAGAAATTAGTAACAGTTGGATGGATGGATAAACATCACGCCATAATACCCACCCACCATATCACAGTTGTATAAAAATGTATTCATAAAAATGTATTACAGAATAGGAATTACAGCAGTATGTCAGGCATATAAAAATGTATTACAGGACAGGAATTACAGAGTTATGAAAGGCATATAAAAATGTATTACAGAATAGTAATAACAGAGGTATGTCAGGCAAACAAAAATGTATTAAAGAATAGGAATTACAGAGGTAATAACAATACCATCATCATCCCGTCTTCTGCGATGCTTATCATCACCATTAACATCACCTCTACGCCTTTTGTCGTCATCTCGATCCCTATGACTTTTGCGATCACTGGGCTACAAGGAGTGGAAAAAATGAATAAATAACCTACCAAGCAACAAATATAACAAAAAACACCTCTCAGAACCAATGTAGCTTTCTGAATTATGTAGATTGGCCCTTAACAACTGAATTATGTAGATTGGCCCTTAACAACTGAATTATGTAGATTGGCCCTTAACTTACAAACTTTACTGTACAGTATGGACTGGTTATTCAGTTTCTGACAGAATGCTGAAAAGATTCAACCATGAGTGATGATGACACTTTTTTTCTGCAAAGTGGGCTTATAACTTTCAAATGTTTCAGCTATTAAAGGTGTCAATGTTTTACTCCCTTCAGCAAGTTTATTCAATGCATTACTAGGATTTCACTTGAATATTTCAGACAATAACCACTAGACCTTATTTTAGAGTATCTTAAATTTACCAATAAATTATACACAAATGTTAAGAGTTTCCACTTTGCAATCACTTACTGTAGAACTGCAATTTCATGTACATCTATATTAATTATTTGCAACAGGGCTCCAACTTGTTAGCAACAAGGCACTAGAATTAATGGGGGGGGGGGGCTAAGGAGTTGCCTTTGACCAGTAAGTAATTTCCATTTTGCACACTGATTTGGAGACAACCTGCAGAAAAATATGGCTTGCAATCATGTCACCTTACTCCCTGCAACGTTTCTTATTAGTCTCTATCAACATATTTCCAAAACACAGTACCTAGGTATTGTAACTTTCTAAGCGAGCGTCCCCTAAGGTTTTACAATCCACCACATTCATCAATGTACCAATGAAGGATACACTTTCATCTGTCATCTGTAACTGATCCAATTTTAGAAGCTGCCATGATAGGTGTAATTAACAGTTTTTTCATCTGTAATTATTCCCATTTTTTAAGCTGCGATGATAGATGTAATTAACAGTTATGTCACTTGTAACTGATCTCATCTGAAACTGTGTTTATGGGTGTAATTAACAGCTGTCATAAGTAATTTATCCCAAATTGTAGCAGCATTGATGGGTGTTATTAATTAGCAGTGTAGTTTTCAATGATCTCATGCATTTCAAATTTCACTATCATAATGAATTAGAAAGTGTGTAAATATAATATTTAGCCAAATATCAATTAAATTACACAAAATATCCAATTGTTCACTAAAATATTTTTTTTGGGGAGGAGGGCAACAAATATCCCATATCTAGCCATAAAGTGCAAAATATTTTTTTAAAAACATACCAAAATTCTCAATATTTAAACAAGTGTAACAAAATTCTCAATATTTAAAAAAGCATACAAAAATTCTCAATATTTAAAAAAAACACATCAAAATTCTCAATATTTAAAAAAATACAAACATTTTCAATATTTAAATAAGCGTACCAAAATTCTCAATATTAAAAATGAACGAAAATTCTCAACATTTAAAAAAAAACGTACCAAAATTCTCAATATTTAAAAAACATACCAAACTTCTTAATATTTACAAAAAAAACATACCAAATTTCTCAATAATTAAAAGCATACCAAACTTCTTAATATTTACAAAAAAAAGTATCAAAATTCTCAATATTTAAAAAACATACCAAAATGCCTAATATTTACAAAAAAACGTACCAAATTTCTCAATATTGCATTCATATAAGAGCTGGTCAATCATTTTGTTTTCATTCTGTCATCATATAATATGTTATTCTATGTATTAATTTCAAATTGAATGTGATTAATTTTGTATCCTAAGTTCAAATTTTCATCCAAATATAAATCTCAGACCTACTTAACTTGTTATAATACTTGCAGCAAAGTTTCTTCTGTTATACTCAATGGTCTTAAACTAAATTGACAGTTAAGAGCAAAATAAGTTTTGTAAAATTCAAAATATAATATCCTTAAATTTCAAAGCGAAAAATTAAAAAGTAACTTTCAGTATGGTGAATCAAATCTTAAATAGTCCCAAAGTTCTAACCCAGTTAGTCAAAATCTCAATATTTTTAAGTTAGAATAATCAGAGCAAGAAAATGTTCACAAAAAACAATCCATGTACCTTAAGCGCTAGATTAAGTTCATCTGTGGTCCATGTATCTTCTTTGGACCGTGTCTGAAATGACATTAAAAATACAGAGAGAGGATCAACAGGAAGAAAAGACCAAAGAATAAATGTTGGTAAAATTTACCTGACATTGCTGACATTCCATTTTCGGATTGGACTTATTACTTGACATATGAAATATGTTCACATTAAAATGAAACAAAATTATACCATTCTTCACAACAATTGTACATGTACATAAATTCATAATACTTCCATGAAATGACAATGCATTCTGTCTTCTCATAGTAATACAATATATATTACTGTAATTCATGATTTGGCATCAAGTCTTATATTGTTAAAAACAAAATTATAAATTATAAACAGATCTATAATCAAAGTGTAAATAATTATCGATATTTTAAATGTCAATGTACTTTTCAAAAAGTGTCTTTTTTTTTAATTATGAAAGGCTTATGGTCTCCAGACAAAGTCCGCTAGGGATATTATTCATTACAATTTACTTTTCATATTTACAAGGCAACCTAAATCCATTGACTGAACATGTCGTTTTTTTGTTGTTTGTTCTGCTAATTTGAAATGAGAGTATCCATCTCAACTTGAAGACAAAAAAAGGAATGAATGTAATACATTATCAATAATACATGTGCAGTATCCAAACTTTAAATGACTTGTAGTAGTCGAAGAAATGCCTTTTCATCATTGGATATATCAATCAGATTTTGATGGAGTTTTGTTAAGATCTTTTGTGGTATTCCATTGTGAACAAGCTTTATTTGTTGGTCCAATAACTGGTGGTGTTTATACAGAGTTTTACACATGGCACAATGGTAGAACATTTCTTGTGGTCAAGATTTAATGTGTGAAGCTTTCATTAAGGGAGTATGAAATCACAGTATCTGATGTCAGCCTAATAATTGAGGTGAGTTATGAGAAAAAAATTCCTGAAAAAGAGATGAGGCTGAAACATCCAAATTACCATATGAGTAAAATAATAACAAAACTTTCAATCTCTATCCGATGCAGAAAATATAATCTTTACGATCAATATTGCTAATAGATATAACTAAATCAGACAAAACAGTTTCTTTCCTTCTGACACTGAACACAACTAATGTTGTGGTCTGGTAGACCATCTAAGTTGGTCTCTAAGCCTTTTTTTTTTATTTTGACTTGGCGGCTTGTGAAACATATGTATGTATGTATGTATGTGTGTGTGTGTGTGTGTGTGTGTGTGTGTGTTAATATTCTACATTACTTATAAGAAAAACATGATTATTATAATGAATATTACTAATTTTTGTTTGTTTGTTTGTTTGATTAGGATTTTTAACGTAGCTTTAACAATTTTTCAGTCATATCGCTACGATGTCTGCAGTGAGGCAGTTTATAGTGATGTCTAGCACTGAGACATCATGCCGCAGACATGTAGCATGATGTCTCACCCAGTCACATTATCCTGACACCAGGCCGACCAGTCCTAACACTAACCTCTTAATGCTGAGCGTCAAGCGAGGCAGCTGTTAGTACCATTTTTGTAAGTCTTTGGTATGACTCGGCCGGGGATCGAACCGACGACCTCCCGCTTCCGGGGCGGACGCTCTAACCACTAGGCCACCGGAGCGGTTGAATATTACTAATAACATTTGCAATGGTATTTATGAAACACACACACACACACATATACCGTATTTTCGCGCATATATCCCGCACACGCAGATAATCCGCACCCTCATATAGCCCGCGGGTTTTGGGGTTTTGTGTAAAAAATCGTTGGCATAACCCGCACCTTTGTATAACCCGCAACCATAGATATATTTATACAGCTACAATCAGAAATGAAATCAATTACAGGATCACGGGGCTTCGCTGATGTAGCAAACTGCGATTCTGTTTTCCGTTTTGGTGACAAAATATACCATCTGGTGATATTTGTGGCGACACCAATTTTGGCTGATAAAAACCGTATATACAGTCTTGCGTTTGGAGTAGAGAAAATCAAAGGCACCATGACAGGAAACAATGTACTGGAATATATTGTTAAAATAACAAGTCTTTGTCTCATACTGGCAAACCACACTAACAGTGCACTGTTATATCATAATCCGCTAATGATGATATCTGGCCTTATTACTTTATGCAACTGACTAGTCAAAATCCGAATCAGCAGAAGGCGGAAACGTAAAATGAGTACAGTCAAGCAGATGACACTAATTTAAAAACAAATACCAGATGGAAGAAGAAAAAATACGTTTGCTGACACTTCAAAGAGAACTGATTACCTTTGAAGCACTGATATATACTAAACAAATAAAACAAATCTGTTTCAATGTTCTACAATTATCTGAAGTTGCTGCAGCAATAACAAACAGGTATTTGTTTCACCCTTCAACTGGAGCCTTTAGCGGCGCCATCATCAAAGTAAGCCGACGACCTTTGCTCAATAAAAGTCAGGAAAAACACGGTACACAGTGCTTGTGTGCGAAGGAGCTGTGCCACAACTACAGGCTACATAAACACGGACATTTTAAATAATCTTGTATTCTTGTGAAGTGTAGATTTGAGTTTAAATAATTTCTTTCTGTTTAATTTAAAAAATGCCGAAACGAAAGTCTTACACAGCCGACTTCAAGCTAACTGCCATTGCGTATGCTGAAGTGCATGGCAATAGAGCCACAGGCACAAAATTTGATATTGATGAGAGTGTAATCCGAGGTTGGAGAAAAGAAAAAGGAACGTTGGAGAAGATGAATCCACGAAAACGTGCTCGTCGCGGACCTAAAGCAAAGTGGCCTCACCTTGAAGCTGACCTGAAGCAGTGGATCGTGGCCCAGTGGTAAAATTAGGTATCGTAGTTATTTTGATTGAAAACAGAAAATATTGATTATGAAAACGTGACGGATACGAAATTTTAAGATTTTGATTTGGTCCCGATACCGTAAGTTGTTGTAAAGTCACCGTAGTAGCCATAATATCCAACCCTAGCAAAACAAAACTAGAACAATATATGTTATGTAGTTACGTTTTTCAAACAATATGTTGAAATATCATTATGTGTAAAAAAATTGTGATATAGCCCGCACCCTTATATAACCCGCACCCCCCCCCCCCTGCGGGGTTTGTAAAATCTGGTATAACCCGCGGGATATATGCGCAAAAATACGGTATATGTTTCAGAAGAAAAATTCTTAACGCCTTGTCAATCATTGAAATGTATAAACTTCCCGCTGAACTAAACGAATGTTCCACGGGAAGTTGCAATATATGCTCTTGCGACAAATGTAATTGTTGTGTAAATTGTTGTAACACTTGTCAATGCAATAGACAAAAAAGAAGAAGAAAATATTGTTTTTAATTTAAATATAACATTATCCACATGTTATAACTTATGGTGTAAAATTATAACAGATGTATGTATGTGTGTGTGTGTGTGTGTGTGTGTGTGTTTCATAAATACCATTGCAAATGTTATTAATAATGTTCACTATAATAATCATGTTTTTCTTATAAGTAATGTAGAGTATTAACATGTGTGTGTGTGTGTGTGTGTGTGTGTGTGTGTGTGTGTGAACTTTCCGTTTATACCATTGTAAATGTTATTAAATATGATTGAAAATACTGCCGATATTAATAATAATAAATTTATATTATTATTGTTCTTATTGTATAGCATATTTTCACATCTGAATACAGTGTGGTCTTTATACAATTTATTTATCATTCACTCTATTTCTGATATGCCATAACGACACAGCTCCCACTCAAGCATTAGTCAGTTTCCAATGATATATGCCTTGCTGGACGGTTTTTTCGTGTTACTCTTTCCATCTGGTGATGCTGCTTGAGATGCATGCATCAGTAATTTAAATCTGAGGTCAAGAGCCGATAAATACACAGGTGTTCTGACAGGGATTTATACTAAAAAAGTGAGTGTTCTAAAGGATTTAACGCAGTGGATGATTAGAAGAGGGATTATAAGTTTACCATCTGAGTAAAAAAGTTAGTGTATTTATTAAATTTATTAATTAATATCGTGCATACACATTTTTGAGAAGCGGACATACCAATTCGTGGTAATGCATAAGACTGTTGGTCTCACAAGCCGCCAAGTCAAAAAAAAAAAAAAGGCTTCGAGACCAACTTAAATGGTATAGTGGTAGTGGTCTGGCAGATTGTCTTTCTCTAAAACTGCGAACATACTTTACGATCAATTTTGTTGCTATTTCTCTGAGTGATTGCATTACTATTAGTCAGAGAGTACTGGCTGGTGAGGAGCAAAATTAAGTTAATAATCGCTATTTAAATGAATGTATAATCAAATCCTCGAAAATGAAACGTAATCTTAAAATAGTACCAAACGTCTACACAAACTTTAAATTTCTTGACCTACACCTATTTCCTAAACCTTTTTATTCTGATAAGACTGACAATGTTGGCTGAATTGAAGTTTTAGCATACTGATTTGTTGATATGTCAATACAGTGACTGTAGAAATCAACAAAACCCCTGAAAAGGCCAAATGTTTTGCTCTTACTCTCGGTCGATCTCTTAAAAAACAAGTGACGCGCGTTGTAATTGTCCTTTATACTAGCGTTGTCTTTTTTTTATTTCCTATGATGCAAGTTTGTAGTAACTCACTCTTACCGATGGCATGTTGTCTTTTGTTCTAAATATTTTGAATCGTTTTTCTATTTATCCGTCACAACACTCCATCACTAACACCGCCATTTTCAAGCTAACTTGGTATTTCCGTAAGTGGGTCTACCATAAAATCACGACATTCTAATATGGAGCAACGCATAAATTAAAAGGAAACCAGTAAACGTGGAACAAAATCAAGTAATTTCAAACAAACCATTTAGTTTACTCTATCAATTAATGGACTTAATAAATCTTGTGAAAAGTATGGACTGTTCTATATATTTACCTAGGGGTGTTCTTCATATCGATTCGTTCCGGATATGCGGAGAATCCCAAATGCTTAGTATGGGGGCGTTCTACAAATGTCAAGTTTGAGAAAGTGACGGGTGAAAGATGACGTTGTTTACAACTACAACATGCACAGTGGAGAGAACGGTGGCATACCTTTATGCTGCTTTATATACTGTGGCTAAAATTTCATTGAATATTGTAATTATAGAAATTGAAAATGATCTAAGCACACAACAGACTAAAATTACTGCCTCCATGTGATAAAAAGGAATCAGCCTGAATTAGTTTTAAACACACTACTTTCAGCAGATATAAAAATTGGGGAAATAATGTTGCGAGACTAAACAATAACAGTTTCTGAAAGTGCAATGAACGAGTTACCAAATATGTAAAGGTTAGAGGTTTTGCTTTCACATATGACCACTAAAATTCAGAAAGTGAAAATGACCACTAAAATTCAAAAAGTGAAAATGACCAAACGGTTATTTTTCTTTATTATATAGAAGATAGGCCAAGCTGTATACTGAATAACCCAAAATATGACGCCTAAGTTTGGCACTGGCAAAGTTAAATATGAGTGGTCTCAAGCTCAGAAAAGAAACATCTGAATTTAGGAAGAATCAACTGGAATTGTTTGCTCGCGTGATCAGCTCTGAATGCTTACTCCACAGTTCAGCAAAGGTTGCCGCAGTGAAAGAGCTACCTGCTATCAGTGATCTTGGGCATGATCAACTTCCTAAGTAGATTTCTCCTAGACTTGTCTACAAAAATGCGACCAATTAAGGACCTGCTGAAATCAGGCACATCCCGGTATTGAGGACCAGACCAGGATTGCGCCATCACGAAAGTCAAGGAGATGCTGTCATCCACACCAGTCTTAGCATTCTATTACCCTGGCAAGTTAACAGTTGTCAACGCTGATTCCAGCAGTTATGGGATCGGTGGGGCAATATTCCACCAACATGGAGAGAAATTCAAGCCAGTCGCCTTTTGCTCCAGAACGCTCACCCCTGTAAGTGTTAAATGCAACAGATAGAGAGGGTGTGCCTTGCATGTGCGTGGGCCTGTGAGAAGTTTTCACGATATATTGTTGGACTGCACTCGTTCAGACTGCATACTGACCACAAACCGTTAGTGCCACCGATCAACACACGTGATTTAGATAACACTCCTTTGAAGTGTCAACGACTGTTGATGCGGCTGAGGAACTTCAACGCAAAGGCAGAGTATGTAGCTGGGAAGCTTTTGGTAGTTCCAGACACCCTTTCTCAGATCGCTTTCTTATGCCCGAAGCCACATACGAACAGTAAACGGAAGTTTTTTTTTATATAGTCAATGGATGCATGCAGGCTAATTTTCAATATGAAATTAGAACACATAAAAAAGTTACATGAGCGACCACCATCAGCAGACCATAAATGAATGGCCGGGTAAGAAGAATAGCTGTCCTCTAGATGTACATGCATACTTTGCTGTACGCAGTAAACTCTCAATTCAGAACGACATATTTCTCTTCAAGAAAAGGGTTGTCATACCTACAGTCTCAAGACCCGTAATTCTTGATAATATTCTCGGATTAGCAAAATGCCGTGAGAGAGCCCAAATTTGTGTATAGTGGCCTTGAATCGCGAGACAGATCGAATGCAAAGAAAACGACATGTGAATTTTGTCAGATTAGGAAGCCAGTACAGAGGAGGGAACCATCGAAGACAGCCTCTTCACCAGACATACCATGGCAGAAAATTGCAATGAACATTTGTGAAGCCAAACAAGAAAGATACATGGTAGCTATTAACTACTTTTCACTAGTTGGAAATTATGCTTCTAATAAAAACAACATCCCAGCAGGTAGTTGGAAAGTTAAACTGCACATTGGCATGATGGGGAATCGCAGAAATGGTAGTATCAGACAACGGGACCCGGTTCACTTTCTCAGAATTCAAGAAATTCGGTGTAAAATACAACTACAATCTACCAGTCCTCACTACCCACAAGCGATACGTGAAGCAAAAGTGGTGTCTAAATTAAAAAAAAGTCCATACTTAAGCAGGATGATGTATTCCTTGCCTTGATGTCTTATAATGCCACACCGACGGTTGCGACAGGTGCCAGCCATGCCAAACTGATGATGGGACGCCAGATGAGGACTACCTTGTCCATTATTGAAAAGAAGTTAAACCCCAAATGGCCAAACCTCAAAATCATCAGGCAGAGAGACCTTAAGACAAAACAAAAATATGAATAATTTTACAACCGGCGCCACACTACACATAATGTACCATATAGTACTGAGGATGACAGCGTCAAAATCAAATGGCATGGAAAGGATAACAAGTGGTCAACACTAGGCATAGTTATTCAAGCCGACAAGGATCCAAGAAGCTACTTGATACGAAACTTTCTGATATTAAAACATCAATCGATACGATTAAGACAACACAGGAAGATATTGTAAGTGATGCGCGTGATATTATTAATAAAATTGATCTCCTTGAAAAATATCATAGTAAAATTCTCCACAGGCGGATTAACAACGTCGTATACACAATATCATCAGGATTAACAACATGGTCTCAACAAAATAATACTATCAAACATACCGCGGAAGTTACTGACGTGTACAGATTGTTTGTGTTTATTAGTGCAAAATTCGAGATATTTACCACGTATCCATGGCGTCACTCAACGGATAAGTTCTCTGGAACCGTATCTGTTATATTAAACCGCGGAGACGAGGAAACATTTATCCTAGTTGCATCCGACAATAAATTAACTGCAGCAACGATCTGGTGATGTTTGGAATTTGTTGCCGAAACACTTCAATTGATTACAGCGTAAATAATATGGACTACAGATACAATCAAGCGCGTGAGTGGCAAGATAAATTAAAATCTATCGTTGATACTTACACGATAAAAGTATTAAAAAAAATATCACAGACGTGTAATTGTCATTGATATAATTGTATACGCAGTCTCCGCGGTTGTTGCTGGAGCCGGTCTTTTATTGTCCGCGGTAACAATGACATCACCTGCGGTCATAACGATCTGTGTTTCAGCGTCAACTGAGATCGCTGAAGTTTTTAATATAATCGCCATAAAAATATCAACGTGCACGAATGAAAAATTATCCGATTATGCGGTGAAGTTATACGCGGCAACGTTTTACTGATTAATCTCAATGTGAAATCGTAAACGATTTTTTTAAATCTTGATTCACGAATTAATCGGATAATTATTACATATGTACCAGCACGTTAAGGTTTTTATACACGACAAGGAAGCACTTTGAAATGCAATCAAATTAATATTTACAGTCTTCATTCAACATTGTTAATATAGCCATTGATGAGTTCGGTAACGAAGGTATTTTTTACTGACGCAAGAACAGTTAGATAGATCGCTGCTAGAACATATTTCTATGATCACGTGTGACCGAGATCAGATTATAAACTACGCGCATTCCTGCATTAAACTTGATGAGCTTAAAAGAATATTATATAGTTCTGAATACAATCAGAAAAAACATAATATTTCTTCACAGATTTGATGCATTTCATCTTTTTTTAAAACCCATTTTAGTCAATTTTATCATAGAAAATCTGACAGATTTCTGATTTTTGTAAGGTAAAACCCCGAGCCATTCTCTAAACGATTTATCGATAAATCGGTAATTTCATCTTTTTTTGGTCTGTTTTGTTTGCATATTCTCGTAAAAAAATATATCCGATTTTGGTTGATTTATGATCATAAGATGGCAAATATACCGATTTATCGATAAATCGTTTAGAGAATGGCTCAGGGTTTTACCCTACAATATTACAATTTTGATAAATTTTCCATGATATTTCGACTAAAATGGGTAAAAAAAAAAGATGAAATTTCATCAAAGATTACAAATCTGATTAAAAAAGGATATTATAACAGAATAAAAAAGATATTATAACAGAATAAGAAAATATTATAACAGAAAAAAAGGATATTATAACAGAATAAAAAAGGATAGTATAACAGAATACAAAAGATATAACAGAATGATCCAAGCTGTCATCGGTCACAGCGTTTTCATTTATAATCATTTTAGTTGTCTCACGCGTGTGTTAATAATTTTGTTCGTTTCATATTCGTGAGACAGTTTAGGTTTAATATTTTCTACTGAGATAGAAAAACTTATCTACTTCTGTATCTTTTACCATTGATAAGGACTGGAACATTATAGACTGTATGTTCTTTATCAGCCTATACTCCATTGAAAGTGTATAAGCACCTTCAAGATTTCGTTGTTGGATTGACTCGAAATCACAAATTATTTTTGCTGGATCGAGTTGTATATATATATATATATATATATATATATATATATATATATATATATATATATATAATATGACCCTTAACCTCTAGGTTCGAGTGTTCTAGCAGGCTCAAGGCCATATGAAACATATAATCTTAATTAAGGACAGTACAACCTTTTAACCTCTAGTTTCGAGTGTTATAGCAGGTTCAAGGCACATGGAACATATAATCTTAATTAAGGACAGCACAACATGAAAAACAACATTAATATTATACGAATTACAGATTATGCACGCACGCACGCACACACACACACACACACACACACACACACACACACACACGGATATCAAACCCGGGGTGAGTGAAACGATCTCCCACCATGATTCGAATCATGGTGATGTGTGTATTTCGCTTTTGAAATGTTGAATTTCGATTTTTTTCCGATTTTTTTTTCGATTTTCGATTGTTTTCGATTTCGATTTTCCGAATTTCGAGGTCCTGATTATGTTGCTTCACTGATATTAATTAGGACGTAGCTGGTTAATTAGTTAAATACAGCGACAAAATAGGTTACGATCAACGGAGAAATAAGTAACTCCCTTCAACAGTTTGGAAAAGTAATTTTTTTGTTTATATCTTTTAGAGAGAGCAGATTTGTATATATTTTCTGCGACATTGTACTGATTTTGATTGAATATCAAAGTATTTACCAGCTGCATTTATTGATGGAAGTATTATTTCTCCTTCTGTTTCTGTATTTACAGATTTTATCATCCGTTTTTTCCTATTGTTTTACATCTACCAGTATTACCGTATTTAGAATTCTGACTATGCGTGATAGCTCTCAGATTATCCAAGGAATTATTTTTCGAATTTGAATTGATATGGTCAGTGACAAGACCGTCTTTGATAATTCCATTAAAACATTCGAATACGAGTCTGTGACAGGGATATGTTCTTTTTTTAATTTATTTCATTAATGCTGAACATGAGATTACCAGTATTAGTGATATAACCAACTGGTATTTTTTGTATACAGTGTCTGATAACACCATCACGATTTGTTTCGTAGTTTATTATGATAGAATGTATCATAAATTCCTTTTGCTCCATTATATATAAATATCCTCTGTTTAAATCGTTATTTGCCTTGATCTTTACTTTCAAATCTAATCAGATAATCTTCCGGGGTTTTTATAATACTGTCGCTATCATTATTTTTTTTTATCATAATATCGTTTCAGTTCAGTATCTTTTAACACCACATTGCACACACAAGCGAGTTTCACCTCGTACTCCAACACCACATTGTAAACACGGTTTTGGTCCTAGACTTCCATCTCGGACACGTTGCGAGTGGATTCCGCAAAATTCGTTTACGCAAGATCTGTTACAAGGAGTAACAGAGCCGATCATCAACCACTTGCAGAGATTCTTTGTTTCAATCATTATATATATGTAATATTTTTATTTTAAATACTTATTTTAATTATAATGATGGGGGGGGGGGATTCGAGAGAATATCCAAGATCGAGCTTTCTAAAACTTAAAGATTTAATCTTGACAGAATATTCCGTGCCGATGCGAGATCTAGTTGATCCGCCAGATAAAATCTTGATCAATAAAATACATGACGCCAAGAAAGAATTTCAGAAAAATGAAGCACCTCATGTGTGGTTGACGTTTAAGATTATAAGTGACACTAAACATATCGATGCTACAATGAACGACAAACGAGCGGCGATGATTATTAACTACCTTGACGATAGAAAATATATTTTAAAAATCAAATTTATTGTACTATCAGATACAGACAATTGGATTATTCGTGATAAACGTGATCCAGTCCTTCATAACGAAAAAACTGCCATACTGAGTAAGGGTTCCAAACCAGGGATGTTGACCGGTATTGATAAACTATATTACGAAAGATCTTATCCTGTAACAGCGGTTATTTATGGGATATATCCGCTTCAGAAACCCAACATTGATAATCTAAAGCCGATGAAATTCTCGAAGATAAATTGTGTGGCCGAAAGAAATAACAGAACATTTCACCGTCTCGACTCGTGGGAAGGGGTCAACGGATAACCGACGTAATATAATAAATTCGTGGGTAGAGAAGGTCAAATTTACCGGAGCATCTATGTCACAGAATTAGGCGAAAATTGAATTTATTTTCTTCTTGATTTACAAACAAATCTCACCATTTTTTTTGGGTTCGTCGTACATGCGTTGCCTGGGGTGAATAAGTGGTTTTTCCCAAGGTAAGCGGCGTGTAACGATTTGCATGTGCTTGATTTTGAATTACATGAAATCCGGAACATTAGTTTCACGTAGTGCATGGTAATCTTGCCGTGATTTCTGCTCACCTATTTGAGGGTATATAAGGCAGAATATTTTTGATCAATATTACGGGACCTAAAGTATCTAATCACAGGATAGATAGCTCGTCTTTCAATCTCCAGCCAAAGGGGTGAGTGTTAAATTTATATTTCGTTTTATTGTGAATTTTATTCAGTTTATCATTTTCAGATAATGATGCCTTTATTGCAATGCAGATTTTAAACGTGAATATTTGGAATTATTAGTCACTATTAGACTTTAAATGCAATAGCGTGATCTAAGATTTAGATTATTTTTTGAGACAACTATTATTAGTCTGGTTTCTTTATTGTAGCTGATAGCGCATCTAATAACATCGTTGATAGCTTGTCTGATAACGTCTGATAACGCATCTGATAACGTCTGAAAACGCATCTGAAAACATCTCTGATAACGTCGGCTGATAACATCTCTGATATCGTAGCTGAAATTGTTGCTGATTTATTGTGCAATCGAATTGAAGTATCTGACTGTCTGTCTGTCAGATTGTCTGTCCGTCTACATCTGTCGTGACGTGTAAATATCCGGAAATCTAGAAGTCCGAGTGTCGGAACTGTCTAGTGTTGTAAACATCCGGGGCGACATCTAGGGTATTGAGGAACGTTAGTTCTAGTAGATGTTGTATGCTGTCTGTACGTATAACTGTGGTGGATCCGTGAAGGGCAAGTGACCGATAAAAGTATTGAGTCAACCCTAGGTCTTCGGGGAAACTGGGCGGCGATTCAACTGTGGGTGAATCATACGGTTATACAGGGTCGAGACACATGTGTGTTGCAATTGTAGTACAATTGAATACAGTGTTTTATTTACATGGTTACTTCAAATCACAATAGTATTTCAAGGCATTGCATGATTCTCAATAAAAGCTAGCAACTTGATTAAATACATGTATATGTTCGTGCTAGTTGTCGCAATCCATACGTGCGATAGTATAGTTTGATGCTTGTGTTTATTATCGTGATTTATACTTGCGTTAATATAACTTTTGTAAAGGTTCTTTGGATCTGTGTATAGTCCAAGAGATTTGTGTTTTATTTTGTATTAATATTTCATTTATTCATGTATTGTGAATGGTTGTGAGTGTAATTGTGGGTTGGAAGCATGAGTTATTGTGTTGATACATCATTATTTTTCATTAATAAGTTATTTCATAAATTTATATTTTCTTTCACATATTGTGTTTGTGTTGTTCATTTAATCCACCATCCTCTCGGTAACAATTCTGTTACAATGGTGTCAGAAGTGGGATCGCTGGATTAAGTGAACTGTCAATCATTAATGTGAAAGTATACATTTGAATGTTTTATAGTTGAGCGAGACCTTCTTGACAAGATAATACTCAAGTAGGTGTTTATTTTTGTTTAGTTTATCTAGGTCCTTGTGTCCAGTATAAACATATTTAAAGCATTGGTTTGGTTACCTTTATCAGGAAGATAAAGTCAGCCTGTGGTATATATATATTTATATTTATATTACAATTTGTCATGTCATCCCTTAAGGACTTGGTTGCCTTAGGCAAAGATTTTGGATATGAAGGTGAAAGCTTAAGGAAATTTATTCAAGAAGAACAAGCCCGGGAAAGAGAAGAAAGGGTAAGGGCAAGGGAATTAGAAAGGGAATTAGAAAGGGAATCCGAAAATAGGAAATGGGCCTTTGAAAGGGAAAAGATAGAATTAGAGAAGCAGGCCGAAAAGGATAGGATAGGATGGGAAATGGAAGCGGAGCAAAAGCGAATAGAGTTAGAAGAAAAAGCAAAGCAAAAGGATCATGAGCGTAAGGTAGAATTAGCGACATCTGGAAGAGAACACGATTCTGCTTTTAGCAAATTAAGGGGCCCCAAATTACCTCCCTTTGACGATGAAAAAGATGACATGGATAGTTATCTTCATCGGTTTGAGCGGTATGCTGAAAACCAGAAGTGGAGTCAAAATGACTGGGCATTGCATCTTAGTGCTCTATTAAAGGGTAAAGCACTGGATGTATACTCGCGACTTCCGAGAGACGATGTCTTTAAGTACGACGTCCTAAAGGAAGCACTTCTCAAAAGGTACGAGCTCACTGAACAGGGTTTTCGTAAAAAGTTCAGGTATAGCAAGCCCGATAAGGGAGAAACCTTTGGTCAGTTCACCGTTAGAATTGCGAACTATTTTGAGCGATGGATTGAATGCGGCAAAGCGGTGAAAACGTTTGAAGGATTGACTGATTTCTTGCTCAGAGATCAATTATTTAATACAGTTGGGCGAGAATTAGATCAATTTCTGAAAGAGAAAGTCTTCACAAACGTAAAAGATATGGCTAAGCAAGCAGATCTGTTTGCCGAAGCTCATGGGGGAACCCAGAATGTGGTTTTAAAAGATTTTAAGTCTGGAAACCAGTCTGCGAGACCTATGCCTTGGGAGCTTGTAAAATCAGCTGAGGTAAATAGGTCAGTTAGGAATCCAGTTATTCAGCGTGTGCAATGTTTCTTGTGTAATGCATGGGGTCATGTTCAAAAAGACTGTCCTAAAAGAAAGGGACTTGTACATAAGGTGGCAGTGGCTATGCAAAGTAAAGGTATATCTGATAACATCGTACAGGTAGAACCTTGTATTCATTCGCTTGGCACGTGTCTTTTTCCCGAAACGCGTGTACCAACCGCGAGAGGGTTTGTCAACGGTCGAGAAGTCGTAGTATTACGTGACACTGGTTGCACGGGCGTAGTGATCAAACGTAGTCTCGTGCAGGATAACCAAATGCTCGGGTGGGAGTCCCCATGTATGATACTTGATCAGACGATCGGTCGCATTCCCGTAGCAAGGATCACGGTAAAAACACCTTTCCTCACTGGAACTGTTGATGCCCTTTGTATGGAAAACCCTATTTACGATCTGACGATCGGTAATGTTGAAGGTTCCCGTCTTCCAACCATGGCCGATTTTAAAATACCTTTGGCTCAGGCAGTCGAAACGCGAGCGCAAACACGGCGAGAGAAAACCAAGTTTCATAAATTAATAGTCCCTGAATCGATCTCCGGAATTTCGCGTGATGATTTCAAACAAGAGCAAGAACGTGATGAATCCATCAGAACAATTGTTGAGAAAATCACGTCCGGCGCGATTAAACACTGCAAGCGTGGGGGTAGCTCGAGATTCGTACGCAAGAACGGATTAATTTATAGGGAGTTTAGCGCTCGGGAAAAACGATAACAGGAACGATCTTATACGAATCAAAAATTTAAATCAAAGGGAGCTTCAATCGAAATTGTTGATCTAAATGCGCATGCGTGGACTAATGCAGTAACGGTATTTCCACGCATGAGGACGGTTAAATTCTATAACGGTGATATGTTTGACTTTATTAACGAAATAGGTAAAAACGATTCTGTATCCGTGTGGTTGTTTAGTTCTGAGGATGAATCCGATCAGTTTGAGCAGCAGAGGGGGCGAATCAGACAACTTTTTTTTTGGTTATTTTTTATTATACCCTAAAAACGGTACGAATAGACCCTTCTCGCGAAAAAATAAGTCTCCGACCCTTATGATTGTTGTCTGAAAACATTCGCGTTTTCGTTGATGAATCATAAATGTCACAATGATGTTGTGATTCGCCCTCTCTGCTGCTAAGGTTTACGGTGATTTTAACCGAATATTTTATCAAGTCCGATACGATATCGTGTCCTAGGGTCTGCTAAATTTATTGTCACAAATCCGTGTGGTTTTGACTGAGCGTGACTAAAGAAATTTCTAAATTGATTATGATTCATATCACCGCTGCACCAGGTCTGATGAATATTTCGTAGCGTATGAGTATCAACGCCGTTAAATACACACAACACATTGCAGTTATCTCTGATCACTTTTGGTATCTGAGTGTATCGTTGAGTGACATATATCACATCAGTGTTTTTATGCCTGCCTCGGGAAAATATTCTAGCAGGATTTTTTTGATTATCTAACATGATATCATCGTATACCACTAAATTGTTAATACCTCCATCAATAGCATCAATGCTCGGGGCTTCCTCTATATCAGTAATAAACTCAATAAAATCTTCATCGATTTGAAATTCTTTTGCTTTCTCGTTAAAATCCTTTAGCACTTCATAGCATCGCTGATCGTCTACACTCGGGGCTATTAAATACAATTTGTTCCATTTCATCCATCTCGTTATCAAATTAAGTAGCAGTTGTGTCTTTCCGCTTCCAGATGGTCCGATTATAATCATTCTAATTGAATTCGGCAACATTTCATGATGTTTAATAGGTTCCCGTCGTCGGGTAGCTGAATAATCAATTATATTCATGCCGTTATATATAAATTATGGATCTATAGTGTGTGAAGTGTAAAAAACGTACTGGCACAGATGACTTGACGACGATTACAACTAAAAATAACCGATCAGCGCTTTCTGGTAAATGCGTACAATGTAGTACAAAGAAATTTAGATTTGTTTCTAAACCCAAGGAACTCAAGGAACCGTTTAAAAAAAAACGAGGAGGTGATATCGCAGCCAAGCTAACTAAACTCCCTGGAACCCCATGGGCAAAATACCCTGGAGAAAAGCACCTTCCAGGATATAGCTACTGTGGACCGGGAACAAGACTTGATATCAGACTCAATGATCAAAATCAGCCCCGACCCGGTGAGGAACCAATAAACGCTATTGATAAGGCCTGTCACCTTCATGATGTATCTTATAAAAGCAGTAATCTGCAGCACAGGCATCTAGCAGATGTGAAATTAATTCATGCGTTAAATGCTATTTCTGATAAATCTTTCAAAGAAAAATTGGCTTCCTTTTTGATAAAATCGGCTATGAAAAGTAAATTGATGTTAAGTGCTGGTAATTAATAACAACATGGAATCTATTTATTATTCCCCAAGAGGATACTGGAGTGGTAAATCAGCAGTCCATAAACTCGCTAGTGCTGCAAAAGTGAAAAAAAACAACTGCGGCTCATTGGTTATCCAAACAGGCACTATGGCAAATTTATCTACCACCGCCTAAACAAATTCAATTCTCGCATTTTGATGTGACAGTTCCTAATGAAGTTCATCAGGCTGATATATTATTTCTGCCACATGATCGTGGTTGCAAATACGCTTTAACCGTCGTTGATATTGCAAGTCGATACAAAGAAGCAGAACCGTTAAAAACAAAATCAGCCACTGAAGTGGCTTCTGCATTTGAAAGAATTTATCGAAGGAGTCCTCTGCACTGGCCAAATCTATTACAAATTGATCCTGGCAAGGAATTTCAGGGTGCAGTGTTATCAATAATGAAAAATCATAAAGTCACTATCAGACGAGGACATACTGCGCTACATCGTGATCAGGCAATTGTAGAACGGTTTAATAAAACCCTTGCTGAGCGGTTATTTGGATATCAATACGCAAAAGAATTCATCCAAGAAAAAAGATCCCGTGAATGGGTTAAAAGGTTACCAGCTGTGATTACTGCACTGAATAACGAGATTACTAGAACCATTAACATGAAACCTATCAATGTGATTAAAAAGAAGTCAATACCTGAAATGGAAATTCAAAAAGATTTTAGCGTTTCCCAACCAATTCTTGGTAGTAATGTCATTGTGAGGTACTTATACGAACCAGGAGAGCTTGAGGGTGGCACAAAAAGGGCTACTGATCCTATTTGGAGTGTTACTGCACACAAGATATCTAGTATAACACGATCTACGGGTAGACTTCCAATCTATAAACTGGATTCAACTGCCCCTCAACGGGGTTTTACTAGACAACAATTACAAGTGATACCTGAGGATACTCAATTACCACCGCATGGGCTTAACTAGCACCCTTGCGTCTATTGCACTCAAGACAAGTCAACATCACATTATTTCTGACATGACCGAGATTGTTATTTTTTCTGTCAACGGTGAATTGGCGAGGATCCTTATCCGAATACTGCCAACGCATTATACAATTGCAACTTGCGCAGTGATTATTTTGTTGTTGCTTCAAAGTGATTATTAATTCAGCATCAATATCAAATTCTCGTTGTTTTTTTTTTGTCTTGTTGTTTGTAACCGGAGAGTTTTTTTATCAATAATATCATTATCATCGCCAATGATTTCATCATCGCCACCAATGATTTCATCATCGAAGACAATTCTTCGAAGTTGATTTATTTTTCGTACTCTAGACACTGCGAGATAGACTAAATTCGACCATTCTATGCGATTATCTATCATCCAAACAATTGTATCCGATATAGTCAATCCCTGTGAAGAGTGTATTGTTGCTGCATAACCTAGCGTCTATGGGGATTTATTAGCACGCAATGCATCTTCAACGACATTGATATCAACCAGCACAATATCATTTAATACGAGAATCTTCTTTTCACGCCCTGACTCTGTCAGGCCTGGAATATCAACTTCGATGTTCTGTTTTCGTGTATCCGATGGCCTATAACAGAGGGGCACTGGAAGTGTTGCAAATTTTTGTTTATGCAATTCAAATAACTTCATCTGAAGTGTGTCCCTGACTATTTTTCTACTTGCAATGATTAAATCATTTGGTCTCCACGCTTCCCAAAACTCATTCATGGGAGTTTCCGAAATTATTTCACGGGCTATTTCACACTGGATTTTATCCGGTTGTAATCTAATTAGTTTCTTAAATTCTTTTAATTCATTATCAAGTGATCTATGATCGGTATCAATTTCTTCATAATAGTCTACAAAACCCTTTAGCCATTCATGGGGACATGCACCGACAAATGGTGGTGGTTGCCCGTGATCACCGCACATGACGACTTTTGTATTCTTCAATAACAACCACTCAAGAAATATTTTTAAGACATCTTCGGACACTGTGTCTATTTCATCCCAAATGATAATTTCAGGAATAAATTTCTCTCCCATGCGCTCAGGAGTCCATTTATCTCCCTTCCATCTAAAGAAACTATGATAAGTGCAGGCATTTACCCCTCTCTGTATCATTTCTCTTGCAAGTCTGTGAGTCGGTGTTAGTACAATCATGTTTGGATTGGAAACACGAAATAACTCAATTGCCCGGGTTGTTTTTCCTGACCCCCCCCCCCCCACAGCCGTTTAAATAAACTGTTTTATATCTACAGATTGGATCAGAAATCGGTGGTGCACTAGAAAATTCTGAACACTGATTGCTTTCTAAGTAATTATTTTCAATGGTAACATCTGCTGATGGAATATAATCATGAAGCATTTCCTTCTTAATTCTCCATGACCCCCAATTCTCGTTTCCAGTAGCCTTAAAATCAGCCATTTTGCTATTTATGTAAAATGAGTCAGTAGCAACTCTAACTGCGGTGGTAGGAAATCTATTGATCATTGAAAATAAATTAATAGAAGCATAACCAAGCATAGAAGCTCTCAAATGTGTATACTGCGGATTGTATCCATCAGTGTAAGTAACAATTTTACCCAATTTGGTTCCATCGGACATAAATGCGTCCTTACGATTGACATATAGGCCCCTATTCGTTAAATCCGTGATTACAAAATCGTATTCAGCATTGTCTATAATCAATCGTGAAGAATATCTCGTATTATCATCTTTGCCACCTTGGGTAAATTTACCGATTATTCTTCGTCCAAGGTCTTTTGCTTCATTGTTTCTGATTTCAAATAACTGTTGGGACCAATCGATGATTTGTTGTTCATTAAAATCAGGAAACAGTTTTCGCTCTTCGCTAATTATTTTTTCTAGATCAGGTTGTGGTAACCAGACTGATTTCTGTGCTCGATAGGATATAATTGCTTCACTGACAATTAATGATTTTAACATCTTACAATCAAGCATATACCGTAATAACACTATTGGCATCCAGTGTTTTTCAGACATGTGTTTACCAATCCAAAGATAACTACACGGATGAAGTCCTTCAGCCATTTCAAATGATACTACACAAGCGAATCCGGTTAAATCGAAATGTGGCAGTGGTCCATTAATAGCAACATGGGTCATTTCGTGTGTAGGGTGTCCAAATCGTTTGAAATATTTCTCACACTCTCCATACCCAAGAAAACTTCCTGGATAACACGCAATCATATCAACTGAAATAACGGTATCAGCGGTGTATTTTGTGTTCCATAATCCTCCATGGCTGTATTCAAGACAGGACAATTTGACATCTGATAAGAACTCACTTCGTGTTGGTTTCCACGCGTTTTTCTTTCTAGCAAAATGTGCTGCAATGGATGGTACTGTAAAACAGTTTGCTAATAATTGATCGTTGTCTTCCTCCAGAGAAAACTCACTAGCTAGTTGTTTCATTTGATTATGCAGCTCTTCAGTACGGTATAATTCTCCGTTGGGCCTTACAAACTGATCAAATCTACATTCTTCGTCTGAAGTACTATGAAATAGCCACACTGACACAGGATCGTTTTTACTCAAATGGTAAATAGCATCAAATAATTTCTGCTCTGAAAAAAACTCTTCGGTTTGGGACAGATATTTTACGGTTCTATCCCATGGGAATATTGTTACTGCAGATGACCACGCGTGTGCGTTATGATCAATAATTTCAATGGGAGCTCCCTGTGATTTATATTTCGATTCGTATAATACTTCTCCGGTGATTGTCCTTACCGATATTGGAAATCTTAATGATTTTTCTAATTTAGTTATATCCTGAATTGTTGCCCCATGCTCTTTTACCGTGAACTCCCACTCGGTTATTTTTTTTCGTCTTAAATCAGTTAGTTTATTTCCCCGGGACGCATTTGTGAAGTGTTCCATTATTCGTGCTGCTACACAATTGAGCCCTGTCGAATATTTCATGGGTGCTAGTTTTGCAATATCAGGTTTGTCATTGAGCGGATATATCCCGTAAACAACTGCTGTGACAGGATAAGATCTTTCGTAGTAGGGTTTATCAATTCCAGTCAAAATTCCTGGTTTTGAATCCTGAGTCACAGTGACAGTTTTTTTGTCCTTAAGAATAGGCTCGTATTTGTCCCTAATGATCCATTTTCCATTATCACGGATAAGGAATTTTATTCGAAAAAAATTTCTTTCTTCCCCAACATTTGAGATTATCACTGCTGCTTTTTCATCATTCATGGTAGCGTCAACAACACCATCAATTCGAAATGTTGACCAACAATGAGCTGCCCCATCACGCTTGAATTCATTAAAACAGTCTCTGATTTTACTAATCAAGGTTCTATCAAGAATTTTATTCTTTGGTGTATCAGAAACTCTATCAAGATTGAATTGAACACTTTTCCAGGGCTTAATTTTCGATAATCTCTCGAACTCCTCCATTCTATAATTAAAACAAGCATTTAAATGAAAGATTTAAGTATAATGAATCATTGTAAATGGCTTATGATTGGATCAGTGACACCGTGTAACAAATCATGCAGAAATGAATTCTGTTGGTATCATATGCAAAGCTTTCGTCGTGGAAGCCTTGGTCCGTTACCCTGTATTCGATGTGGGGTTGGGGTCAGGGGAAAATCGCAATTATGTCTTAGGTGTGGTGGCAAACGATACAGGGAACTAAAACGCTATTATGATAAAAGAATAAAAAATACTGTCATTGACCCCAACGATGACAAAATCATAAAGACTCCTCAAGATTATATACAGAGACTTATAATTAAACCAAACAATGAATTAGAAAAATAGTGTTATTATACAAATGAACCAAGTATTCAGACCTCAAACCGTGCTTGTTAATTTTGAAGCATCCCGTGATGGTATTATCAGAAACCGCAGATTGAAGAATCCAGTTGGATTTGTGACTAATCGAGGGTATTTGATGTTTAGTGCTGGGAAGAAAAAATATCTCTGTCACAGATTCGTCTTCGAGGTGTTTAATGGATTGATCAAGGATGGTTATGTTATTGATCATATTGATTCCGATTCTCAGAATAATTCTTTACCAAATCTACAGGCCATTTCAAAAGAGACAGGACAAAAAAATCGATTTTCGTATGTCTATAACACCAAGGGAGACAACTCTTAAATATAACCAATAGATATAACCAAGGGAGTTATCTCCCTTAGATTGTGATTCAGCGGCTGGGTATTGTTTTATAAGAAAAGAAATATTTTCTTTTTTTTAGTGTTTAAGTCAAATATTCTGTCTCATTTAAATACCGTGAAACACCATTAATAAGTAATTTAAGAAAATAAAATAACACCCTGTGGATTGCTGTATTAAGTTACCTTATATACTTTCTCCCTTAGATTGTGTTAACTTGTTTTATGGGTTATTGCGATTCAGCGGCTGGGCATTGTTTTGTAAGAAAAGAAATGTTTTCAAACAATTATATTCTTTTTTCTAGTGTTTAATGCAAATATTCTGTCTCCTTTAAATACCGTGAAACACCATTAATAAGTAATTCAAGAAAAAAAAATAACACACCCTGTGGATTGCTGTATTAAGTCGCCTTATATACTCTCTCCCTTAGATGGTGTCGGGGTATTTCCCCTTAAATTGTGATTCAGCGGCTTGGGCTATAATTAATTAGAAAAGAAATCAAATATAAAATGTTTTCAAACGATTATATTCTTTTTTTTTTAGTGCTTTATGCAAATATTCTGTCTCATTTAAATACTGTGAAGCACCATTAACAAGTAATTCAAGAAAATAAAATAACACACTCTGTGGATTGACGCTGCTGTATTAGTCACCTTATATACTAAATGAAAGGTTTAAAGCTGGGGCTTTCAAAGGCCAATCCGACCAGTCAAAAAATAACCCACGCCATTGACACGTGTGCGTGGTTGACTTTTCTCAATCATGCAACCGGGTTTAATTTCATGGGTTGCTTTGATTGGTCGGATTGGCCTTTGAAAATCAGCCCCGTCGTTTCATGTTTGTGATGTCTGTGCCGTCCCATCATCATTACATCATCATTGAATTATAATCCATCCTTAATTAAGTTAATTAAGTATATGTATACCTACAATCTGAGTGGAGATATATACGGTATTTGTGCTGTCCTTAATTAAGTTAATTAAGTATATGTATACCTACAATTTGCCACAACACTCGAGTGGAGATATATACGGTATTTGTGCTGTCCTTAATTAAGTATATGTTGTGACGTCACCCCAAGCATATCTTCTGGGCGGTCTAAGATGGCGTTTGCCACGTTAGGCCTCCCTTCCGGAGATGTATGTTTCGGGTTTCCTTTGGGCTTACTTGGATGTGAAGGCAACCAAGGAGTTCCAAAGATGTGTTGTCGTATATATGTAACCTCTAGGTCATTTCACGTAAACATACCCTCTTGTGATTCTAACCCGTTATTTGACGAGTTAGATTCACTCTTAGGGGAATATGTTTCCGGTGAATGTAAATATAAATGACCTAAAATAAATAACATCCATGGATGTAATTAGCTCTCCGTCACATTTGGGTAGCCCCGTATGGTGTTCAAAAATGAATTACCGGCCAAATAGAGTCAAATCGAGATCGAAGAAATCTCAGAAAAAAAATGGAAATACTCAAAGAAAGAACCCTATGAGAGACACAGTGGCCTATATCAAGGGGGCCAAATGACTGATAACCGCTCATCATGGTTGTTATTTATTTTTGTCTGCATTTATATTTATATATACAGAATTAATTTTAAAAAATATATTTATATATACAGAATTAATTTTAAAAAATATATTTATATATACAGAATTAATTTTAAAAAATATATTTATATATACAGAATTAATTTTAAAAAATATATTTATATATACAGAATTAATTTTAAAAAATATATTTATATATACAGAATTAATTTTAAAAAATATATTTATATATACAGAATTAATTTTAAAAAATATATTTATATATACAGACTGAATTTTGAAAATATTAACGGCTCATTTATTTTTGAAAAATGAATTAGAAATATGTATTATCATATATGAATTCTGAAAATATGAATAGCATCATAGTTGAAATTGCAAAATTGAAAAATCAGGATATTAAATTGTCAGATGGGTTAAATCCTGATCAAATCAAGTCGGATTTTCCGGATATAGAATACGGAGTTAGCACTAACAAGTATATGTTACCAAAGAAATATGCACTCATCAAAAAAATTCAAAATTCTATTCGAGACTCTCTTGCATTTTCCAGTGAAGTAGGTGTGTTTGTTCCGTTATATACTATCGTGGAAGGAATACGAAAAGAATTGGGTAACGAATATGAATTGAAAAAGGAAGTTAATTCTAAAATTAGAAACTTACGAGCGTTAATTCAAGAAAATGAACTATTTTGATTGACCGACCCTCAAAAGATTTTGTCAGACAGTAAAATCTCCTTGAGATTTTAATTTTTTTGTCATTTTTTGATTGAATCAGTGAAAATATTTCACACTGCGAAAATAAAATAGAATCCTAACAGCTTTGAAAGTTCTTTTAAGAACTTTTCCCTATGGAAAATCCAATGCAAAATCGACTACTTGACCCTACGAGGTTTTTTGATGAAAATCGATGAAAAATGACCAAACATCACTGAAAACAGGCAAAAATTGATGAAAAATGGCTAAAAATCATCAAAAATGAGTTTTAACAGCTTTTCCTTATGGAAAATCCCATGTAAAATCGACTACTTGACTGTAAAATCTCTTTGAGATTTTCAACTGAAAACCACCAAAATGGCACCAAAACTGTCAAAAACAGGCAAATCAATTGATAAAAAATAAAAATATTTCACAGCAATAAAAAATTGGACTGTTAGGATGGAATCATCGATGGGAAAAATTGTTTTGCAATTGAAAAATGGTTTCTGATTTCAAATAATGGTCAATGAAGCATTAACGACCCGATTGGCTCGTGAGCGACTAGATGCAATTAAGAAATTTATACCAATTCGCGACTCTGTCAGGAATAAACTGCAAGAACGACAGAGTCTTCAGACTGATTTTGCTGCAGGATCTGAAGAGTTGTTTAAACCAATAACTACAACAACGAAACAGATAGTGTCAACAATCTCTGAGCAAGGAAAAAAACAAGAAGAGACTTTTCTCCCTGTGTTAGAAAAAATAGCAAAAAGAACTAAACAAACAAAAAAATCATTAAAAACACTTCCAGTGGATATAGTAGCTACTTCACGGCAACAACAAAAAAAAAGAGCAAGTACTAGAAGAACTAGGTGCTATTGCAAGAAAACAAGAAGAGGAAGAAGACGTTACTATATCAAAAATGTATTCACCGCAAAGTATATTTACAAACTATTCATACAACATAATTAAAAGTTTTAAAAATGACAATAATTTAATTAAATTTACCGTGTGGAATTTTGCACTCGATCAAAGAGAAATAGCTGTAAACAAAGAGTATAAAGAGTATATAAAAAACGACGAGAATTGGATAAAAAAAATATACTTGGCAAACCGTGGTAGATTTAAAATCACAGAAGGTAACCGCAATGATTTTGAGAGTTTTAAAGACAAAGTATTGAGTAAAATAAATCAAATGAATATAGTAGCTTAAGAGGATGAAGAGGAGTCAACTGAAGATGAGTATTTAGGTAGCGGGATAGTTGAAAACACTAGCGTTACTTGTCCTGGTAACATTCTCAGTGATATATCACGGTTAGAAGTCCTCATCGGAGGGAAACGAGCCGGAAACAACTCACCGGAAATAATTAATGAAGCAGCTGATATCTGTAGACGATTATTTGCCGGTGGTATCATGGACATTAATGTATATCGAGAACTCATTGCTGAGTTAGTTGAAAATCACAAAGATGCCCATGGTTATTACAGCGATTGATCACTAATTAAAAAACTACTAGTTTTATAACAAGATGATTATACACTACAATCATGATAAACCAACCCCCGTCTATGTAGTTAATTCACGCTTTCCAGTTTATAGAGCATACTACGGAGATGGTTTAGGTAATACCATTGCAGGGTTATTTACAAGAATGGCCCCAAAAGTGATGCCGTTAGCTAAACAACTAGGAATGAAAGCCATTGATGTTATTCGTGATAAGGGTATTAGTACTGTTGGAGATCTTGCCGGGAAAGCGTTTTCAACTGCGAAGAATAAAATAACATCATTAGTGAGACGAAAAAAGAAACCGTTACCATCTACAGCAGAGATGCCTGCGAGTGTCAGTAAAATAATAAATAACGCAGTAGATGAAAAATTAGCATCATTGGTGATCCCCTTGATAAATCAAGGGGACCAAGATAACATGATAGCAAACATGATAGCGGGAAGTGGCTTTAAAAAACCACGTAGAAAACGCTAGCGTTTTTCACGATGAAATGGAAAATCCGATTTAGACTCTGATAAATAGAATAAAATGTTCAAAAGGTCATCTGATCCAGCATTTGATATGGATGCCCCAGTGCGTAAAGATGATTCTGTACGCGATTTTCAATTTTATTCTTATCACGCAGTACAACCAGATCTCCGATCACGAATTGAACTTCAAGTTCATGATACCAGTAAATACTTTTTGCCTTGTGAAGCGTTTATTGAAGTAGAAGGAGAACTTGTAACAAATGATGCTGCACATAATGATCCTCCATATGACATTAGCCAAACTACCCGAGTTGGTTTTATCAATAACGGTATCATGGCGTTATTTGAAAGCGCTAGATATCTCATTGATGGAAAAGAAATTGAATCCATTGACCGTGAAGTTGATGTGGCTACAACAATCATAGGGTTAGCAAGATATTCTGATGATTATACAAGATCAACTGGTCCATCTATGATGTTTTCTAAGGATATTACTGATAACCCTGAACACAACCAGTATTCTAGAGTCAAGGCAACACATGCTTCTTCAGTTAATCCAGCACCAGCCGGATATACAAGACCAGCTGGTGATTTTGATGTCATAAATACTATTACTACTTACAATCTAGGATTTGCAACACGCGTAGCAACATTACAAGAACAGCGTCGACAATTTTCATGTGCAATTCCACTGCATCATATATTCGGATTCTGTAGAAACGTCCGAAAAGTTATTTATGGAGCTAAACACACAGTAGCGCTTGTACGAAAGGGTACTGATAATGATGCAATATGGCATGATGTTGGTGTTGCTGATGGTAAAGTCATTTTAACAAAACTAGCATTGTGGATGCCAGTGTTAACTCCATCAATCATAGCAGAAGGAAAATTGTTATCATTTATGAACCAAGGAGGAAAATCATTGTTGAGTTGGTTATCAGTGACTACGGATATTAAACTGGATAATATTGATGATATATTTACTTGGCATCTGGCATCAAAACAAGGGGTTTCAGCTCCACGTCATATATTTATTGCATTACAAAATAATGCACGAGTTGGTAATCAACAACGAAGTCATATGATATTTGATCAGTTAGGTGTTAGAGAGGTCTCACTGAGAATAAACGGACAACAGGAACCATCTGAAGATGTACAACTTGA
Source organism: Unio delphinus (assembly GCA_029339505.1). Lineage (NCBI taxonomy): Eukaryota > Metazoa > Mollusca > Bivalvia > Unionida > Unionidae > Unio > Unio delphinus. Next base: position 241,552 of record JAQISU010000343.1, read on the forward strand.
TTACGGTCAAAATCATATTTCACGTGTCTATCATAACTTATTGTCGTTTATGGCACGTGATCTAAATGTGGATACTGGTTTGCAAATATCATAATTGGATTTCAAAAGCCTCTATCCGATTTATTACTTTTCTCTGGAAGATCTCGACTTGGTGAGACAATCTGTCGTTGATATACACTTCAGAGCCCGTGTAACCCGTCCTGGTGGTATTGCTAATTATAGAGCGGTTGCTGTCATTCTCAGTGATAAATCAATGCTACTTGAAGGTGTTGGTGGACGAATGAAATTTATTGATGCACCAGTGGAAAATCTTTGATTGAAAATCCGAAGGATTTTTCCATTAGAATCAATCTGTATTTGTATAATGTCATATAGTAATATCAATGTGTCATTGACACCTGGTCAGTTAAAAAAATTGCAATCAAAATCCGCTAAACAATGTGGAACCACAATCACGTTGAAACCTAATCAAATGAATGGCGGGGCAAATAAATTGCCACTGACAACTCGTCAAGTGAAACATTTCAATGATGCTTTCAAGGATAAAAAAGGAGTTGTTTGCTGCAATACCAGTATTGGTTGCGGCAGCAGCCCCAGCAGTAGCAAAAGCGGCCGCATTGGGGGTAGTTGGAGGCTTGGGAACAAAAGCGGTACAGAGCATTGCTGAATCATATGAACCGAAGAAAGGTCGAGGGTATAAAAAAAAGGGACGATCCGTTCACGGATTGGGTCTAAGACTACCAGGAACCCCGTATTCATGGTACAGCGGAAAGGGTCTAAGACTAAGACTATTCATGGTACAGCGGGAGATCCGTTCACGGATCAGGCCTGAGACTACCAGGAACGGTTTATTAATTCAGAAATCTTCGATTTCCGAACCTATGGTTCCAATGTCCAATTTTGATTTAATGGATGCTGCTAAAAAACTAGTGATTAAAAATTTCAGAGGTGTTTTTATGAAAGATCAATTACCACATCAACCAAACAAAACTGAAACAGGTATTATTAATCTCGATAACAGCACCGGACCTGGAACTCACTGGGTTGCATACGCTATTGATCCACGTGGGATTGTCTATTTTGATTCATATGGATTAGCCCCACCAAAAGAGTTTATGCGTTACATAAAACAATTTCCAATGAAGACTTGGTATTCTACGCTACCAACACAACAAATCAATGACGCACCAATATGCGGCAGTGAAGTATTAAATGTCCTTGACGCTATTTCAGCATCTAGAAAATCACCACACATTGTCGTAAATGACTACACTAGTAATCGCTTTTTAGAGAGAGATATATAAAATATCATGATTGATATTTGGGGAAGACCTCTGAAACCCAAACCCGATGACACTGCAACTCCTGATTCTATCAAGGATACAAAAAAAAAATTAAAGATGAAATCGCTGAGACGTTGAATTTAGTAAATGTTGACCCGAACGAAATAGTTGTATTTCAAGACAAACAGGGTAAATTGAAATCTAGTAATATTTCTCTGGATGATATTTTAGTTAAACAACAAAACGCAATCGAGGATACTATCGCGTTATTTTCCGATCAGGGTAAACTCAAACCGGGTGTACTTTTTTCGACGATTACAGATCGATTTAAAACTCTCAACGATTCTGCGTTGGAACTAGAAACACTTCAATCTAAAACCGAAGAACACATAAAACAGTTTACCGCATTTCGTAGAAATATCATTGATAAATTTATTGGAACTACATTCGATAAAATTGAAATAAAACTCCCTGATATTAAAAAATCCATCGATGAGACGAAAACTTTAATCGAAGGCATCAAAGGGGATGGAACGAGGATGATAACAGCCATTGAAAAAACAAAAATTCCTCATGAGAAAACCAACAACGTAGTATACACGATCCAACACGGATCATTTGAGTGGACACCTACAAACAACAAATTAGATATCACTGCAACCGTTAAGGGTATTTATCGATTAACACTAGTAACACCATTATCTCAATTTAATATTTCATCGTCCAGTTCATCCGGGGTCAATAATACGATTTCAACGATCATCGACAAGAATACAACTGAAAAGTTTACAATTACATCTACTGATAAAGATTTGGTTAGGGTCTCAACAACGTGGTATGTGGAATTCGTAGCGGATTTAAGTAAATCGTAATTGAAAACGATAGCGTATTTAAAATAAAAATGATTTCATCATCGCAATATCGCTATGATCAGGTCAGAGAGTATCAAACTAGACTCAAAACCTTGTCTGAGGAGTATGCAATGAAAATTAAAAAATACCGCAGGAGAATTACCGCAATTGATGTTACTGTGTACGCTGTGAGTGGTGTAATCACCGGAGCTGGTATTATACTGTCTTCAGTGACAATGATGGCTCCGATAGCTGTTCCAATTTGCATTTCTGCGGCAACAACAATCGCTGGAATTATTTCAATAATCACAAAAAAAATATCCTCATGCAGCCAACGGAAACTACAAGACTACATAATTCAATTTCATGTTGTGTCTACTGCATACTCGCAATTATCCTCATTGATATCGTCATCGCTCGATGATACAATTATATCAGAGAGTGAGTTTTCAGCGATGGTAGATATATATGATTCTGCGATGTCAAAATTAGAAATACAACATGAGTATAATAACAATGACAACACAGATGGAATTACTTCAACAAATAGTGGAGAACACGAACCCAGTACAAACAAGCATGATCTCAATAACCTCAACGAATCCAGAATTCAGTGTGAATTTCCCCTCTCCGGTCCCAGTGAAGGAGATAGCGCTAGCAAAATTACGAGTATACCACAGTTGGCCAAATATTAGGTCAAAATCATTTGGTGGTCAACAACCCAATAATTCACTGGTATTTGCAAATAAGAATAAACCCGACGGTACCCCAGACTGGAACGTTGTTTCCATACCAACCGGATCATACCAAATCGAACAAATCAATAATGAATTCGCGCGTAGAATAAAATCGATTACTGGAAAAGAATCAAAAATAGCTATAACGGTTCATGAGCCAACACTATCATCTGCCATTGAAATAAGCACAGAGGGTTACGTCGTAGATATCTATCAGAGTTCTATTAGAACCGTACTGGGATGGCCTGAAATCCCACCCCGGGAAAAACCCGTTGATTTACCAGAACCACAAAAAACTGATTATGTCACCGACGTGATAGCACCTGATAATCCAATAAAGAGTTATGAAGATCACGAGATTACTAAAGATTTTTTTGGTATCAAGAAGCCAGGGGAGGGAATAGGGGGACATAATTTTGTTGACGAACCTGAAATCATTAAAAATTTTACAGCAATGAATAATGATTTTTCGCTGTTGTTAATATCTCTTAAATCCGGCTCTCTCACCCGAGATGATTTTATCAGCGGCGTAGAAACATGCAACAAAATTATCGACGATATGGAAACATTTCATTTGCGAATCATTCAAGTGGTATTAGGTGACAGTAATCCTATAACGAGAACAGAATTTGCAAAACAATATAAAATTCCCGTGAAGGATATCCCCACATTCAAACTACCAGGATATAACGTACCAAAACTAAAAAAACTTCTCAGTGATGCCATCGATGTTGGTTTTAAAATAATTCATGATACGTGGAAAAAAACAACATCACCGGAAATAAAAATCCTCAAACACAATAATGACCCAGATGGTGGCGGCAGGCATATTGCTCTGTTCAATGTGAATATTTCATCGGTGATTGCGCTCAATTTAGTGTGTGATGTGATCGAAGGAAGCTATCAAATAAATTTAGAACGATCAAATCAAGCTCAGCAGGGGTATATTTTGTATTCATTTGCACCAACAGCCCCTCCAGGATTTTTAATAATTGAGTCCCCGGTGAATCCAGTCTATATGCGATGTCATAATAATTCATTAACCAGAATTAATTTCAAACTCACAGATCAGTCTAATAATCTGATTGATTTACAAGACGAGGTGTTAGCGATTAGTCTGTTTGTGAAATCGTATTGATTTTCGTCCTAAGGACTTGATCAAATATTCGGTTGAAGCAGCAGAGAGGGTAAATCGGACGATCTTCACCGTAACCCAGAACTGAAAGTTCTAGCAGCAGAGAGGGCGAATCACAACATCATTGTGACATTTATGATTCATCAACGAAAACGCGAATGTTTTCAGACAACAATCATAAGGGTCGGAGACTGATTTTTTCGCGAGAAGGGTCTATTCGTACCGTTTTAAGGGTATAATAAAAAATAACCAAAAAAAAAGTTGTCTGATTCGCCCCCTCTGCTGCTGTTTGTAAGACCAAATGGTGATATTTATCGAACAGAATCCCTCCACGAGAAAATGAGAACATATAACCCTGACGAAAAATTACTCGGTGAATGTTTTACTGTTCCATCGGTTGCAGCTCATTTTGCTAGAGAGAAAAATTTCTGGAAACCGATTTGGTTTGATTTTGTTGATGATATAATATTAGGTTGTATTGAATATGGTCACGGTGGACTGTGGAGCCGTAATCACTCGCGTAAAGATGTTATCTCGGTTCATATGGTTGCATATTATCCGGGCAGTTTTGTGGGATACGGAGAGTGTTTTTGGTATTTTAAAATATTCCGTCACCCCACACACGAGATGACGCGAGTATCAATAAATGGACCATTACCTGATTTTGACATTACTGGATTCGCTTGTATTGAATCATTCGAGCTTACAGAAAACCTTCATCCGATTTCTTCTGTTTGGTTCAGTATACATTTTTCAGAAAAGAAGTGGGCTCCAATAGTACTGTTACGATATATGCTCGATTGTTTAATGTTCACGTCTTTGATTGTCAGTAAAGCGGTTATATCATACCGAATGCAGACCGAAGTTTGGTTACCACAACAAAAGAAATATTCTTATGAAGAAAATCCTGATAAAACCGACTTTGAAAATAAAATTGCAAAAGATCTTGACAGGAAAATAATAGGTAAATTTACCCAAGGATGATTATACGATCATAAACGACATTGTACAAGATTGATCATGGACGATGCTGAATTAAATTTTATAATCGCTGAAACAACGAAAAAAAAGTACATTTAGAAGTAGGGATATAGCTTTCTTATCAACTGGAACTAAGTTAGGTACAATTGTGAGTTATATTGACGGTGAATCACCGCAGTATACCCATTTAAGATTTTCGATGCTCTCGTATGTTTCGATTAATCTGTTATCCATGATAAATAAAATTCCAGATTTTGCTGTCAGAGTAGCTACCGATTCGTTTTATATCAGTAAAAAAATATTCAAGATTTGCTTGATCAAATATCATCGATCATGCACCATGGGGTGAATGGAGAATAAAAAGGGAAAATATACTCGATTATTCTAAATCAGCAGATGTTCCAGTCAAAGATATTTACGGCAGAAATAATCGGGTATTAAAACCATCATCTACACCATCAATATATGATCCCGTAGCTAGGCACAAAACGATTTATCGCAATGCACCTGGAAGATCAGGAAAGACGACACGTGCGATTGAACTATTTTAGAATTCAGATATGATCGTTTTGAAACCTACACACAGACTTGCGCGAGAAATGACCCAACGAGGAACACGGTCATGTACTTATCACAGCTTTTTCCGATGGAGCTGCGACGCATGGTCTCCCGATCGAATGGTAGATAAATATATTCAGAAGATCATAGTTTGGGATGAAATATGTACTGTATCATTAGATAATCTAAAAATATTTTGCTGATTGGTTGTTGACGAAAAACACTGCTGCAATAATGTGTGGCGATCATGGTCAACCACCACCTTTTGTTGGACCGTCTCCACACGAATGGCTAAAGAGATCCGTTGACTATTACGAAGAAATAACTGAAGATCATAGAGCACTTGATTCAACATTGAGGGAGTTAAAAAAAATAATCAGATTGCAACCGAATAAAATTCAATGTGAGGTTATGCGTAATATAATCTCAGAAACCTCTTTGAACGACTTTTGGGATACGTGGAGACCAAATGATCTGATAGTTGCAAGTAGAATGCTAGTTCGTGACACACTTCAACAAAGATTATTTCTGCTACATAAAGAAAAATTCGCAGAATTGCCGGTACCATTATGTTATCGCCCAGCAGATACGCGACGACAGAATATTTTCGTTGACATACCAGGAGAGACGGAGAAAAAAAATCTCGTGTTGAATGATATTGTTTTAGTTGATGTCAATGTTGTTGATAGCGCTTTACTGGATTGGATGCTAGGATACGCAATGACAATACAGTCATCTCAAGGATTAACTATTTCTGATACAGTTGTCTGGATTGTGGACGATCATATCGAGTGGTCAGATTTAGTTTATCTTGCGGTGTCTCGCGTCAGGAAAATATCTCAACTACGTAGGATTGTCGTGGATGCGTCAGAAACCGCTGGCAATGTTGACAATGATATTGTAAGAAAAAAATTATATGGCTATAAACAATGTGAAAAAAAATAAACGCGACTTCGATCTGGACGTGCAATTTATCATAACATTGAAACAACAACAGGAAAATCACTGTGCAAGCTGTAATTGTATAATGCTGTGGCAATGCTCGAGTAAAAATATATATATGTATATATATATAAATATAGATAGAAAAGATAACAGTCTTGGTCATACACGTGATAATGTGATGTTGACTTGTCTTGAATGTAATCGGCGTAGAGGTGCTAGTTAAGTGAATGTGGTGGTAATTGTGTATCCTCGGGAATTACATGTAATTGTTCACGTGTAAATCCAAGTTGTGGAGCAGTTGAATCTAATCTGTAGATTGCATGTCTACCTGTGGATCGTACCACGCTGGATATTTTGTGTGTAGTAATACTCCAGGATCTGTCGCTCTTTTTTCTCCTCCTTCAAGTTCACCTCGTTCGTATAACTACCTGACGATGACATTACCTAATATTGGATGCGGTGAAACATTATGCTGTATTGGTATATATTTCCTTGTAATCGCATTAATAGGTTTCATGGCAGTTATTCGAGTAACCTCATTATTTAATGCAGCTATCACACATGGTAATCTTGCAACCCATTCACGAGATCTTGTATCCTGATTGAATTCCTTCGCGTATTGATATCCAAATAATCGTTCAGCATGTGTTCTATTAAATCGTTCTACGATCGCTTGATCACGAAGAATTTCTGCATGTCCTCGTCGTATTTTAACATTATGTAGCTTCATTAATGATGATACTGCACCAAGAAATTCTTTGCCAGAATCAACTTGTAATAGTTGTGGCCATCGCAAGGGTTCTCGTCGATAAATTCGTTCGAAGGCAGATGCAATTTCAGTAGCTGTTTTAGTTGATAGTGGTTCTGCTTCTTTATATCTACTTGAAACATCAACAACAGTTAATGCGTATTTAAATGTTACTCTACGTATACGATCATAAGGTAAAAACAGAATATCAGCCTGATGAACTTCATTAGGAGTTTATCGATTGCTGATCTACCTTTCCAGTATCCTCTTGGGCTGTAATAAATTGATTGCATTATAATCAATTACCCAGCACCTATTTGGTTTTCATCGTTGATTTCACTAACCAATTGACTAAACCTTCCTTGAGATTTTTATTTTTTATGGAATTCAATGCGTGAATCAATTTCTCATCTGCGATATGTTGCTGTTCTAGATGTGTACTTTTATAAGCTACATCATGAACGTGACACGCTTTATCGATTGCATTTTTACGGGATATTCACCGGATTTTGGTTCAACTTGTTCATCAAGTCTGATATCAAGTCGAGTGCCAGGACCACAGTAATTATATCATGGAAGATGTTTTTCTCCGGGATCTTTAGCCCACAGAGTTCCTGGAAACTTTGACATTAATGTTGCAATGTCACCACCGGGTTTTTTTGGGGGGGGGGGTTTTGGTGAAAAGGAAAATTTCTTTTTGCCACATACGGAACATTTTCCACTGTATGCTATTCTTTTATTTTTTGTTGTAACCGTAGATAAATCAGTAGTTGGAGTTTTAACCTTACAGCGTAAACAATATAAATCCATGATATAATATTATATCATGGATGTAATTGATTTTTCAGCGACACGAAAACGAGAACAGGTAAAACATCATCCAGCGTTACCAAATTCGATCAGAATGATACTAATAGGCCCGTCTGGATCCGGTAAAACACAACTGTTACTTAATTTGGTAATGAAATGGTTTAAATGGAGTAAATTGTATTTAGTTGCACCATCTGTTGATGATCAGAGATGCTACGAAGTACTTAGGGAATTTAATGAAAACGCACGATTGCTGAGCAGTGATGATATTATTGATTTTATAACCGACATTGATGCAGCACCATCTGTCGATGATCTTGATGGATTCGTTAATAATTTAGTTGTGTATGATGAAGTAATGCTAGATAAACAATCAAATCCGGCAAGAATATTTTCTCGAGGACGGCATAAAAATACTGATGTCATTTATGTAACTCACCAGTATACTCAAATTCCGAAAGTAATCTGAGATATTTCAGCTATATTTAATGGAATTGATGCACACACGCTAGGAAATATTTATAGGACCTGATATAGCGGGGATATGGATATAAATAAATTCAGAAATTTCTTTTCACGTGCGCAAGCAACACCGTATGGTTTTATAACAATAAATCTGCATGATCCCAGGACAATATATCGTGTAGGTATCAATCAAATATTTGGCTAATTCGTAGCAGCAGATTGACAAAATACAGATATCCTCTAACTAAATTAAATAGATACTATTTGATATATGCAAAATTGTACATGGCTGCTTCAATGTCGTGGAGAATACTGCAAGAAACATAAATACATTTTATCCAAAAAAAAGCCATGCTGGTCCTCGACATTGTGTTGGATGCAATGTTGGCGTTCGAGGACAATATCGGATTTGTAATGAATGTGGTGGAGATAAATACAGAACTTTGATGGCGTATTACCATCGTAGGATCGAAGGAGGGGTTTTGTTGCCTAGAAAAAAAAAAACTCCAACCGAGGAAGAATATTACTCAAAGTTACAAAATATCTCAGATTGATCGTTTGTCCAATTATTCATTTTATTTGATCTATGTACAAGATCCTTTTATATCATCAGATTGACAATTTAACACATGGAGAGAGCAGCAGAGAGGAGTCGACTACAACATTGGTTTGGGTCAAGCTAGGTGTAGTCAATGAACTGACTTCAATGTTAGTCACCATTAGTCGATTTGGTAATCAAAAAAGGGTGACGTTTCTAATTAGTATGTTCCCCCTCTCTGCTCCTAAAGTCCACACAGTGTTTTGTCAGGACACATTTGGAGTCCAGCACAGAGTCTCTCAATGATTCACACACCCAGCGTGACCCAGTGCAGCCGATCCCCAGCAATCCAACTGTACCCAAGAGTTCGCCTCGGGTGTGTGGGAGGTCGTGGGTTCGATCCCCGGCTAAGTCGTACCAATGACTTACAAACGTGGTACTAACAGCTGCCTCGCTTGGCGATCAGCATTAAGATATTAGTTTTAGGACTGGTCGTACTGGTGTCGGGATAATGTGACTGGGCGGGATCATGCTACATGTCTGCGGCAAGATGCCCCAGTGCTATACATCACTATAAACTGTCACAATGCAGACATTGTAATAATATGACTGAAATGTTTTGAAAGCTACGTTAAAAATCCAAATCCAAATCACACACCCAAAAGTCCAAAACACTCAGGTGCGAACGTTAAGTGGGTGAGTTGCCCAAAAACCAGCTAGTATAAGTGATTTTATCTAAGAAAGTGACTTTTATAAATCAGCCAACGCGTTGTTTAGTGTTCGATTTCTGAATTATTGCAATAAAATTTACTTTTAGGTTTCTATAGTATTAAAATCAGGACTATCCCATGCAAGTTTAAGGAGTGGAGAGCGGTCAGGGAACCAGACTAAAGCAAAATGTCATGTTCGGATAATCTCGGATAATCTCAAAAGTGGGGAGATAGTAGTTTACTTGCTGGTTCTAACTAACAACTGCTCCCCTTTATAGCTGCAATATTATATAGGGACTGCTCCCGTAGGCTGGGGGCGCCGTTATCCATCATGGAAGACTTTTTATGTGTATTCAGAATATATGTGAATAATTACTGCTTGTATAGCAACAGCACGAGACTCCCTCGTTTTCGAGACACACCCATCAATCAAACACAAAAATAAAGGAAATTAAATAATACCTAAATTACGTATAGTAAGGTTTCAATAGTCAGAACAACAGTGAAGAAAATCTGTGGAAAATTCTTTACAAATTTTAATACGAAACTGTAAAGTGCCACTAAGAGACCAAGGACGTCCGAACCATTGTTTAACGAGGGGTGGTGGTTGGCACTATTTGCATGACACGCAGAAGGTTATTCGCGAGTCTTTACGTACATAATTTATTACATCTATTCGTACTTCTGACCTGGTCTGCTGGATGTTGTTTGTTTCTTTTTGGGTGTTTTTCTTTTCACTTCAAGTCATCATGGGTTTAGTTTAGCTTAGTTTGGTGTTTTACGGCACAGCTAACATAATAGGTCATTAAGTGCCGAACCAATTGAAGTAAAGTGCTTTGCCGAAGGAAACACTACTTTACCTGAACCAGGTCGTGGCTTAAAACTAGTGCAGTCAAAGCCGAATTAAAAGCGGATCAAATGTGACATTTGCTTCAGGGCCTCTCGCAGTGAAATTGTTTGTTTTTGTGTTGCTTGGCCGGCTGTGGATATAATGATACCTTTGTACAATTTTTCATGCAGCTCTAATACTAAATTTAAAAATAAAGATTTATTACGAGTCTTTTATCAATAACCTCGTGTAGCTATTACCCAAAATGACTGGGGGAAATGTTTTTAAAAAAATGTATTTTGGGTTTCTTTTTAAAGATTCCTGTCTGTCATTTGCTATATTTCTAACATCATTGTCATTGAGCAGGCTCTTTTAATAATGTGTCTTAGTCTTAAGTTATAATTTTTTTTTTTAATCTAATGAAATTTATATAACATGACTTTGAATTGTGCATTTTATTCAAAATGAAAAAGTTATATGTCCACTTTCTCTACACTGTGCTTGTTAAGTAAGTAAACGATAAAACTGGCCAGCTTTTCATTTGAGTAAATAGTCATGATATTTATAGAACATAATACAACAAAAAAAATATTACGCCTGCAGGTTGCATGTTTGAAAACTATACCCTACATTTAAACCTACGATAAATCAATACTATCTGATTAGAGAGTAAACCAATATCTAATAAGATAGTAAAAGCTATGACAGATCTTAAATTTGTAACCATGTACGAACTTGATAGTTCCTTTCAGCTTTACATGTATTTAAGGAGAGTGGGTAGAATATGTGCTTTGAAATAAGCAAATGACCAAGTTTGAAATCCGATCAGAATTCTTTTAAACGATCAAGAAGGGCATCCAATCAGAACTCTTATAACGATCAAGAAGGACATCCAATCAGAACTTTTTAAATGATCAAGTATGACATCCAATCAGAATTCTTATAATGATCAAGAAGGGCATCCAAATCAGAACACTTTTAAATAACCAATTGTGACATCCAAATTAGAATTCTTTTCCTATGTAACCATATATACCTGGGGTAGCAATAGAAAACTAACTAGTGGGTGACAGAAATTAATAAATGTATTATTGTCATCTTTGAAAACTAAACTTTAGGCTGTGTGTTAATTTGCGTTCTTTTACCATCAGAGTCCCATATATATTTCAACTGAAAAATATTTTAATTACATAAAATCAATCGAGTTGTAACCCATTTTCACATCATTATTAACAAACAATATTATATTTTTATCTGAAGCAAATTGTATAGCATGGGAAATATGATATACTATGTAATAGGTTATATATAGTTAATATTTGCATTTAAAACTACAAGTTAGATTGTATGATATATTACTATCCTACATGGAAAGCAACATTTGATATTTAATGAGAGTTCCCTATAGATTTGATGGCCAGTCAATCCTTTTTTTAATATCATCATCGTCAAGAATTTTAATTAACTCAAAGTTAGCCTGCACATTAAAATTATTGCTACAAATCGTTTTTTTTAAAAGTAACAAATCATTATGTAAGAATATTAACTATATCTATTTATAAACCATATTAACCCTGTGACACAATTAATCGTTGGTCTGTATAGATTCCTTTTCAACAGTATTACAGATTCTAATTTGTTTGACGTTAACGACGATGCAAATGCAAAGAAAGTTTATTCTAATCGTTCATGATGGAAGTTATAATTCTTCTCGGATTCAATATATGTATGCAATACTAGTTACACAGCACAGTTTCATTATGAATAAAGACTTCGGACATCGTTTATTGTTGTGAGATTTCTAGATGACACAGAAAAATGAGTGGTATTATTTTTGGGAATCAATTAAAATTAACCAGCATTAAAATAAAATTTAAGACTTGGTCCGCGATATGAAATAGTACGGTCAATACGAGTTCGTTTCTTTGCGACTGAAAAATTGGCTTTCAACAAAATGCCCGGTCTTTGCCGCGTGTACCTTACTGTCTATTAAACATGGAGATTGACAGGTAAAGGTTAACTGCTCACTGACCATATGTCCATGTTAATTGTCTTTGAAAGGAAGTTCATTAGCCAAAGAAACATATGGTACACAACACTATTCATTACGCCTTCCTTTATAAGATTTGGCAAGTTCTGCTTGTGTATAGTTAACAAGTCATACGTCATATGTAGCAAATGCCATCTGCCCTTACTAGCGATGGACCAGTCGCAAACTTTTGTGTTTAATTATCTTTAATTTAATTTGTTAGCATTGGACCAGTCTCGAACTTCTGGCTTTATTCATCTTAAATTTAATTTACCAATCCATGCGAATTTTTAGCGCAATAAAATATCTTGTCATAGAAATAGTAATTCCATTCCCATTTCTTTGCATATTGTTGTTCTAGCTAGAGTACTTTCATGTTGATTTCTTTGCATATTGTTGCACTAGCTAGGGTACTTTTATGTTGATTTCTTTCCATATTGTTGTTCTAGCTCGAGTATTTTCATGTTGATTTCCTTGTTTATTGTAGTTCTAGCTAGAGTATTTTCATGTTGATTTCTTAGCATATTGTTGTTCTAGCTAGAGTATTTTCATATTGATTTCTTTGTTTATTGTTGTTCTACCTAGAGTATTTCCATGATGATTTCTTAGCATATTGTTGTTCTAGCTCGAGTATTTTCATGTTGATTTCTTTGTTTATTGTAGTTCTAGCTAGAGTATTTCCATGTTGATTTCTTAGCATATTGTTGTTCTAGCGAGAGTATTTCCATGTTGATTTCTTAGCATTTTGTTGATCTAGCTAGAGTATTTCCATGTTGATATCTTAGCATATTGTTGTTATAGCTAGAGTATTTCCATGTTGATATCTTAGCATATTGTTGTTCTAGCTAGAGCATTTCCATGTTGATTTCTTAGCATATTGTTGTTCTAGCGAGAGTATTTCCATGTTGATTTCTTAGCATTTTGTTGATCTAGCTAGAGTATTTCCATGTTGATATCTTAGCATATTGTTGTTATAGCTAGAGTATTTCCATGTTGATATCTTAGCATATTGTTGTTATAGCTAGAGTATTTCCATGTTGATATCTTTGCATATTGTTGTTCTAGCTAGAGCATTTCCATGTTGATTTCTTAGCGTATTGTTGTTCTAGCTAGAGTACTTTCATGTTGATTTATTTGTTTATTGTTGTTCTAGCTAGAGTATTTCCATGTTGATATCTTTGCATATTGTTGTTATAGCTAGATTATTTCCATGTTGATTTCTTAGCATATTGGTGTTCTAGCTAGAGTATTTCCATGTTGATTTCTTAGCATATTGTTGTTCTAGCTAGAGTATTTCCATGTTGATATCTTAGCATATTGTTGTTCTAGCTAGAATACTCCCATGCTGATTTCTCGGATATTGTTCTTTTAGATAGAGTATTTCCATGTTGATTTCTTAGCATTTTGCTGATCTAGCTAGAGTATTTCCATGTTGATATCTTAGCATATTGTTGTTCTAGCTAGAGTATTTCCATGTTGATATCTTTGCATATTGTTGTTCTAGCTAGAGTATTTCCATGTTGATTTCTTAGCATATTGTTGTTCTAGCTAGATTATTTCCATGTTGATTTCTTAGCATATTGTTGTTCTAGCTAGAGTATTTCCATGTTGATTTCTTTGCATATTGTTGATCTAGCTAGAGTATTTCCATGTTGATATCTTAGCATATTGTTGTTCTAGCTAGAGTACTTTCATGTTGATATCTTAGCATATTGTTGTTCTAGCTAGAGTATTTCCATGTTGATATCTTAGCATATTGTTGTTCTAGCTAGAGTACTTTCATGTTGATTTATTTGTTTATTGTTGTTCTAGCTAGAGTACTTTCATGTTGATATCTTAGCATTTTGTTGTTCTAGCGAGAGTATTTCCATGTTGATTTCTTAGCATATTGTTGTTCTAGCTAGGGTACTTTCATGTTGATTTCTTAGCATATTGTTGTTCTAGCTAGAGCATTTCCATGTTGATTTCTTTGTTTATTGTTGTTCTAGCTAGAGTATTTTCATGTTGATTTCTTAGCATTTTGTTGTTCTAGCTAGAGTATTTTCATGTTGATTTCTTAGCATATTGTTGTTCTAGCTAGAGCATTTCCATGTTGATTTCTTTGTTTATTGTTGTTCTACCTAGAGTATTTCCATGTTGATTTCTTAGCATACTGTTGTTCTAGCTAGAGTATTTTCATGTTGATATCTTAGCATATTGTTGTTCTAGCTAGAGTATTTCCATGTTGATATCTTTGCATATTGTTGTTCTAGCGAGAGTATTTCCATGTTGATTTCTTAGCATATTGTTGTTCTAACTATAGTATTTCCATGTTGATTTCTTAGCATTTTGCTGATCTAGCTAGAGTATTTCCATGTTGATATCTTAGCATATTGTTGTTCTAGCTAGAGTATTTCCATGTTGATTTCTTAGCATATTGTTGTTCTAACTATAGTATTTCCATGTTGATTTCTTAGCATATTGTTGTTCTAGCTAGAGTATTTCCATGTTGATATCTTTGCATATTGTTGTTCTAGCTAGAGTATTTCCATGTTGATTTCTTAGCATATTGTTGTTCTAGCTAGAATATTTCCATGTTGATTTCTTAGCATATTGTTGTTCTAGCTAGAGTATTTCCATGTTGATATCTTTGCATATTGTTGTTCTAGCTAGAATACTTCCATGCTGATTTCTCGGATATTGTTCTTTTAGATAGAGTGTTTCAATGCTGATTTCTTTGCATATTGTTGGTCTAGCTAGAGTATTTTCATGTTGATTTCTTAGCGTATTGTTGTTCTAGCTAGAGTATTTTCATGTTGATTTCTTAGCATATTGTTGTTCTAGCTAGAATATTTCCATGTTGATTTCTTTGTATATTGTTGTTCTAGCTAGAGTATTTCCATGTTGATTTCTTAGCATATTGTTGTTCTAGCTAGAGTATTTCCATGTTGATTTCTTAGCATACTGTTGTTCTAGCTAGAGTATTTCCATGTTGATATCTTTGCATATTGTTGTTCTAGCTAGAGCATTTCCATGTTGATTTCTTTGCATATTGTTGATCTAGCTAGAGTATTTCCATGTTGATATCTTAGCATATTGTTGTTCTAGCTAGAGTACTTTCATGTTGATATCTTAGCATATTGTTGTTCTAGCTAGAGTATTTCCATGTTGATATCTTAGGATATTGTTGTTCTAGCTAGAATACTCCCATGCTGATTTCTCGGATATTGTTCTTTTAGATAGAGTATTTCCATGTTGATTTCTTAGCATTTTGCTGATCTAGCTAGAGTATTTCCATGTTGATATCTTAGCATATTGTTGTTCTAGCTAGAGTATTTCCATGTTGATATCTTTGCATATTGTTGTTCTAGCTAGAGTATTTCCATGTTGATTTCTTAGCATATTGTTGTTCTAGCTAGAATATTTCCATGTTGATTTCTTAGCATATTGTTGTTCTAACTAGAGTATTTCCATGTTGATTTCTTTGCATATTGTTGATCTAGCTAGAGTATTTCCATGTTGATATCTTAGCATATTGTTGTTCTAGCTAGAGTACTTTCATGTTGATATCTTAGCATATTGTTGTTCTAGCTAGAGTATTTCCGTGTTGATATCTTAGCATATTGTTGTTCTAGCTAGAGTACTTTCATGTTGATTTATTTGTTTATTGTTGTTCTAGCTAGAGTACTTTCATGTTGATATCTTAGCATTTTGTTGTTCTAGCGAGAGTATTTCCATGCTGATTTCTTAGCATATTGTTGTTCTAGCTAGGGTACTTTCATGTTGATTTCTTAGCATATTGTTGTTCTAGCTAGAGCATTTCCATGTTGATTTCTTTGTTTATTGTTGTTCTAGCTAGAGTATTTTCATGTTGATTTCTTAGCATTTTGTTGTTCTAGCTAGAGTATTTTCATGTTGATTTCTTAGCATATTGTTGTTCTAGCTAGAGCATTTCCATGTTGATTTCTTTGTTTATTGTTGTTCTAGCTAGAGTATTTTCATGTTGATATCTTAGCATATTGTTGTTCTAGCTAGAGTATTTCCATGTTGATATCTTTGCATATTGTTGTTCTAGCGAGAGTATTTCCATGTTGATTTCTTAGCATATTGTTGTTCTAACTATAGTATTTCCATGTTGATTTCTTAGCATTTTGCTGATCTAGCTAGAGTATTTCCATGTTGATATCTTAGCATATTGTTGTTCTAGCTAGAGTATTTCCATGTTGATTTCTTAGCATATTGTTGTTCTAACTATAGTATTTCCATGTTGATTTCTTAGCATATTGTTGTTCTAGCTAGAGTATTTCCATGTTGATATCTTTGCATATTGTTGTTCTAGCTAGAGTATTTCCATGTTGATTTCTTAGCATATTGTTGTTCTAGCTAGAATATTTCCATGTTGATTTCTTAGCATATTGTTGTTCTAGCTAGAGTATTTCCATGTTGATATCTTTGCATATTGTTGTTCTAGCTAGAATACTTCCATGCTGATTTCTCGGATATTGTTCTTTTAGATAGAGTGTTTCAATGCTGATTTCTTTGCATATTGTTGGTCTAGCTAGAGTATTTTCATGTTGATTTCTTAGCGTATTGTTGTTCTAGCTAGAGTATTTTCATGTTGATTTCTTAGCATATTGTTGTTCTAGCTAGAATATTTCCATGTTGATTTCTTTGTATATTGTTGTTCTAGCTAGAGTATTTCCATGTTGATTTCTTAGCATATTGTTGTTCTAGCTAGAGTATTTCCATGTTGATTTCTTAGCATACTGTTGTTCTAGCTAGAGTATTTCCATGTTGATATCTTAGCATATTGTTGTTCTAGCTAGAGCATTTCCATGTTGATTTCTTTGCATATTGTTGATCTAGCTAGAGTATTTCCATGTTGATATCTTAGCATATTGTTGTTCTAGCTAGAGTACTTTCATGTTGATATCTTAGCATATTATTGTTCTAGCTAGAGTATTTCCATGTTGATATCTTAGCATATTGTTGTTCTAGCTAGAGTACTTTCATGTTGATTTATTTGTTTATTGTTGTTCTAGCTAGAGTACTTTCATGTTGATATCTTAGCATTTTGTTGTTCTAGCTAGAGTATTTCCATGTTGATATCTTAGCATATTGTTGTTCTAGCTAGAGTACTTTAATGTTGATATCTTAGCATATTGTTGTTCTAGCTAGAGTATTTCCATGTTGATATCTTATCATATTGTTGTTCTAGCTAGAGTACTTTCATGTTGATTTATTTGTTTATTGTTGTTCTAGCTAGAGTACTTTCATGTTGATTTCTTAGCATATTGTTGTTCTAGCTAGAGCATTTCCATGTTGATTTCTTTGTTTATTGTTGTTATAGCTAGAGTATTTTCATGTTGATTTCTTAGCATATTGTTGTTCTAGCTAGAGTATTTTCATGTTGATTTCTTAGCATATTGTTGTTCTAGCTAGAGCATTTCCATGTTGATTTCTTTGCATATTGTTGATCTAGCTAGAGTATTTCCATGTTGATATCTTAGCATATTGTTGTTCTAGCTAGAGTACTTTCATGTTGATATCTTAGCATATTGTTGTTCTAGCTAGAGTATTTCCATGTTGATATCTTAGGATATTGTTGTTCTAGCTAGAATACTCCCATGCTGATTTCTCGGATATTGTTCTTTTAGATAGAGTATTTCCATGTTGATTTCTTAGCATTTTGCTGATCTAGCTAGAGTATTTCCATGTTGATATCTTAGCATATTGTTGTTCTAGCTAGAGTATTTCCATGTTGATATCTTTGCATATTGTTGTTCTAGCTAGAGTATTTCCATGTTGATTTCTTAGCATATTGTTGTTCTAGCTAGAATATTTCCATGTTGATTTCTTAGCATATTGTTGTTCTAACTAGAGTATTTCCATGTTGATTTCTTTGCATATTGTTGATCTAGCTAGAGTATTTCCATGTTGATATCTTAGCATATTGTTGTTCTAGCTAGAGTACTTTCATGTTGATATCTTAGCATATTGTTGTTCTAGCTAGAGTATTTCCGTGTTGATATCTTAGCATATTGTTGTTCTAGCTAGAGTACTTTCATGTTGATTTATTTGTTTATTGTTGTTCTAGCTAGAGTACTTTCATGTTGATATCTTAGCATTTTGTTGTTCTAGCGAGAGTATTTCCATGCTGATTTCTTAGCATATTGTTGTTCTAGCTAGGGTACTTTCATGTTGATTTCTTAGCATATTGTTGTTCTAGCTAGAGCATTTCCATGTTGATTTCTTTGTTTATTGTTGTTCTAGCTAGAGTATTTTCATGTTGATTTCTTAGCATTTTGTTGTTCTAGCTAGAGTATTTTCATGTTGATTTCTTAGCATATTGTTGTTCTAGCTAGAGCATTTCCATGTTGATTTCTTTGTTTATTGTTGTTCTACCTAGAGTATTTCCATGTTGATTTCTTAGCATACTGTTGTTCTAGCTAGAGTATTTTCATGTTGATATCTTAGCATATTGTTGTTCTAGCTAGAGTATTTCCATGTTGATATCTTTGCATATTGTTGTTCTAGCGAGAGTATTTCCATGTTGATTTCTTAGCATATTGTTGTTCTAACTATAGTATTTCCATGTTGATTTCTTAGCATTTTGCTGATCTAGCTAGAGTATTTCCATGTTGATATCTTAGCATATTGTTGTTCTAGCTAGAGTATTTCCATGTTGATTTCTTAGCATATTGTTGTTCTAACTATAGTATTTCCATGTTGATTTCTTAGCATATTGTTGTTCTAGCTAGAGTATTTCCATGTTGATATCTTTGCATATTGTTGTTCTAGCTAGAGTATTTCCATGTTGATTTCTTAGCATATTGTTGTTCTAGCTAGAATATTTCCATGTTGATTTCTTAGCATATTGTTGTTCTAGCTAGAGTATTTCCATGTTGATATCTTTGCATATTGTTGTTCTAGCTAGAATACTTCCATGCTGATTTCTCGGATATTGTTCTTTTAGATAGAGTGTTTCAATGCTGATTTCTTTGCATATTGTTGGTCTAGCTAGAGTATTTTCATGTTGATTTCTTAGCGTATTGTTGTTCTAGCTAGAGTATTTTCATGTTGATTTCTTAGCATATTGTTGTTCTAGCTAGAATATTTCCATGTTGATTTCTTTGTATATTGTTGTTCTAGCTAGAGTATTTCCATGTTGATTTCTTAGCATATTGTTGTTCTAGCTAGAGTATTTCCATGTTGATTTCTTAGCATACTGTTGTTCTAGCTAGAGTATTTCCATGTTGATATCTTAGCATATTGTTGTTCTAGCTAGAGCATTTCCATGTTGATTTCTTTGCATATTGTTGATCTAGCTAGAGTATTTCCATGTTGATATCTTAGCATATTGTTGTTCTAGCTAGAGTACTTTCATGTTGATATCTTAGCATATTATTGTTCTAGCTAGAGTATTTCCATGTTGATATCTTAGCATATTGTTGTTCTAGCTAGAGTACTTTCATGTTGATTTATTTGTTTATTGTTGTTCTAGCTAGAGTACTTTCATGTTGATATCTTAGCATTTTGTTGTTCTAGCTAGAGTATTTCCATGTTGATATCTTAGCATATTGTTGTTCTAGCTAGAGTACTTTAATGTTGATATCTTAGCATATTGTTGTTCTAGCTAGAGTATTTCCATGTTGATATCTTATCATATTGTTGTTCTAGCTAGAGTACTTTCATGTTGATTTATTTGTTTATTGTTGTTCTAGCTAGAGTACTTTCATGTTGATTTCTTAGCATATTGTTGTTCTAGCTAGAGCATTTCCATGTTGATTTCTTTGTTTATTGTTGTTATAGCTAGAGTATTTTCATGTTGATTTCTTAGCATATTGTTGTTCTAGCTAGAGTATTTTCATGTTGATTTCTTAGCATATTGTTGTTCTAGCTAGAGCATTTCCATGTTGATTTCTTTGTTTATTGTTGTTCTACCTAGAGTATTTCCATGTTGATTTCTTAGCATACTGTTGTTCTAGCTAGAGTATTTTCATGTTGATATCTTAGCATATTGTTGTTCTAGCTAGAGTATTTCCATGTTGATATCTTTGCATATTGTTGTTCTAGCGAGAGTATTTCCATGTTGATTTCTTAGCATATTGTTGTTCTAACTATAGTATTTCCATGTTGATTTCTTAGCATTTTGCTGATCTAGCTAGAGTATTTCCATGTTTATATCTTAGCATATTGTTGTTCTAGCTAGAGTATTTCCATGTTGATTTCTTAGCATATTGTTGTTCTAACTATAGTATTTCCATGTTGATTTCTTAGCATATTGTTGTTCTAGCTAGAGTATTTCCATGTTGATATCTTTGCATATTGTTGTTCTAGCTAGAGTATTTCCATGTTGATTTCTTAGCATATTGTTGTTCTAGCTAGAATATTTCCATGTTGAATTCTTAGCATATTGTTGTTCTAGCTAGAGTATTTCCATGTTGATATCTTTGCATATTGTTGTTCTAGCTAGAATACTTCCATGCTGATTTCTCGGATATTGTTCTTTTAGATAGAGTGTTTCAATGCTGATTTCTTTGCATATTGTTGGTCTAGCTAGAGTATTTTCATGTTGATTTCTTAGCGTATTGTTGTTCTAGCTAGAGTATTTTCATGTTGATTTCTTAGCATATTGTTGTTCTAGCTAGAATATTTCCATGTTGATTTCTTTGCATATTGTTGTTCTAGCTAGAGTATTTCCATGTTGATTTCTTAGCATATTGTTGTTCTAGCTAGAGTATTTCCATGTTGATTTCTTAGCATACTGTTGTTCTAGCTAGAGTATTTTTATGTTGATATCTTAGCATATTGTTGTTCTAGCTAGAGTATTTCCATGTTGATTTCTTAGCATATTGTTGTTCTAGCTAGAGTATTTCCATGTTGATATCTTAGCATATTGTTGTTCTAGCTAGGGTACTTTCATGTTGATTTCTTAGCATATTGTTGCTCTAGCTAGAGTATTTTCATGTTGATATCTTAGCATATTGTTGTTCTAGCTAGGGTATTTTCATGTTGATATCTTAGCATATTGTTGTTCTAGCTAGGGTATTTTCATGTTGATTTCTTAGCATATTGTTGTTCTAGCTAGAATATTTCCATGTTGATTTCTTAGCATACTGTTGTTCTAGCTAGAGTATTTTCATGTTGATATCTTAGCATATTGTTGTTCTAGCTAGGGTACTTTCATGTTGATTTCTTAGCATATTGTTGTTCTAGCTAGAGTATTTCCATGTTGATATCTTTGCATATTGTTGTTCTAACTAGATTATTTCCATGTTGATTTCTTTGCATATTGTTGTTCTAGCTAGAGCATTTCCATGTTGATTTCTTTGTTTATTGTTGTTCTAGCTAGAGTATTTTCATGTTGATTTCTTAGCATATTGTTGTTCTAGCTAGAGTATTTTCATGTTGATTTCTTAGCATATTGTTGTTCTAGCTAGAGTATTTCCATGTTGATTTATTTGCATAGTGTTGCTCTAGCTACAGTATTTCCATGTTGATTTCTTTGTTTATTTTTGTTCTAGCTAGAGTATTTTCATGCTGAATTTTTAGCATATTGTTGTTCTAGCTATAGTACTTCCATGCAACGTTCCCTCTAAGCGAATGGTAGATGTGCGCGCAGTGCTCGCTGCACTGCGCAAGCATTACGGAGACGAGCAAAATTTAACGTTGTATTGAGCAAATATTGACAATTCAGCTGCGAGTGGATGCCTGAGCAGCTGTGCGCACGCAGCTTAGAAGAAACGTTGCTTCCATGCTGCTTTCTTTGCTTATTGTTTGTTGTAGCTAGAGTATTTCCATGCTGCTTTCTTTGCTTATTGTTTGTTGTAGCTAGAGTATTTCCATGCTGCTTTCTTTGCTTATTTGTTTGTTGTAGCTAGAGTATTTCCATGCTGCTTTCTTTGCTTATTGTTTGTTGTAGCTAGAGTATTTCCATGCTGCTTTCTTTGCTTATTGTTTGTTGTAGCTAGAGTATTTCGATGCTGCTTTCTTTGCTTATTGTTTGTTGTAGCTAGAGTATTTCCATGCTGTTTTCTTTGCTTATTGTTTGTTGTAGCTAGAGTATTTCCATGCTGCTTTCTTTGCTTATTGTTTGTTGTAGCTAGAGTATTTCCATGCTGCTTTCTTTGCTTATTGTTTGTTGTAGCTAGAGTATTTCGATGCTGCTTTCTTTGCTTATTGTTTGTTGTAGCTAGAGTATTTCCATGCTGCTTTCTTTGCTTATTGTTTGTTGTAGCTAGAGTATTTCCATGCTGCTTTCTTTGCTTATTGTTTGTTGTAGCTAGAGTATTTCGATGCTGCTTTCTTTGCTTATTGTTTGTTGTAGCTAGAGTATTTCCATGCTGACTCTGTTGCTTATGGTCGTTGTAGCTCAGAGGTGAGCAAATGTTCCAGTGCAAGGGCCGCATAGTTCATTAAGTAAAATAATTAATATTGAAATAGCAAAAACAAAAGGTTTTTCATAATAACATCATAATTAATTTTCAGTTGTTAATATATTGTTAAAACTTAAACTTCAAAAGAAGCACATTTATTTGATACACAGAATCACTGCATTTGCGTCAATGCGATGAACACTAGTTCTTCTTGCTAATGATATGGCTTCTAAGTTCTACTTTTGACTTGGCTTCAGGACACACAACACTGACATCATCAATCATACAATTTTTAATAAATTCTGCTTCCGAAAATGGTTTGTTTTGTTTTGCGATTTAGTTGGCCAATACGAAACTTGCCTTTATTGTAGTCTCTTGTAATGATGAAGTTTTCACAAACAAGCTTGCTGTTGTGTTTTTTTTGACCAGATCATTTGCTCTCTTTTGCAGTTCTTGTTTTGATAATACTTTTCCAAAGTTACCATACTTAGTTTGAAAAAGAAAATTAAATAGCTTGAACATAGGACTTGTTCCTAGGCCGCGCGAAAACCCTTGGCGGGCCGCATGAAAGTCCTTGGCGGGCCGTAGTTTGCCCACCACCTAGAGTACTTCTATTGTGAGTTCTTTGCATATTGTGTTCTTCTAGCTAGAATACTTCCATGCTGATTTCTTGGATATTGTTCTTTTAGATAGAGTGTTTCCATGCTAATTTCTTTGCATATTGCTATTCTAGCTAGAATACTTCCATGCTGATTTCTCGGATATTGTTCTTCTAGCTAGAGTATTTCCATGCTGATTTCTTTGCATATTGTTGTTCTAACTATCGTAAGATAGTAGAGATGAAATCAAAATTGTGTCTGCTTGACATTTTGTTTAACATTATTGATGGATATCACTGATAAAAATGAGACCTTTCATAGAGCTTTTCAGTTTTCTTATTCACCGAAACTATTGATGCTTGTTTCTGGAAATTAAACATATACTGTTTACAATGTTTTCCTTCTTTGTAGTGTACTCTCTCTCTCTCTCTCTCTCTCTCTCTCTCTCTCTCTCTCTCTCTCTCTCTCTCTCTCTCTCTCTCTCTCTCTCTCTCTCTCTCTCGTAATTACTCTGATCTTGTTTGAAACAAATCACTGGGCTTATTTAAGAATTCATTCAAAAAGTATTTTTGGTGGTACATGAATTTGACACCAAAGAAGATGACATGTTTGTTGTTACTGCACATTCAGATTGTTTCATTAAATCAACAAAAACTATATAAAGATTTAGATTGTACATAAGTGCTGACTGACAACTAAAATAGCCTGTCACTGCTATCGCCTTCAGATTCTAAATATTTGAAATATCATGGCACTGTTATTATCGACTTTAGAATCTAGATATTTGAAATAGCCTGTCACTGCCATCGACTTCGGAATCTAAATATCTGAAATAGCCTGTCACTGTTATCGACTTCAGAATCTTAATATTTGAAATAGCCTGTCACTATTGTCGACTTCGGAATCTAAATATCTGAAATAGCCCGTCACTGCTAACGATGTCAGAATCTAGATATTTGAAATAGCCTGTCACTGCTATCGACTTCAGGATATAAATATTTGAAATAGAATGGCACTGCTATCGACTTCGGAATCTAAATATTTGAAATAGCCTGTCACTATTGTCGACTTCGGAATCTAAATATCTGAAATAGCCCGTCACTGCTAACGATGTCAGAATCTAGATATTTGAAATAGCCTGTCACTGCTATCGACTTCAGGATATAAATATTTGAAATATAATGGCACTGCTATCGACTTCGGAATCTAAATATTTGAAATAGAATGGCACTGCTATCGACTTCGGAATCTAAATATTTGACCATAAATCATATATTTAGTCCATATATCACAAGTATATAGATCGATATTTTTCTTCCGTATTCAGTTTCACTTGTATTCGTTTTCTTGATGCATCTATTACTTTGTGAATGATTTCAGTTTCACTTGTATTCTTTTTCTTGATGCATCTATTACTTTGTGAATGATTTCACACATCATTTTCTCAATTTACATAAGTAACACGTATGGCTGTATAATGACACCGGATTGTACTTCGGAAATGCCTGCAAGAAAAGATAACAATGGATAACAAGGAAATGTATTGTCTTGGTATATGGAAGAAAATTATGCACACATACTAAGATGAGAGAGAGAGAGAGAGAGAGAGAGAGAGAGAGAGAGAGAGAGAGAGAGAGAGAGAGAGAGAGAGAGAGAGAGACTTGAATACTGAAAAACGTGCACTTAAAATTTATTATGTGCGTGATTCATACTGATTTAGAATGAATACTCTCTCTCTCTCTCTCTATCTCTCTCTCTCTCTCTCTCTCTCTCTCTCTCTCTCTCTCTCTCTCTCTCTCTCTCAGTTATGATACATAATGCAACATTGAAATATTCAACAACACAAGTAAATCACTAGATATGGTTTTTATGATAGAGTTGGTAAATATTTGAAGCTTCTATCAATTTTAAACTGTACTGGCCTCATGTTTCTCATATGCAACAACTAGCAGAATTTTAAAACTATTTTTACCCTTCCAACCCTTTCGTTCTTTCTCCGCGTACGACGCATAGGGTGAAAATGACTTTCTCTCAGCGAACCCCAACCGGGGCCGAATATCTTTCTCACCGCCATCTGATTTTGATGTAGTCGAGGTGCTCGCATCCTCTCCCATCCCCTATCGGCGTTCGGCAAAGGAAAAATGGAGTTCCAGCATTCCGAGTGTGGTAAATTAAAGAACTAATGCCTGGTTTGTATAAGGGTATTGCAATCCTCACCACGCCGTGCCCAATTCATGTATTAGTTTCAAAAATGTTTTTCGCTGATATCATATAGTTCACTCCGGAATGATTTTAGAACGTGATAAATAGTGGTGCTGAGCTGTGTGCACTTTTGCTGATGATTGTTTGTGCAAGCCATGACCATGGACGAGTTACAGCGGAAAATACGAGATGAGGCAGTCAAGTAAGACCGAAGTGGAGGAACTATTGGTAAAAGCCTAACATGTCGTGAAAGGTTAGCCAAGATGACAAACATGTGTCGCTGGCAGACAGCATGTAAAAATGTGCGTAACAATAGTATAATAATGAGGGGCCGAAGAGTCCAGATGAAGAGTCCAGATGCAGTTCGAGCTGGAAAGCTCATTTAGCAACTGCAACAGTCCGCAATCGTGCTCAAGAATCACACGCAGGCACAAAGTGTATGCAGCCGAGCTCGAATAGAGGCAGCACACACCATTGGTAGTTCTCAAGAATGACAGGTGCCTTGTCCATTACTATTACGAGGCAAAAGTCCAGGACGGTCCATGTGTGGGTACCAGCGAAGAGTTTTTGAAAGACATGGCGCCGCTAAGAACCAGGGCGCTAAACCGAGGGCTGTCCAAAGAGGGCATTGTAATGTTCATTCTGACGCTGGCAAACGTTCTAAGGATGGGTACCAGACGTTGAAGTCGAAGTAGACAGAGAAGTGGGTCACGATTCAACTCTAGCCAGACCGCGTGTTCCAGGCAGACTGTGGACGGAATGGTATGGAAAGCTTGTGCAGAAATTCGGGGGTGGGTGGGGGAGGGAAATGTTTACGCAGAAGGGATCCGAGTTGCAGGTTTGTGAGCTGTGCATCGCTGCTGACGATCCTTTGTCAGAATAAACCACTGCGCGACTGTAGTTACATACCAACACCCAAATATATCTCGACGTGATGGTAAAATAATAAAAAGATTTTTAGGAAGAAAGGTGCAATGAGTGGACCATACTGTCGACCATGTATCTTGCTGAGGACAATATGAACCTGAATCAAAATACCGGAAGTCTAACCTTTGTCATTAACGTATTTACATGGGACATAGGTCCGTACCAAATTTATGAAGGCAAACAACGGGAACATATTGCTACAATGGCACAAAGGAAAGAAGCAGATGTGTAGGCGGTGTATATATGCATTTGACACCTAGGAAGGTCTTGAAGGGCTGGTATTGCAAAAGTACAGACTTAAAACGTCACAACGGACAGAGCTGCTGAATGAAGGAAAGAACATTCTGGAATACAACAGACTGTCCAACCAGAAGAGAGTGTTATTTAAGATTGTGATATACACTGAGACCTTGCACGAGCGTATGGGCGGACTAATAAAAGAACCAAGTACAGCACTTTTGAAACCCTGCAGCTTTACCTACATTAAAAGGAGATGCAATATCAACCTCGAGTTGCCGGTACTCTAAACTGTCGAATATACATTAGTGCAGTTTATATTCGCCCTCTAGAGGAAAGCGCAGAATACAAAAATGACTGCGCACCCAAACATTGCTTGTACTCACGCAGGACGACCTTGAGTAGCAGATGCTGACATTCAACTCCTGGATTTGCAATTCTCCATTATAAGGTAACAAAGTGCACAATACAGCCGTATCATCGATAACTATTTTCTGCAACACATAAAAATCCGTGACATTCTTCATCAACCTCATCCATTTTATTGATAGTTTCCATTTTATGGACAATTGTCTAGACGAACCACTAAAAGGTTTGGAGGCTGGGTGATGACTGCTTGAGCAACGACCCAGTCGGCCTCCTGAAGAAAAATGGCATCTATCTCAATAAGCGCATGAACAGCTGGGACCGCTTTAAGGAGCGTCAGCTGCCTTCAAAATAGGCATTCTATCTGAGTCTCAGAATGGAAGATTAAAGAAGATTGCATGCATGCCAGAAAGGTATGAGAGGCCATTGAAAGCCATACTACATCGAAACCTACCTAACATCGGACACACTGGTCCTGGCCGACCTATGTGAAGGATTTACTGGATTGACAATGGAACAGTACGGAAGAGCCGTTTCACTACTGCAAGGGGTGATCGATCGCCAAGCTGGAACTGCTGACTGACGTCAGCATGTACGAGTTGATCGAAAAGGGAATCCGCGGCAATGGTCAGCAAGAGGTGTCCTAAAGCCAACAATCCACCGTATCAAGATTACAACTCAAGCATGAATGTGAATACAGGAACCCGAGTCAAGGGAAAAAACAACAAAGTATGGTTCAGAGAAAACGACCAGAGACCAAAAATTGCTTGACTTTGTTGGAGTTTTATGCACATTATCTTTCTATGCAAACTGCTTGGTTGGCCAGTACCTGTTCTCAATTATGCTAGTGTCACTTGACATTTCTATGCCGCCGAAGTATTTTCCAAACGTGTGCAACACTACCGAACTACCCGTCCGCACACTGGAATCTGAGGTATACATGTTCTAAATGACAATGTCCAATGCATAAATCCGACGTCGTGACAGACTTCCTAAAGGAGCAAAGTCTCTAAACGTTGCCCCATCCTTCACACAACCCTAATTTAGCTCCGTTTTGAAAGCTACCATAATGCTGGGAAAATGTGGTTTTCCTGTGTACGAGTAACAGCATAAAAGGTGAATGCATCAACCAGAAAGCCATGGTTCTAACGAAGGATCTATAGAATGCCAGAGAAATGACAACAGATAAAGCGGCGAACAAACATTCCCGCTCAAAGCAAACCGTATGTTGAAAACGGAAAGGTACGAGTGTATTTTATTGTAATCGTGAACAAGAACGCGTCAGAAATGGGTAAACATATTATTTGGTATATTTTACATTTGTAATGTCGTTTATGCAAATAAATAATAATAATGAGGCCTTTGTACAATGTCTATGCTTTAGAAGCTCTAAGCGCTTTACAACATTTAAAATGATTTGACTACAAAAAACACAACAAAAACAACACACAATGAAATTAGAAAACTTAAAAAATGCTAAAAATACTTAAGGTAGGAAACATTATAAGGTCTTTAAGTTTGTTCCTGCGCTCGAAAAAGGTGAGTTTTAAGAGCATTCTTGAAAGGGATCACTGTGTCTTTGTGTCTATTTCAATGGGTAATTCGTTCCACGTTGCTGGGCCCTGGTATGCAGAATAACGTTGTCCATAGGAATTCATTTTCATAGTGGGAATTATGAGTATATGATTGTCAGAAGAGGAGCGTATGTATCTTGCTGGTGTATACACATGGGTGAGGCCAGATCGGTATTCTGGACTGGAGTCCTTCAATGAAACGTAGCATAGATAACTAATTTTGTGTTTGATTCTGGATCGAATGGATAGCCAGTATAGGGTACAGCGCTGTGTTTTGAACTTTTTGAAGTTTCTGGAGTAGATATTGTGACGAACCAACCATAATTGAGTAAAATAGTCAAGTCTTGAAAGTACTAATGAACACACAAATGTTTTAGTAGCATCAACTGAAAGATATTTTCGAATGGAGCTGACGCGTCTCAGCTCAAGATATGTAGCCTTACATATGTTCATGATCTGTCTGAGCATTGAGAGAGTACTGTCTAGAGTAACATCTACGTTTCGTACTGACTGTGTGAATTCAATGTTGGTGTTGCTGATATTTATTGTTTGAGGTAAAGGGTGTGAATGAGAAAGTCTTTGTGTTGTGATCAGAATGGCCTCAGTTTTTTCATCATTCATCTGCAGCTTGTTACATATCATCCATGATTTTACATCAGAAATACGACTCTCTACTCCTTGGATGGTAGCATCAACCTCATTTGGGTGGCTAGACTTGTATATTTGGATGTCATCAGCGTACAATTGGTGAGACACTGGGTGATGATCTATGAGTGTATAGAATAATAAGGACAGGTCCAAAAACAGACCCATGTAGAACGCCACAACATAGATCAACTGGGCTAGAGTATATTCAATTTGTATTTCAAATGCTGCTAACGGTTGTCGCTGAAATTCTATAGCGTAATTGTGAAGTAATATAGCATCGTCTATTCTGTCAAATATTTCCGTTATTTAGTGCAGAGAGAATGTCATCAAATATTTTCAGAATAGTAGTTTCAGTACTGTGGCAAGGACGCTATGCAGAATGTACATTGATAAAAAAGACTGTTTGAATTCATTTGAGATACAAGTTGGGTTTGAACAACTTTTTCTTCTATTTTTGATATGAACGGGAAATTAGAAACTGGGCGGTACTTTTTAAAATCGTTATGGTCAGGTGTTGGTTTCTTCAGCAGAGGCTTTACGATGGCAGTTTTGAAAAATGATGGGAATTCCGAATGGGAGAGATATATTAATAACATCAGTTAGTGAAGGCAATATTGGGTCTAAGCACTCAAGCAGCAGTGATGTTAGAATTGGATCAAATTCACATGACTTTGGTGCACTCTTCATCACGATTTTCCGTACTAAATCCATAGAGACAGGTTCAAATGCTGCTAACGGTTGTCGCTGAAATTCTCTATCGTAACTGTATGGTGACGACGAGTCAATTTAACTTGTGTTGTAAAGCATATCTCCAATGGTTTGTAATTTGCAAAGTGTCCGGAAAGTCGACTGGAGAGAAGGTTGTTGGAAGTGGTAGACTTTTCATTAAAGATGAGTCCACTTATTTCCTATTGTAATACCAATCAGCGTATAAACAATCTCCATTTTGATGTTCTCTTAAGTACGTGGTTATTATGTCATAATTTCGACGCTAAAAGGATTCAGTCACGTGTCATCAAATATAAATGAAAACAATTGTTTGACGACGTTCAAATCGGTTGTTTTGTTCTTCTTATATTTTATTAAAAAGTTGTAGGAATAACACCAATTACTAAAAAAGCTCAGGCATTTCAATGCTAGTTAAAAGCCATCACATGTTATTGACAAAGACTTTCTAAGGTCATCCTCCGTGTGGGAATACATCCACAGAAACTTTTAATATGAGAAGCATTAGGACGATTATTTTTCAAAAGATATTTGGCTCTCGTCGGAAGGAAACGATGATGTCCCTTTTATAACCAAAAGCAAATAAGTTTTTCTCTAGAACTGAAAAGTAGCTTCTTATGCTGTAAAAATGTGTAACTTAACTTCCATGTAAACTATTACATAATTATACCAGTTCTGTTTACTAATAAATTAAATCGTTCCCACTGAAATAAATCTTGCTATTTCCTTTAGGCTAATTATCTATAGTTTAATACGCATGCTCAAGTTAAAAGAGCAGTTATCAATATGACTTTGATGGTCACATTGAAATTTACCACACCTGGATTATCTAGTCATTTGCATATTTTTAGGGTGATATTATTGCAAATATTGGTTTTAAAAATATATGCTGTGTTTTTGTTTGTTTTTCTTTTTGTCAATGAATAAGCAATAGCTACGTTCCTTTTCATGAGTAAAATTTTTGTCACGAGCAGCACAAACAACGGCAACTATGTCACCGCTACGACCCATCTAGAGAGAAAAGAATATCTGTCTGAAAACTAAAATCAGACTATTGAGAGCATACGTCATCTCATAATTTTTGTATTCATGTGAGGCCCGGACCCTGACAGCAGAATTACAACGAATAATCCAGGCACTTGAAATGAGACGCTGCAGAACCACCCATAATTGACATCTCTTTCATGGACTACATTACAAATGAAGAAGCGCCTAACATCATCAGGTACAAAGTAGGCCATTATGAGGACCTCTTCACCATATTGAAAAAGAGAAAGCTGAAATGGTATGGCCATGTCACTAGAGCCAAAAGTCTGTCCACAACAGTACTGCAGGGCAGTGTCCAAGGTGGTAGAATAAGAATAAGACAGAGGAAAAAGTGGAATCACAACATCACACAATGGACCAGGAAAAGTTTTGTGGAGACACAGGCGTTGACACATGATCAAGACAATTGGAGGAAACTGGTCAGATGTTCAGCAGCATAGTTCCTCAACGACCACACTAGGCCAAAAGACTGATGATGATACGATGAAGTTCCTTTTACAATAAACTCTACTTGTTACACTCCTACATACTGCCGAAAAACGTTATGGCATCTGGTGAATAGCCCGAGGTCGTTGCTATATATAGACAAACTGCTGTTTTGATTCGGCTCGATGGTCCGACCAAGACACGATCAGTGTTATTTACATTTAGTTGGCAGGCTCGACGGCTAACTTTGCAAAATGGGGAAAGAAAAACCACCCACTCCAACAAAGAAGACAGCCAAGGAAGACACTTTACTTTTTAGTGTCATAAAACTCTATTTTAAGCATGCTCTGTTATTTTTACCTGTATGGGTACTCGGATATTTCAATATCAGCCCAAGTTGGATTTTGCTTGGGTTGGTCGTGTATGTCTGGAAAGAAAAACACACACGCGAACAACATGCAAAGATTGAAATTTCCCAGGCAATAGCTAAAAACGAGAAGGAAGTGGTTTTGGCCAGGGTTGCGGACCTACCGTCGTGGGTAAGTACACACCTTAACATCATAAGAATAGAAGGGGCTTATCCCATTATGGTGTAAACCATCTAAAATGCCAGTAATACGTCAATTTCACTATTCGGTGGAATTTTTAATATAAGTAAGGATTTGCACCACACGACCACACCCCATCCCTATTTTTATTAAAAATGATTATCTGTTGTAAAAGATAATAGAATTGGGCTTGAATTTTGTGTAGGTGAATTTTGCTCAGTAGCAAAAAGATTTTTTGAATAACAAATTTTTTGCAAACGCCAAAACTGTCATATATTTTTTATTGAGGAAACGTCTGTGTTTGATTGATGGTGGTTAAGTGATTGATATGTTAGTTGTTTGGAGTTCTCACAGACTCTTAAGTCGGCACCTGGTTTTATTTGAGAAATTCACATTAAATTCTTTTTTTTCTTTTCATTCTTCTCGGTTTTCAAATCCTCAGTGCACAAGTCCACCTTAATACCTTACTGTTGGAGGTGAGATAATTTAATTACATCTGATTGGTTGAAAAGAATAAAAATTATTTTATTTGTATTTATTCAAGGGAGTGATTTGATCTGTTATGCATTTCAGGAATTTGTAAGTTAAGTAATGAATGCCCTAATTCCACCTACCTACCACTAACAGCCAGTCAAGCGTTATTTATTAGCATTCCATCAGACCACTGCCCACTCACAATCAAGACTGTGTTATAGCTAATACTACTTATGAATTGGCTGGTTTGGGTTGAAGCCTCTAAAAGAATAGGCTTAGTGAGTGTGGAAACTCTTAAGTATGTATGTAGGTTAGTGATGGTGGAAACGCTTTAGCTGGTACCCTTTTTGTGATTGGATGATTTGTCATTTTGGTGCCTGCTTTTAGCCTTGAAATTGGCAATTAAAGAATCACTAGCTCCAGTGTTGGACATCAACCCTGGTATTTATTGTGGTTTGGCAGGGCATGAATATCAGGGTTGTTGTCATAATTATAAGACTAAAAATGCATAAACAATGACTACTAATTTTATGACATTAGCAGACGCAATTTTAAAAAGTCTTGTAAAAATTGTAATACTTAATTATGTATGTAACTCTTAGATAATGTTTAAAATCCACCGAAATTTTTTTGGGGGGGGCCGAGTGGTCTAAAGCACTTCCCATTACGGATCACTGCCATCTCACCTCTGTGTGGGCTTGAGTCTCAAATTTGGCCAATGTGAGATAGCTTGCCAGTAGCTTCTCGTGGGTCGGTAGTTCTTTCTGGGGGTTTCCAGGGTTCTTTCTCCACCAATAATACTGGCCACCATGCATAGCCTATCGTGCAATGCAAAATGGCATTAAACCCAACAACAGCAACAACAACAAATCCACCAAAATATGTGTCGAACCACTGATAAACTGTGATTTCTCCAAGGTAGAAAACAGAATCAGTGATAATATAAAGGATTCAAACACAGTTAATTGTTCACTGCAATTTTTTCATATAAGCGGTGAAATGACCGACCACTGCAATGACTGACATCTGGTGATAGATAAATGGATTATCACAATTCCTGAACTGCTGCCAGCAAACTTAATTTTAAATTGGAACCAAGAAGTTGAGTTCATGATTAAGAATTAGGAATAATTACCTAGTACTATATAATGTCAAGTTTTTTATTGCTAATCTTTCCATACTTGTACAAGAAAAAGTGTCCATTACCATTACCCACAATCCCAGGTGCAGTATATGCCCATGTAAAACAGCTTACCATGTATATGACCAGCGGCAAAAAGCATAGACCCTGTACTAGAAGATCAGGGTGTATGTTGTATATTCTACTGATTACTCCTAACAAAGATCCAGATTCTCCTGCAGTTAAACTTATATGTGAGTATATACAGTCGTATAAAATGGCATACAACCTCCCTGAGAGAAGATAGAGTTGTTGTTGATGTTGTTCTAAGGTTTAACGCCATTTTTCAGCACAAGATATGCTATACATGGCAGCCAGTATTAATGATGGTCGAAGACCGCCGGAAAGAACCAACCGACACACAAGAAGCTACTGGCAAGCTTTCTCACATACCCACATTGGCAGAGTCTGAGACTCAAACCTACACAGACAGAGGTGAGATGGCAGTGATCCGTAACGAAGAGAGCTTTAGATCACTTGGCCACTTGGGGCCCCTGAAAATAGGGTTGAAATGTGCAGGATGCAAAAGTCTGTTAACAGATTTGGAATAAGCCATTAACAGATTTGGAATATCCATTAACATTAAAATTAATTATTTATTTATTAACAATTTGATAAATCTTTTGTAGAAGAGTTGGAGGATTCTGATCACTGCCACTCTCTAAGCATCTTTAGTAGTCAATGTTCCAATTTTGTTAACACTGTCTACACCATGGTGGATTGAACAGATATATCTGTACTTTAGGTCTGTGAATTTCATTGGAAGTGGAGGCAGGCCCTCGCATTCAATCAAATAATTAAGTTGTTAAAATTTTACTGCAGATTCTGTGTCATCAAGACAAGGGCAGCACACAACTTAAATGGACTGATAAATAAGCATTTTTCCACTGCCACTCCATGTTTGTACAAGTACAGTTAACTCAAATACACCTGTATTCCCTCGTTTATCTAACCATACTTTCATTGTTAAACTTACAGTGCATCTTTTTGAAGTCAGTTGCCTCCACAATTGTAGGCCGCTATACAATGCACTTCTGTTACACACTACTGGTTAGTTGACATTACATGCAAAGGGAGGCAATGCATAAAATCAATAGATGTCACTTGGACAAGGCACCAAGATATCTGCTAGATCAACCAAGATGTAGAAAGTGTTAATGTCTTGTAAGTGTTAATGTCTTGTAAGTGTTTATGTCTTGTAACCTTGGCTAGTGAAGAGTGCTTTAAGTTTAATCAGGGTAGAAAAATGTTTATGCAAGTAAAACGTCTTCTGGCTTGATCAGGGCAGAAAATTATGTTTATGCAAGTAAAACATCTTCTGACTTGATCAGGGCAGAAAAATGTTTATGCAAGTAAAACGTCTTCTGACTTGATCAGGGCAGAAAAATGTTTATGCAAGTAAAACGTCTTCTGGCTTGATCAGGGCAGAAAAATGTTTATACAACATAAATGTCTTTTAGCATGTTCAGGACAGGAAAATGTTGCATGTAGCAAAAATGTCTTAAATCACACACACACGCACACATGCACACACTACAGTACTTAGTATTTTGATGTCAACACCTGGCTTTAGTACAGTACACAGCCACATTAGTTTCTCTGGTCTCATTGCTTTCTGTGTTGGAACTTGCCATTGCCAGAATTAGCACAGGGTTAGGGTTAGGTTTAGGGTTAAAAGTTTCACACAGCTCAATTTACTTGACAAGTAAATATAGCATCCAAGTCAATTAAAAAATAATGTATTTGGCATTAAACATTTTATGGCTTGTTATGTCGTCAACATGTTGTTTTCCTTTTTGCCTGGAATTTGCACAAACAGCAGTAGCTGTCATATATTTTCAAGGTTTTGTCAATAAAACATTTTGTATGAGAGAACATAAAGATATTGCATTAGCAATTAAAGAATTCGACTCTGTCAGTTTAAAAAGATACAAATTTGGAGAAAGAGTTAGGATTATTTATGAATGATGTAAATTCTTTATTGAAACTGACACCAGAATAGATCTAGAATGGAAATGTACAGTTTGTCTTTAGGAGAATAGATCTAGATTGGAAATGTACAGTTTGTTGTTAGGAGAATAGATCTAGAATGGAAATGTACAGTTTGTCTTTAGGAGAATAGATGTAGAATGGAAATATACAGTTTGTCTTTAGGAGAAAAGATCTAGAATGGAAATGTACAGTTTGTTGTTAGGAGAATAGATCTAGAATGGAAATGTACAGTTTGTAGGAAAATAGATCTAGAATGGAAATGTACAGTTTATCTTTAGGAGAATAGATCTAGAATGGAAATGTACAGTTTATCTTTAGGAGAATAGATCTAGAATGGAAATGTACAGTTTATCTTTAGGAGAATAGATCTAGAATGGAAATGTACAGTTTGTAGGAAAATAGATCTAGAATGGAAATGTACAGTTTGTCTTTAGGAGGCATTCTAAATATCTGAACATATCAGAATTTTTTAAAGCAGAGTTTCAAAACAGCTTGCCAAGTTCTAGCATCGACAGGCAAGAAGATTTTTTTCTTTTTCTTTCATTTTCCATGTAGTTAGTATTAGCATGACTTACATTCAGTTGTGTGTGACGTAATATTAGTATTAGTTAATATTATTGTGACTTACATTGACTTTCATTTTGCAGGTACATCAAATCTAAAGGTGAAACTGACAAATATAAAATTGTTTCCTTTGTTTCTAAAATGGTTTCCATGGTTAGTTTCTACTTAGCAGGAATTCCAGATTCAATGATAAAAATCTGTTCCCTCCACTGCCACTGACAATTAGATCGGTGTTTGCTTGTGTATTGGCTTAAGGAAAGAAACTGCATGCATATACATACCTATGTATTTCACTTTGTATCAACTCACCTGTTGATTCCAAAGATTTTGTCATTTTCATTGTGAAATACCTTTGTTGAATAATATACCATATCTATTAAGGTTGCAATTAATTTATTGCCTTGAAAACCATGACATTAAAGTTCTGAAAGAGTCCTCACCCCTGTCTCCAAGCATGGTTGATAAAGACTCATGTTACAAATGTGTAATGGTCATATAGACAGTGTCCCTGTGGATGGACTGTGTCCCCTGAACATAAAGTGTATCTCTGGACATAAAAGTGTCTCTGTGGACATGAAAGTGTCTCTCTGGACATAGTGTCCCATAGACATAAAGTGTCTCTCAGGACAACAACATCCCCGAGATAAACAATATCCTCTGGTAAAAATGACTACTGGGAAAATAGTATTACCTGGAAAAACTTTGTTTCCTGGACACAGTATTACAAAAACAATTTTGTGAGACATCTTCTAGAAGGTGTCCCTTGGGGGAACAGTGTGTCTGAAAGACTTGTCTCCTTAGTCTAAGACATAGTGTGTCAGAAAGACTTGTCTCCTTAGTCTAAGACATAGTGTGTCAGAAAGACTTGTCTCCTTAGTCTAAGACATAGTGTGTCAGAAAGACTTGTCTCCTTAGTCTAAGACATAGTGTGTCAGAAAGACTTGTCTCCTTAGTCTAAGACATAGTGTGCCCATTAATATAGTCTCCCAGTCAAACATATCATAACTGCCATCAACAGTGTATCCCGGACAATTGGTGTACCTTGGACAAACAATTTCCTGAAAAAATTCTCCTGAACTCATATCCCCTGGACAATCATCCAGATAGTGATGTCCTATTGTCAATGGATTAGTATTTTATTGGATTATCATTTGAATATCATACAAGCATTTATCTGGAGTTAATCCATATCTCCTAGTATGTCTGGATAATACATGTCTACCAGTATGTCTGGATAATCAATGTCTACCAGTATGTCTAGATAATCAATGTCTACCAGTATATCTGGATAATACATGTCTACCAGTGTGTCTGGATAATCAATGTCTACCAGTATGTCTGGATAATACATGTCTACCAGTGTGTCTGGATAATCAATGTCTACCAGTGGGTTTTTTAAGTGATGTTGCCTGATGCTGAAATTTGTTAATTATCAGAACTTCTGTTTTCTATCATTGGGATCCATGGCCATTCCCAGTTATGTAACAGATTTGATTATAGTGTGGGTCTACTGTAATGTCTTAAATGGGACTCTGACAATACCTGTGTTATCTAATGGACTACATTATATATAGTATGGTACATTAGACTGAGGGTTCACTGTTATTTTGACCAATGTGGCCTTGTGGTTAAAGCTTCTGCCAATGATGTGGGAGGTCATGGGTTTGAACCTCGGCCAAGTCATATCAAAGACTTATAAAATGGTATTAACACCTGCCACACTATACTGAGGGCCCATTGTAATAGATGTGTGATTCACTAATTAGTATTTCATTAGTTAGTATGTGTAGGTGTAGATGTATGAAAGACTGCCAGGTAAAATTTCCATTTTTTTTTTTTGCATGTAGATTTTACTATAGTAAATTTGATAATTGTTTTCGTTGAGTGAGGTATACACATGTATGTATGATTGAATGCCATACGTAACTTATGTTATTTTGCATCTAGATTTTACTCCAGTAAATTTAATAATTGTTTTTGATAGATTGTTTTGCAAAATAATGTTTTTATTCATTGTAATAGAAACTACAGACATATTTTCAGAGAAAAGTCATTAGCTAGCATCAATGTATATTTTATATGTCTGTATATCCTGAAGATTGTCGAACAGTTTCTTTTTTTTAGTTTGAAACTTTGTAGAAAATTACACTTCCCAGTCATCCATTTGAAATTTTCTGAATATAAGGATGGATTTATTGAATAAATAATAGTAGAAATTGAAAATTTAATGTGCAGTTTTCCCCCATTTCATCAAGTTTTATCAAAATTGTGTAGTAACTAGACAGAAGCCTGTGATTGCACATCCTGTTCAACTTCCATAGTCATATTGCGTGCCCCTCCCACCAGTTGAGTGGTCAGAGTTGGGACAGTTTATCACACATTCTGTTGATATTTTAGAAGTTGGAAGAATTCTATTTTAAACCCAGTCTAATTTCCATTGTAGTACTGAATGCTCTTTCCACCAGTTAAATGGCTTACAGGCTAGACACCAAACCAGTGGGTTACAAATACTGGCCAGATGTGCCTGGGTTGGTTAGGGGGATGTTTGTCTTGGCAATTCACTTTGCTCCCATTGTCTGGCTGCTAGTTGTTCATGCACTGATGGGCCATTAAACACATTTCAAGCAGTCAGATGACCAGTCAATTTCCCTCCACCATGGGGATGAGAAGGACATTAATATTTCAAAAACATTTGATGTTGTAGTCAGTGATCATGTTCAATGACATTGTAAAAATACATTTTGTAGTATCAAAATCAGTTGGATTTTCCATTAATGTTTTGACTGAATGAAATAAATTCCAAATTTATGCACAAATAAAACATATTCTGAACTGTTCACTATAACTACAATTCCCATGTTTAGATTGTGGGGACAAGTCATGGAGTTATAATACCTGCATTGTTGAATATCATTTCACTGTACTAGAACTGATAACCTTTCTAAAGATTACTATTTAATAAGGTTAGATGATGTTAAGTAAACATATAGTTGATTGACATGATTCTAGAACATTGTGACACATGTACAGGGCTAAATCAATTCTAAAGCATTGTGACACATACAGGGCTAAATTAATTCTAAAATGTTGTGACACACATACAGGGCTAAATCAATTCTAAACATTGCGACTCACATACAGTGCTAAATCAATTCTCAAACATTGTGACACATACAGGGCTAAATTAATTCTAAAATGTTGTGACACACATACAAGGCCAAATAGTTTCTAATATTGTGACACACATACAGGGCTAAATAATTTCTAAAAATTGTAACACACATGCAGGACTAAATCAATTCTAAAACATTGTGACACACATACAGGGCTAAATTAATTCTAAAATGTTGTGACACACATACAAGGCCAAATAGTTTCTAATATTGTGACACACATACAGGGCTAAATAATTTCTAAAAATTGTAACACACATGCAGGGCTAAATCAATTCTAAAACATTGTGACACACATACAGGGCTAAATAAATTCTAAAACTTTGTGACACACATGCAGGGCTAAATCAATTCTAAAACATTGTGACACACATACAGGCTTAAATAAATTCTAAAACATTGTGACACACATGCAGGGCATATCAATTCTAAAACATTGTGACACACTTGCAGGCTTAAATAAATTCTAAAACATTGTGACACATGTACAGGGCTAAATGAATTCTAAAAAATTGTGACACACATACAGGGCTAAATCAATTCTAAAACATTGTGACACACATATAGGACTGAGTATCCTACATTTTTCATGCTTCCAACAGAGGAAAAAGGGTTACCCTACAAGAAATATCCCACACATTATTAACATAGGTTGATCATTTTCATCACTTGCATTTTGGTAGCATTACAAATTTATTGTGAGATGTTACTAAGCCCATAAACACCAAGAAATCATAAAACTGAAGATATTTTTTTTACAGACATGAAGAATTTTGGCATTTTTCTGTTAATGAACGATTATGTTACATTAGTATCTGAAAATGAAACAAACTTTATTGTTATGCCCCTCAGGAAAATACAAAACATTTTTGGCTTCATCATTTAAATTGGTCCATTTGCCAAATGTTGGTCATTCAAATTGGTCCAATTTCCAAATGTTGGTCATTCAAATTGGTCCAATTGCCAAAAAATCATTCAAATTGGTCCAATTGCCAAATAATCATTCAAATTGGTCTGATTGCCAAATGTTGGTCATTCAAATTGGTCTGATTGCCAAATGTTGGTCATTCAAATTGGTCCAATTTCCAAATGTTGGTCATTCAAATTGGTCCAATTGCCAAAAAATCATTCAAATTGGTCCAATTGCCAAATAATCATTCAAATTGGTCTGATTGCCAAATGTTGGTCATTTAAATTGGTCCAATTGCCAAATGTAATCTCAGGTGCAGGTGGATGACTACAATCGCAATTAAAATGCATTGATTTCAGATTAATACAGAACTTTACATTTTACTGAGGGGGCCCCGAGTGGCCAAGTGGTCTAAAGTAATCGGTGTAACAGATCACTCCCATCTCACCTGTCTGCATGGGTTCAAGTCTCAGATTTGGCAAGTGGGTATGTGAGAAAGCTTGCCAGTAGCTTCTTGTGAGTCGGTGGTTCTTTCCCAGGTTTTCTCGGGTTCTTCCACCACCATTAATACTGGCTGCTGTGTATAGCCTCTCTTGTGCTAAAAAATTGTGTTAAACCCTATAACAACAATAACATTTAACTGATATAATCCTTATTTTTTCCATACATCCAGCGATTATCAATATGTAGTTTATAACTAAAGTTAAATAAAATACCATAAGCTACTTGCATTGAGTGTTGGATTAAATTTTATTACACTGTTTTCTCAAAGTAAATCTCTAATACTTGCATTGAGTGTTGGATTAAATTTTATTACACTGTTTTCTTAAAGTACATCTCTAATACAGAAGGTCTGTTCCAGAACTGAAAATTTACTAGGTAGGAATGATCCCCCATCTGTAGTTGGAAAAAGGACGAGTTTCATAAATATAGAAGGACTTTAAAAAATTAAATTTTTTATGTGATTAAAAATAAAGAAATTACAGTGAATTGTGCAATCACATATCCTTGAATAGACCAGACCATAATGCATGTGTCCCACAATTGTATGTCCTTGAATAGACCAGACTGTAAAGCATGTGTGCCACAAGTGTATGGCCTTGAAAAGACCAAACATTAATGCATGTGTTAGGGCCTAACCGAGTAGATAATTTTCGCAGAGTACCGAATCCGAGTACTTGGATGTACTATTTGCTGGATCTGGGCACGAACTGAGTAGTAAGTGCGACTCCGGAGAGTACCGTTTGTTTCATTATCATATGCGAAGCTTAAACTTCTCGGGTACCGTAAACCGTATATATCGCCTATAAGATGACAATTTTTATTATTAACTAAAATTATTATGCATTAAACAACTTTTTATTTTAAAGTTCGATATTTATTGAATTATTTTATTTGTAACTATTTGTGCGCATATTATTTGCCGAGGCAAATACTTCCAAATAGTACCGAAAAACCGGATATTCGGCGGAACCGAATGTCCGAGGTGATTTCCGGTTAGGCCCTAGCATGTGTCCCACAATTGCATGTCCTTGAATAGACTAGACCATAAAGCATGTGTCCCACAGTTGCATGTCCTTGAATAGACCAGACAGTAATGCATGTGTCCCACAATTGAATATCCTTGAATAGACCAGACTGCAAAGCATGTGTCCCACAGTTAAATGTCCTTGAATAGACCAGACTGTAAAGCATGTCCTTGAATAGACCAGACTGTAAAGCGTGTGTCCCACAATTACATGTCCTTGAATAGACCAGACATTAATGCATGTGTCCCACAGTTGCATGTCCTTGAATATACCAGACTGTAAAGCATGTCCTTGAATAGACCAGACTGTAAAGCATGTGTCCCACAATTACATGTCCTTGAATAGACCAGACTGTAAAGCATGTCCTTGAATAGACCAGACTGTAAAGTGTGTGTCCCACAATTACATGTCCTTGAATAGACCAGACATTAATGCATGTGTCCCACAGTTGCATGTCCTTGAATAGACTAGACCATAAAGCATGTGTCCCATAGTTGCATGTCCTTGAACAGACCAGACATTAATGCATGTGTCCCACAGTTGCATGTCCTTGAATAGACCAGACATTAATGCATGTGTCCCACAGTTGCATGTCCTTGAATAGACCAGACTGTTAAGCATGTG
This sequence comes from Unio delphinus, assembly GCA_029339505.1. Taxonomy (NCBI): domain Eukaryota; kingdom Metazoa; phylum Mollusca; class Bivalvia; order Unionida; family Unionidae; genus Unio; species Unio delphinus. Next base: position 284,275 of record JAQISU010000343.1, read on the forward strand.
TCCCACAGTTGAATGTCCTTGAATAGACCAGACTGTAAAGCATGTCCTTGAATAGACCAGACTGTAAAGCATGTGTCCCACAATTGCATGTCCTTGAATAGACCAGACATTAATGCATGTGTCCCATAGTTGCATGTCCTTGAATAGACCAGAAATTAATGCATGTGTCCCACAGTTGCATGTCCTTGAATAGACTAGACCATAAAGCATGTGTCCCATAGTTGCATGTCCTTGAACAGACCAGACATTAATGCATGTGTCCCACAGTTGCATGTCCTTGAATAGACCAGACATTAATGCATGTGTCCCACAGTTGCATGTCCTTGAATAGACCAGACTGTTAAGCATGTGTCCCACAGTTGAATGTCCTTGAATAGACCAGACTGTAAAGCATGTCCTTGAATAGACCAGACTGTAAAGCATGTGTCCCACAATTGCATGTCCTTGAATAGACCAGACATTAATGCATGTGTCCCATAGTTGCATGTCCTTGAATAGACCAGAAATTAATGCATGTGTCCCACAGTTGCATGTCCTTGAATAGACCAGACTGTTAAGCATGTGTCCCACAGTTGCATGTCCTTGAATAGACCAGACATTAATGCATGCGTCCCACAATTGAATGTCCAGACTCACTGTAAAGCTTATGATTTTATGAGTCTTTGGTTATGTATTATATTAAATCTTCATAGTCTATTTTACATGCTGCTTATGAATATATCATAAAAAAGACCACATCAGTTGTTTATGTTGAAACTGATTGCCCAGGTAGTAAAATTTAACATTTGCCCTTATAGCATGACCTCCAAGCAAACCTAACAACTTGCTTAACTCCTACAGCATCACATCCAAGCAAACCTAACAACTTGCTTACCTCCTACAGCATGACCTGCAAGCAAACCAAACAACTTGCTTACCTCTTACAGCAGAACAACTTATAACTGCCTGTGTTCATTGCTTGAATGTTACTGTAATTGTATTATTTCCAAAATTGATAAGAAATATGATTGGGAGAAATGGTAATATAAAAACAAGTATTTTGACAAATAGTTTCCTAGTTATGTTGTACAATGTACACGATTTAACAAGGGCAGAAAACAATAGCTTAGTGGCATAGAGGGGCAAAAAAAGGGTTCTTCATAGAGTTAATTTTACAAAGCCAATGGTTTCAAGAAACATACAAGTAAGGTGCAAATCTATTATCTAGTTCCATGAAATTCCAGGTTAATTACATTGCATCATAAGAATCTATTTGCATAAAATTCCAGGTTAATTACATTTTACCTTTTATTTCCAGAATCTTTACATGAAATTCCAGGCTAATTACAGTGTGTCACCAGTCTATTTGCATCAATTTCCAGGCTAATTACAGTGTCACCAGTCTATTTGCATCAATTTCCAGGCTAATTACAGTGTGTCACCAGTCTATTTGCATCAATTTCCAGGCTAATTACAGTGTGTCACCAGTCTATTTGCATCAATTTCCAGGCTAATTACTGTGTGTCACCAGTCTATTTAGAATAAATTGTAGGTTAATTACATTGGATTGCTAAGTCTATTTACATAAAATTCCAGGTTAATTACATTGTACCATACATTTCCAGAGTCTCCTTACATGAAATTCTGTGTGGAGTTAAAATCAAACATAGAAATTGTTAAGGCCTTTGATTCTGCTTCAACAAAATGACAAAAAAAAAAACTTGAGCATTGGATATGATTGATAAAATATTGTATTTTATACAACAATAATTATATCAAATATTTTAGTATTGTAACTGATGTACATATGTTACAAAGAAATGAGGGACCCACTAGGAGAAATAACTTTTCTTAAAGTGGGGGAGGGGGCAGAAATTAATGGAGACCCATAGCATTTTATTAATTTAAATATATTTTGGTTGGCTTTTCGATATTTGGAATTTTTCTAGGGAAATGTTACATTCTTCCCCCAAATAGGAGGACACTGTTTTTTGTTATTGTTATTTTTAAAATTGGAATACAAATTGCTGACTCCATATTAGATCAATAATATTTTTTAAAGTAATCTGAAAATTTAACAGGGGACATAATTCAGCAGTGAAAGGGAGATAATTAAATGGGAACTGTTACATATGTATTGAAAACCATACTGAATTAGCTTCCAAGTAATTGTTTTTGATTAATCTTGAAAAATTCTCATAGAAAAAACTCAATACAAATAAGACCTGTTTAACAAAAGACAATAAAAAAAAGTCATGCTTTATTAAATAATCACGGAAACTATTGGATTTGTTTTTAATGGAAACAACCAAAGGAAATTTGTGCCTTATTTAAGAATCATGGCAACTGGTTGACTTGTTTATAACATAGACAATGAAATAAAATTCTGCTGGCTAGAATGAATAAGCTTCAAAGGGGACATAACTATATCCAAAGGGGACATAACTATTTCCAAAGGTGGTCTTATTGAGATAAATACAGTAGACTGTGTTGCCTCCATCAGGTTTGTGTGATTCATACAATGTCCTTGACTGGGCTGTGTAAGCAGATGTTAAGATCTGTTGCTCCATCATGCAGAATAATATACATTGATAATAATTTTGACAGGTGCAGTGATGTGTGACTAGGTGAAGGTAGAATAAACTAATGTATATAACTATCATGTGATTCCAGTCTGCTGTAAATATTCTAAATATATTTTCATCATCACATTTTACTAATTTATGATTTTTGTGTTAACAAACCATGGTAAGTTGTGACTAATAGCCTTACTGATACTTGTCTGCTATTTTTAAAATTCAAATGTTTCAAGGAAAGAATAGGCTTATACATTTTTTAGATCACTGGGAAATTCCATTATATGTTACAATGTGTGTATCTATGGTATAACAGTGACTGGGTTTTTCCAGGTTCTTCCTCCACAACATGTAATGAGCCATCAGCCCTTTAGTGTTACAATCTGGGCAGACAGCATGAATTTGTATGATATTACTGGATGTCCCAGTCTTCTTTGATCTTATTAGAGTCCAAAACTGGGCACAACAAAATAGGATGGTAATTAATGAAGGTAAAACAAAATGTATGATTCTGGGGACAACACAAAAGCTGCACAAGTCAGGGAACCCAAAACTATCTCTTGCAATAAATAATCATCCATTAGAAAATGTCAATCATGAAAGGCTTGTAGGTGTGTCCATAGATAATAATTTATTATAAAATGACGATATTGATAAGCTTTGTAAAACACTGTCATCCAAAATTGCCCTTCTCAGCAGAATCAAGAAATATTTACCTAGGAAAAATCGCAATCTATACTACAAGACGTATATTCTTCCAACAGTGGATTACTGTTCTAATGTATGGGGAAACTGTGCTAAATCTGAGCTTGACATGATTTATAAACTCCAGAAACGAGCAGCACGTGTAATTTTAGATACATCTGTTGACCATCCCTCAAAAGCGTTATTTACAGAACTCAAATGGTTCACAATATATGACAGGATAGATTTTCACAAGGCAGTTCTTTTATATAAATGTCTACATGGAACTGCACCAGAGTATCTTCAGGACTTATTCAGGCCTTTTTCCACACAATACCAGTTGAGATCAATCTCACATGGAAACCTTCTAGTACCAAAACCAAGAACAGAGCAATTCAAAAAGAGTTTTCAATACTCTGGTACAGTTCTGTGGAATAAGCTTCCACTACAAATAAAATCGGATCAAAATATTAGAGTATTTAAGAAGAGATATCAGGATCATGCATGCGTTTCTAACAGATAATGGAATTTAGTATTTTAATACGAAACATGCTAATATAAGCACTAATTATTGCTTCTTCACACAATGTGCATTTGTTATACTTTCATTAAGAGGGCCTCAAGGGAGAATAGTCCTTGACTAATGAGTCACCCTCTATAGATAAAGCATTATTATTATTATTATTATTATTATTATTATTATTATTATTATTATTATTAACAAGAACCAGTCAGATGAACAACTGGTACAGAGTGATTATGATTGGTCAGCAGCCCACTGGGGTCCCTTTACCAGTCTTATGAAGATCTATTACTGAGTGATGCTAATCTGTCAGCAGTCTAGGGAGTTTTTATTTGCATAAAGCACCCCTTGAAATAAACCATATCAGCAAGTGCATGTAGTTTTCATTTATGGCTCCCCCCCCCCACTGATACACATTGCTACAGGCAGGCCCTATTCTGGCTGATTTCCCAACATGCTTTTCTTTTTTGTTACAATCTTGGCAGAAAATGTCTGGCTGTTTTCGCAACATTTCAAATGTATTGATACAGTCCAGACTTATCACAGGCTGTATGTTTTCTCTCCATATTTATCTTTGCTGGTACAATCTGGGCTGCCCACAGTTTTCTCAACATTTTGATCTGTTTTTATACAGTCAAGTCCAACCACAGCTTGGCTGTTTTTTCTGTGTCCAGACAGACAACATAATGACTGTATTCTCCCATTATTGATCTATGTTGTTACAGTCTAGCGAATCATAGTATGATTGTTTCCTCTGATATGATCTTCATTAGTCTGGACTCTTTGGATTTTTTCCCTTTGTCTTTGTGGGTTTAACACTATATTTGATCTTCATTAGTCTAGACTCTTTGGATTTTTTCCCTTTGTCTTTGTGGGTTTAACACTATATTTGATCTTCATTAGTCTGGACTCTTTGGATTTTTTCCCTTTGTCTTTGTGTGTTTAACACTATATTTGATCTTCATTAGTCTGGACTCTTTGGATTTTTTCCCTTTGTCTTTGTGGGTTTAACACTATATTTGATCTTCATTAGTCTGGACTCTTTGGATTTTTTCCCTTTGTCTTTGTGGGTTTAACACTATATTTGATCTTCATTAGTCTGGACTCTTTGGATTTTTTCCCTTTGTCTTTGTGGGTTTAACACTATATTTGATCTTCATTAGTCTGGACTCTTTGGATTTTTTCCCTTTGTCTTTGTGTGTTTAACACTATATTTGATCTTCATTAGTCTAGACTCTTTGGATTTTTTCCCTTTGTCTTTGTGGGTTTAACACTATATTTGATCTTCATTGGTCTGGACTCTTTGGATTTTTTTCTCTTTGTCTTTGTGGGTTTAACACTATATTTGATCTTCATTAGTCTGGACTCTTTGGATTTTTTCCCTTTGTCTTTGTGGGTTTAACACTATATTTGATCTTCATTAGTCTGGACTCTTTGGATTTTTTCCCTTTGTCTTTGTGGGTTTAACACTATATTTGATCTTCATTAGTCTGGACTCTTTGGATTTTTTTCCCTTTGTCTTTGTGGGTTTAACACTATATTTGATCTTCATTGGTCTGGACTCTTTGGATTTTTTTCCCTTTGTCTTTGTGGGTTTAACACTATATTTGATCTTCATTAGTCTAGACTCTTTGGATTTTTTCCCTTTGTCTTTGTGGGTTTAACACTATATTTGATCTTCATTAGTCTGGACTCTTTGGATTTTTTCCCTTTGTCTTTGTGTGTTTAACACTATATTTGATCTTCATTAGTCTGGACTCTTTGGATTTTTTCCCTTTGTCTTTGTGGGTTTAACACTATATTTGATCTTCATTAGTCTGGACTCTTTGGATTTTTTCCCTTTGTCTTTGTGGGTTTAACACTATATTTGATCTTCATTAGTCTGGACTCTTTGGATTTTTTCCCTTTGTCTTTGTGGGTTTAACACTATATTTGATCTTCATTAGTCTGGACTCTTTGGATTTTTTCCCTTTGTCTTTGTGTGTTTAACACTATATTTGATCTTCATTAGTCTAGACTCTTTGGATTTTTTCCCTTTGTCTTTGTGGGTTTAACACTATATTTGATCTTCATTGGTCTGGACTCTTTGGATTTTTTTCCCTTTGTCTTTGTGGGTTTAACACTATATTTGATCTTCATTAGTCTGGACTCTTTGGATTTTTTCCCTTTGTCTTTGTGGGTTTAACACTATATTTGATCTTCATTAGTCTGGACTCTTTGGATTTTTTCCCTTTGTCTTTGTGGGTCACTATATTTGATCTTCATTAGTCTGGACTCTTTGGATTTTTTCCCTTTGTCTTTGTGTGTTTAACACTATATTTGATCTTCATTAGTCTGGACTCTTTGGATTTTTTCCCTTTGTCTTTGTGGGTTTAACACTATATTTGATCTTCATTAGTCTAGACTCTTTGGATTTTTTCCCTTTGTCTTTGTGGGTTTAACACTATATTTGATCTTCATTAGTCTGGACTCTTTGGATTTTTTCCCTTTGTCTTTGTGGGTTTAACACTATATTTGATCTTCATTAGTCTGGACTCTTTGGATTTTTTCCCTTTGTCTTTGTGGGTTTAACACTATATTTGATCTTCATTAGTCTGGACTCTTTGGATTTTTTCCCTTTGTCTTTGTGGGTTTAACACTATATTTGATCTTCATTAGTCTGGACTCTTTGGATTTTTTCCCTTTGTCTTTGTGGGTTTAACACTATATTTGATCTTCATTAGTCTGGACTCTTTGGATTTTTTCCCTTTGTCTTTGTGTGTTTAACACTATATTTGATCTTCATTAGTCTGGACTCTTTGGATTTTTTCCCTTTGTCTTTGTGGGTTTAACACTATATTTGATCTTCATTGGTCTGGACTCTTTGGATTTTTTTCCCTTTGTCTTTGTGGGTTTAACACTATATTTGATCTTCATTAGTCTGGACTCTTTGGATTTTTTCCCTTTGTCTTTGTGGGTTTAACACTATATTTGATCTTCATTAGTCTGGACTCTTTGGATTTTTTCCCTTTGTCTTTGTGGGTTTAACACTATATTTGATCTTCATTAGTCTGGACTCTTTGGATTTTTTCCCTTTGTCTTTGTGTGTTTAACACTATATTTGATCTTCATTAGTCTGGACTCTTTGGATTTTTTCCCTTTGTCTTTGTGGGTTTAACACTATATTTGATCTTCATTGGTCTGGACTCTTTGGATTTTTTTCCCTTTGTCTTTGTGGGTTTAACACTATATTTGATCTTCATTGGTCTGGACTCTTTGGATTTTTTTCCCTTTATCTTTGTGAGTTTAACACTATATTTGATCTTCATTAGTCTGGACTCTTTTAATTTTTTTCCTTTGTCTTTGTGTGTTTAACACTATATTTGATCTTCATTGGTCTGGACTCTTTGGATTTTTTCCCTTTGTCTTTGTGGCTTTAGCATGATTTTTCAACATGTGTTTGGTTATAAATGATGACCCGTTACATGTTGTGGAGGAGGAACCTGGATAAACCAAGGAAAAAATTCTATCCCATGTGGACCTTTTCACTGATTCATGTTGGCTAAACAGAGAATCTAAGCCAGTTGGACAAAGGTGCCAGTCTGTGCAGACCAACATTTACCTAAGATAATGCTGAATAATTTAGTAATTGTATTGCATTAATTGAGAAGAAAAAAACAATGCAAGTGAGACATGGCAATATATGTATCATGTAGACTGACCGTAAGGTAAATTTCATGTATATTTGATGAGATTGTATTAAAGGTATGGATTTCTAATTTAGCTACATGCTGTGATGCTTTAATGCTATACTGCTACACATCCCTGCATTAGTATAATCAAAAATCTATATATAGAAGACACAGATGTGCATAATGATGACCTTTGTTACCACCATTTATATATCTCAACTATATCTATTATTTTGATAGAAAATTTGCCAGATTAGTTTTCAGATCTAGTAATCAGATCTATACAAATGCAGAAAAGCAGATTATTATTCTTTTTGACATTCTGAGGCTTACATTCTGATTAGTCATTTGCCAGGACCAATTGAATTCTTATTGTATGCCATTAGGAGATAAGGATTCTGATTAGCCATTTGCCAGGACCAATTGAAATCTCATTGTAAGCCATTAGGATTGTATAATCATAACTCTGTCATTGCAAGATAAGATTACAGTCCTCATTCTTGGCAAAAATTCTGAAATTTCAACTTGTATTTCTGGGGGATTTTCATGAATTTGAAGATAGAAATTGTATCAACAGAAACTAAATTACATAAAGGAATACTTATGAAGCTTAAGGTCTGTCATGAACTGGAGTTCAGCATTCTTAAGGTCTGTTATGAACTGGAGTTCAGCATTCTTAAGGTCTGTTATGAACTGGAGTTCAGCATTCTTAAGGTCTGTTATGAACTGGAGTTCAGCATTCTTAAGGTCTGTTATGAACTGGAGTTCAGCATTCTTAAGGTCTGTTATGAACTGGAGTTCAGCATTCATAAGGTCTGTTATGAACTGGAGTTCAGCATTCATAAGGTCTGTTATGAACTGGAGTTCAGCATTCTTAAGGTCTGTTATGAACTGGAGTTCAGCATTCTTAAGGTCTGTTATGAACTGGAGTTCAGCATTCTTAGTTCTGGTTTAGATCTGATATGTAGCTTGTTCAAAGATTTAAATAAATCCATTTTCGAAAGATATTTAACCTTTGGTCACATTTATAATTAGGGATCCTGCATGGCCGAATGGTCTAAAGTGCTCACCGTTATGGATCACTGCCATCTCACCTCTTTCTGTGTAGGTTTAGGTTTATAGTCTTTATAGTCTCGAGCTCAGCCAATGTGGGTACGTGAGAAAGTTTTGATGCTTTTGATGTTCAGACTTTCTCAACGTGATTGAGTTTATGACACTTATTGCAAGTCTTTCCTTTTGCATGGCACTTGTCCTGGCTTTAATTGGCACTTGTCCTGGCTTTAATTGGCACTTGTCCTGGCTTTAATTGGCACTTGTCCTTGCTTTAATTGACACTTGTCCTGGCTTTAATTGGCACTTGTCCTTGCTTTAATTGGCACTTGTCCTGGCTTTAATTGGCACTTGTCCTGGCTTTAATTGGATTTGTATCCACATTGTCCATGCTTTGTCTGAAAGCTGTGGTAAATTTCTTCTTCAGCTGTAGTTCTTTTGTCTTGGCCTCTTGTTGAATTGTCGCATGCATTTCTGGTCTGGAGTTGATCCTGGGCTTATTCATGGCTTTAATGTTAACAGCCTTTTCCATGGTCAACTTTTCACCTTCGCCGATAAATTTTTATTGTATCCTTGATGATGATACTCTGAAAATATTTTTATCACAAATCATGTCTTCTTTGTCTTTGAAGAGACAGTCCTTGGCCAAGAGTTTCAATGAAGTCACATATTGGTCTCTTGTCCTAGAGCCTTGAATTTCATTGTTAAACTTCAATCTTGCAAAGACAGAATTTAATTTTGGTTGTACATGATGTTTGAATTTTGTAAAGAGCATTGATGGGTCCTTTTTATCTTCATCCAAGTGTTGAAAATATCTCTAACTTTGTCTCTTACCCAAAGTAGAATGTAGATGGCTTTGACTTCATAACTTTTTCCACTCGACTATTAAATGTTAATTCACAGTGTTGTTTGAATTTAGCCCATGATGTTGTAGAGGTGGAATTGTCGCAGTCTATGGTAGGGGTTGGCATGCCGGAAAGATCCATTTGAAGTTATTAAGTTTGTATGCAAAATTTTAAGGTTTTACATTGATGCAAAATCTTTTGTGGATTGTAAAGATATTATTTTTATATCCTTTTATGATCTATGTGCTATTCCAGTTATGATCACAGTCCCACTTTGCCGTGTTTATCAACCATACAATACATTGCGCTACACTAATGACTGTTCTATTAGCTGACCATACAATACATTGCGCTACACTAATGACTGTTCTATTAGCTGACCATACAATACATTGCGCTACACTAATGACTGTTCTATTAGCTGACCATACAATACATTGCGCTACACTAATGTTCTATTAGCTGACCATACAATACATTGCGCTACACTAATGACTGTTCTGTTAGCTGACCATACAATACATTGCGCTACACTAATGTTCTATTAGCTGACCATACAATACATTGCGCTACACTAATGACTGTTCTATTAGCTGACCATACAATACATTGTGCTACACTAATGACTGTTCTATTAGCTGACCATACAATACATTGCGCTACACTAATGACTGTTCTATTAGCTGACCATACAATACATTGCGCTACACTAATGACTGTTCTATTAGCTGACCATACAATACATTGCGCTACACTAATGACTGTTCTATTAGCTGACCATACAATACATTGCGCTACACTAATGACTGTTCTATTAGCTGACCATACAATACATTGCGCTACACTAATGTTCTATTAGCTGACCATACAATACATTGCGCTACACTAATGACTGTTCTATTTGCTGACCATACAATACATTGCGCTACACTAATGACTGTTCTATTAGCTGACCATACAATACATTGCGCTACACTAATGACTGTTCTATTAGCTGACCATACAATACATTGCGCTACACTAATGACTGTTCTATTAGCTGACAATACAATACATTGCGCTACACTAATGACTGTTCTATTAGCTGACCATACAATACATTGCGCTACACTAATGACTGTTCTATTAGCTGACCATACAATACATTGTGCTAAACTAATGACTGTTCTATTAGCTGACCATACAATACATTGCGCTACACTAATGACTGTTCTATTAGCTGACAATACAATACATTGCGCTACACTAATGATTGTTCTATTAGCTAACCATACAATACATTGCGCTACACTAATGTTCTATTAGCTGACCATACAATACATTGCGCTACACTAATGTTCTATTAGCTGACCATACAATACATTGCGCTACACTAATGACTGTTCTATTAGCTGACCATACAATACATTGCACTACACTAATGACTGTTCTATTAGCTGACCATACAATACATTGCGCTACACTAATGACTGTTCTGTTAGCTGACCATACAATACATTGCGCTACACTAATGACTGTTCTATTAGCTGACCATACAATACATTGCGCTACACTAATGTTCTATTAGCTGACCATACAATACATTGCGCTACACTAATGACTGTTCTATTAGCAGAATCTTCCTTTTCTGTGAGTACAGGATTTCACAACCGTGTCTTATCCAGGATATGTACAGGTTTTAGGAACTGATTTAACACTGACTCTATTATCTTTTGGTTTTACTAGCCTTCCAAAATGTGTGTAGTATCGATCTGTACACGATGTTTTCAACCAGAGAGAAGGGCACGTTTGTATTACATTGCAGGGGCCGTGTTTCATTAGTTTTCATGAGCTGACATGTATTGCAATGATAAATGGTACCATCTTTGGTGCAAACTGAGTATGAACTTGCATTATGTTTTTTATTATAACGGTAGGTTAACAGTTTTGACCTTTGAATTGAACTCAGGCTGATTCCCCTTCCTTAAGTGGTTTTAGCAGTTTTGCACTTTTATCATAATAATTCTTTGTTTTCTGTGTAATTTTCGTTTTGACTCAGCTGTGATTGGTGCTTTGGGAATTAATTTTTCACAGGTTGTTGGGAGAATTGATCTAAGTTGTCTTCCCATCAACAATTGTGCTGGTGTGAACCTGATATTAAGAGCAGTGGCTTGATACTCTAAAATGTCCATAAGCAGTTATCTGCCATCAGCTTTTGAGGGAATTCTAGTTACAGTTTGAACAGTTTTCTTCACTAGGCTGTTCACTTGAGGGTATGTGGGAGTCAGTATTACATGTTTAAAGTCCCATTCTTTCTTGAAGCTTGCAATCCTAATGCTATTAATCGGAGCTATTTTGGTCCTCACTTTAAATGATGTTAATGGGGCTGTTTTGGTCCTCACTTTTAATGCTATTAATGGGAGCTATTTTGGTCCTCACTTTTAATGATGTTAATGGGGCTGTTTTGGTTCTCACTTTTAATGATGTTAATGGGGCTGTTTTGGTTCTCACTTTTAATGCTATTAATGGGAGCTATTTTGGTCCTCACTTTTTATGTTTTCAGCACATCATGGTCTCTCTGTTACAGTATTCTGGAGGGTATATACATGGTCATTAATCTCTGTACCACTGTTGAGGGGCTATAACTGTGGTCCTTGGCTATAACTGTAGTAATATTTTTTCCAATTATACAAAATGGAAGGTCAAAAAGAACTTACAGTATTGTGCATTTTATCCCAAATAGTCCTATAAGTTACATCGCAAGTCTAAATGTGTAAAGTTTCAGTTGTATTCCAGTTGTGTTCCAAATAAATTCCATTGAATTTGCTGTGCCTGTAGTCTTGACTCTGCCAAAGGTCTGGAATGAAGCAATCTGCTAAGAGTTTTTTGATGTATCACAGTTAAATAATCCAAAATGTCATTGTCTGAATTCACTATAATTCAAATTAATTTTTTAATCCTTTTAATAATATTGAATACTTTGTAATTTTAGTGAATAATAAATTTAACTGAACATCATCTATAGGTCAAAATACAGTCAGATCAAGCTGTTGTAATGCTTGCATTATCTTATTCATTGGTCACCATATAGTCAGACCAAGCAGCTGTAATTGTTCTAGACTTATTATTTAAATAGGTCACCATATGGTGAGACCAAGCAGCTTTACATGTAATTGTTCTAGTCTTATGTATTATATAGGTCACCATATGGTGAGACCAAGCAGCTGTAATTATACCAGTAGATAACACTATAGTTTTATGTAATTATATCAGTAGATAACACTATAGTTTTATGTAATTATATCAGTAGATAACAATATAGTTTTATGTAATTATATCAGTAGATAACACTATAGTTTTATGTAATTATATCAGTAGATAACACTATAGTTTTATGTAATTATATCAGTAGATAACACTATAGTTTTATGTAATTATATCAGTAGATAACACTATAGTTTTATGTAATATGTAGGTATATATGTATCCTACCATATTTAACATTAAAAAATTGCAGATTCCACCTTCTTTTTCCATGCACTCATAAAATATCCATGATAAGTGCACTTGTCTAGATTACAGAATGTAACTTGTAGGGAAGAGGGTGTTGAAATTCATTGAGAAGATCATGCTTTCTTTGAACTTGCAGCCATGCATACCTGGCAACTTATTTGCACCCTTTTGGGTTGATTGAATCTCAAGAATGCAACTGACATGTTGTATTCAGTGCAGCCATGTATTGACCTTTAAAGTGAAGAGCTTACCAAGTCAAAGGGAAATAAATCTTTTAGTGTATACATGTGATGGGAGAATAATTTTTGACATTGGTATCTGCTCATAATAATCATTTTTGTTTGAAATGTGCCTGAATAATCAAACAGTCATTCTGGAGAATTTTCCTTAACTCTGTTTTTGTAATCCTGCAGAAATGTATCTCATAAGAAATCTAGCACTTGATGTATAGGAAATTAGATTTATAAATTGTTTACTTAGTAGATTTATACATAGGTAAAATATACATGTTTGGCTAACTTAGAAAAGGGGCACATAAATGTGTCTTTTAAGCAGGTGTCCTCTATATGAAGGCATCTGCTAAGGCAGTTTTCATTGTACTACTAGGTGTCATGTTGAAGTTATTCACAATAATGTTTTTCTTCTTTGTCAGGTGTCTTTCCCAGATGTTGAAAGGGCTGAATGGGTGAATAAGGTAACTTATCGCTTATAAATATGCATTGATAATTGTGGGGAGGAAAGGAGCAACATATTGCCTATAAGTTATCCAATGATAATTAATGGGTGGGAATTTATCATAATACTTGTGGCTCATAAAGAATTCATGGATAAATGAGGGGAGGGAATTCATGATAGTACTTGTGGCTTATAAAGAATTCATGGATAAATGAGGGGAGGGAATTCATGATAGTACTTGTGGCTCATAAAGAATTCATGGATAAATGAGGGGAGGGAATTCATGATAGTACTTGTGGCTCATAAAGAATTCATGGATAAATGAGGGGAGGGAATTCATGATAGTACTTGTGGCTCATAAAGAATTCATGGATAAATGAGGGGAGGGAATTCATGATAGTACTTGTGGCTCATAAAGAATTCATGGATAAATGAGGGGAGGGAATTCATGATAGTACTTTTGTCTTATAAAGAATTCATGGACAAATGAGGGGAGGGAATTCATGATAGTACTTGTGTCTCATAAAGAATTCATGGATAAATGAGGGGAGGGAATTCATGATAGTACTTGTGGTTCAAAGAATTCATGGATAAATGAGGGGGTGGGAGTCTAGTCTTCATGATCATACTGTAACTTTTAACTTTTTACGTAGATTCTTATGTTATGGATTTTATATTTATATTTATATAGATTCTTATAGTTTGTTATGGATTTTATATTTATATTTATATAGATTCTTATAGTTTGTTATGGATTTTTGCATCAGAATTTTCCAACATTTATGAATTTTGATGTTTGTTTTGAATTTGTGTATAATTTTCTTAATTTTATTTTGAAATTTTAAATTAAATCCAGCAATCAGTTATTTTTTAAGTTATGGACTTTTATTATCTTCATAAAATTTGTTTGGAATTTTAATGCTTCTTATTGTGACATTTATTTCATGCTATATTTGAAATATTAAGATATAATTTTGAAATATTTCCTATGCAGTGCTTAGCAAAAATATACAGAAGAGCTGTCAAGTCAAACATCAAGTCAAACATCATCCTTTAAATTACTCTTATCATTTGAATAACTTGATCAGTCAGATATTCTGAATGACTTGATCAAATATTCTGAATGACTTGATCCATCATATATATTGATTGACTTGATCCATCATATATATTGATTGACTTGATCCATCGTATATATTGAGTGACTTGATCCATCATATATATTGAGTGACTTGATCTATCATATATATTGAGTGACTTGATCAATCATATATATATATATATATATATTGAGTGACTTGATCAATCATATATATATATATTGAGTGACTTGATCAATCATATATATATATTGACTTGATCAATCATATTTTTGAGTGACTTGATCAATCATATACCGGTATATTGAGTGACTTGATCAATCATATATATTGAGTGGCTTGGTCAATCATATATATATTGAGTGACTTGATCAATCATATTTTTGAGTGACTTGATCAATCATATATATTGAGTGGCTTGATCAATCATATTTTTGAGTGACTTGATCAATCATATACCGGTATATTGAGTGACTTGATCAATCATATATATTGAGTGACTTGATCAATCATATATACTGAGTGGCTTGATCAATCATATATATATATTGAGTGACTTGATCAATCATATTTTTGAGTGACTTGATAAATCATATACCGGTATATTGAGTGACTTGATCAATCATATATATTGAGTGACTTGATCAATCATATATATTGAGTGACTTGATCAATCAATATATGTTGAGTGACTTGATCAATCAATATATGTTGAGTGACTTGATCAATCATATATGTTGAGTGACTTGATCAGTCAGATATGTTGAGTGACTTGATCAATCAAATATATTGAGTGACTTGATCAATCAAATATGTTTAGTAACTTGATCAATAAAATACTCCAAGTGATTTGCTCATGGCAGCACAAAAGCTTATATTTCTGTAACATTCAAAGCTATTTAATGAAAGCTGAAAAACAATGCAATCCAAAAACATCTGTTTCAAAGCAATATTTTTAAGTACAGCTGCTGTATTTTCATTCAAGAATTATTTATTTTACTTTCAAAACCATCTAAAGTCATAATCTCAATAAACAAGTCCATTCAGCAGCACTGTTTCAGGACAGTCTGTTTTTCCCACACCAAAGTTTTGTTTTAATGTGTTTTTTATTTTATTTCTCATGAAGGTGATAGATCAGGTATGGCCGTACATTGGGGACTATGTGCAAGACCTTCTAAGACAACTGTCGAATCCAAAATTCAGCAGAGCTCTCCCAGTGTCAGCTCTTTCAAGTTTGTCACCATTGATCTTGGAGATATTGTAAGTATTTGAGTTCAGGTTATATACTTGAACTGACATGTCAGTGGTCATTTAGAGATATATAGAGGTTTCAAGGGATCTAACACCAATTTTACAGCCCTGTCTTTTTCTTGTAATCTTTGTATCCATCTGTCTATCCTACCATCTGTCACTCAGTTTTATTTATGCAACTAGTCACACATTTTGATTAGTTGCCATGATGCATGGAAAATAATATGGCCATCACCTGAGAATGCATACATATTGACAGAGTACTTCATTTCTGCACATTTTTAAACTTATTCCTATTTTCATCATATAGTATAATGCCATTTTCATCACATAGTATAATGCAGTGTGACACAATTATGTCAGGGCAATTTATTGCCGTTTTCATCACATAGTTTAATGCAGTGAAACACAATTATGTCCGGGCAATTTATTCCCATTTTCATATCATAACTTTTCTACACTTTGAATGAAATGTAAGACACGTGAGAGGTGTGGTTTTAATTTTTAAGCAAATTGCTTTTTTTTAAATTTTGACATATGTAATGAAAGAAAAATATTCCATTTTAAACTGATATAACTAGTTTTCAATATTCCCCCCCCCACCTCGAAAATCTCCTGTATCCATTGATAACAGTAGAGCCAACCTTTCCAGCAGAGCTTATCCTTTGTCTTTCAAGTTTGTTACCATAGACAATATATAGACCGCTTTGTTGGCCTAGTGGTTAAAACATCAGCCATGGGAGCAAGAGTTTGTGGGTTCGATCCCTAGCCGAATCATACCAAAGACTTACAAAAGTAGTACTTGCAGCTACCTTGCATGGCACTCAGCATTAAGAGGTTAGTGTTAGGACTGGTCGGCCTGGTGTCAGGATAATGTGACTTGGTGGGACATCATGCTACATGTCTCAGGCATGATGCCCCAGTGCTAGACATCACTATAAACTGCCTCACTGCAGACATTATAGTGATATAAGTGAAAGTTTTTAAAGCTACGTTAAAAATCCTAATCAAACAAACAAACAAACAAAAGACCATAGATATATTGGATGAAGACAGGTGATTTTATATTAGACTACCGACTGACCCATTCATCATGATGATACATGAAAATATAACTCTTGTAGCAAAATATGAAAGAAAGCTTACAATGGAATCTTTTTAATGCATAATAAAGTAACTGAAGCAGCAATATCAGTTGTAGAGGCATGATACATATTTGTTAAGAAACATAATTCATGTAGCAAAATATGAAAGAAAGCTTACTTTGGAATGTTTTTAATGCATATTAAAGGAACCAAAGCTGGAAACAGCAATATCAGTTGTAGAAGTATAATACATATTTCTTAAGAAAGAGTTACAAAATCACAAAGCCTGGCAGTGTTGAAGCACTTACATGACAGTGAACCTGTGAGTTATAGTCTATTTCAAGTTAATATTACATAAAAGCTATACAATATTTCTGCCATAATGAGATCAGGGTACAGTCATATACATTTTTAAAAAGTCCAGGCTTATTTTTAAGCAAGGTAGAGTCTCTGCTTATTTTTCGACAAGGTGGTATTTAGGCTTATTTATAGACAAAGTAGAGTCCAGGCTTAGTTTTAAAAAAGATACTCTTTGCAAATATGTTCTAAATTTTGTTACAAATAGATTAACTTATCATGAATACAGGCCTGGATTAATATAGTAATTGTATTTTCAGTATTGGTTTTAAAAATTTGTTTTTATTTTGTTTTAATAACAGCTGTTGCATCTAACCACGCATGGTACCCAGGAAAGGCACTTTAAACCATAAAAAAACCAGGATACTTAAATTTCGGGGAATTCATATTAAAATGATAAGACTGTGCTAAATTGCATCTGTTGGTAAGTACCCCGCATTAAGAGTTCCTTCCCTTAGTCCATGTATGCTTTACTGGAACAGCCCTTAGTTGTTACATCCCAGATATAAAAGATGTTAGAGAGTAAAATGACTTAATATCTTATTTTAGCCGCCTCGTATTGGTGGAGTCAAGGTCTACACTGAGAATGTCCGTCGTGATGAAATCTACATAGATTTGGATATCATGTAAGTTCATTTGAATCCGTAACACAAATGATTTATGTGACTGTCATTCTTGTGTTTTAATTTTTAAAGGTTTGAATGTATTCCACTTGATGATAATGAATAAACTCTATAAAAATAAATTAATAAACCCTTTAACTCAGTCTCATTTTTCAACATTTTTGGATAATGAATAAAAATAATGTTCCCTTTAACACACAGTCCCAATTGCCACATTATTGTATCGAACAATGTATGTGTGATAAAATAATACATTATATTGAATATTATAAAATAATACATTATACTAAATATGATAAAATGATACATTATACTGAATATGATAAAATGATATATTATACTGAATATGATAAAATGATACATTATATTCAATATGATAAAATGATACATTATTCTGAATATGATAAAATGATACATTATACTGAATATGCTAAAACGATACAATATACTGAATATGATAAAATGATACATTATACTGAATATGATAAAATAATACATATACTGAATATGAAAAAATGATACATTATACTGAATATGATAAAATAATACTTTATACTGAATACAATAAAATGATACCTTATTCTGAATATGATATAATGATACCATATACTGAATATGGTAAAATAATACATTATACTGAATATGATAAAATGATACATTATACTAAATATGATAAAATGATTCATTATACTGATTATGATATAATGATACATTATACCGATTATGATAAAATGATACATTATACTGAATATGCTAAAATGATACATTATACTGAATATGCAAAAATGATACATTATACTGAATATGATAAAATTATACATTATACTGGATATGATAAAATAATGCAGTTTACTAAAAATTACAAAATTATACATTGTACTGGATATGACAAAACAAAACTCTTTACTCAATATGAGAAAATAATGCATTTGACTGAATATGACAAAATTATAAATTTATTATGCATTTAAATTTTTCAGCTATGCCAGTGACTGTAACATTATTGTCAGCATCAAAGGAGTCAAGGCAGGAATCAAAGATCTGCAGGTATCCTATAAATAGTTATGTTAGACATTTTGTTGTACATCAAGGCAGGAATCAAAGATCTGCAGGTATCCTATAAATAGTTATGTTAGACATTTTGTTGTACATCAAGGCAATAATCAAAGATCTGCAGGTATCCTATAAATAGTTATGTTAGACATTTTGTTGTACATCAAGGCAGGAATCAAAGATCTGCAGGTATCCTATAAATAGTTATGTTAGACATTTTGTGGTACATCAAGGCAGGAATCAAAGATCTGCAGGTATCCTATAAACAGTTATGTTAGACATTTTGTTGTACATCAAGGCAATAATCAAAGATCTGCAGGTATCCTATAAATAGTTATGTTAGACATTTTGTTGTACATCAAGGCAGGAATCAAAGATCTGCAGGTATCCTATAAATAGTTATGTTAGACATTTTGTTGTACGTCAAGGCAGGAATCAAAGATCTGCAGGTATCCTATAAATAGTTATGTTAGACATTTTGTTGTACATCAAGGCAATAATCAAAGATCTGCAGGTATCCTATAAATAGTTATGTTAGACATTTTGTTGTACATCAAGGCAGGAATCAAAGATCAGCAGGTATCCTATAAACAGTTATGTTAGACATTTTGTTGTACGTCAAGGCAGGAATCAAAGATCTGCAGATATCCTATAAATAGTTATGTTAGACATTTTGTTGTACATCAAGGCAGGAATCAAAGATCTGCAGGTATCTTATAAATAGTTATGTTAGACATTTTGTTGTACATCAAGGCAATAATCAAAGATCTGCAGGTATGCTATAAATATTAGATATATTTATGTTGCAAAGATTGAGGAAAAATTTATTTCATGTTCAAACATATTTTGGAAAATGAGCTTTACTCATTTAGTCACATCAGATCAAATCCCTTTTCATTTAAGTTTGTATACTTGATACAATTTGGCTGGATCTTCCAGAGTAAAATTCAAATCAGAAATCCAGGAATTATGGTTTTAGATCTAAATTTTGATTGGGTATATGGAGTGGAAAATTACATATGTACTATTCATCCATTGTATAGCAAAATAGAGTTTTACTAATACTAAGATGTGTTTTCTGATATTTACAAATATTTGATAATGAAACTTCATATTTTAACACTGACCCACCCACCCACCCAATCCTGTTAGCAGTACAGTAAATGTCTGGTGTCTATCTATAAACAACATTGTGTTTATGGAGTATAACTCTTAAATTGTTTGGATTGATGGACCATAGGATTATTTCAGTTGGAGACTTTATTTAATCAGGGATTGATGGACCATAGTATTTTTTCAGTTAGAGACTTTATATAATGAGGGAATGATAGACCATTGGATTCTTTTATTTAGAGACTTTATATAATGATGGATTTATTGGCCATAGGATTCTTTTATTTAGACAGTTTGTATAATCGGGGATTGATAGACATTTGGATTCTTTCAGTTAGAGACTTTATATAATCAGGGATTGATGGACCATTGGATTATTTCAGTTAGAGACTATATAATCAGGGATTGATGGACCATTGGATTATTTCAGTTAGAGACTATATAATCAGGGATTGATAGACCATTGGATTCTTTTATTTAGAGAGTTTATAATCAGGGATTGATGGACCATTGGATTATTTCAGTTAGAGACTTTATATAATCAGTGATTGATAGACCATTGGATTCTTTCAGCTAGAGACTTTATATAATCAGTGATTGATAGACCATAGGATTATTTCAGTTAGAGACTTTATATAATCGGTGATTGATAGACCATTGGATTCTTTCAGCTAGAGACTTTATATAATCAGTGATTGATAGACCATTGGAATCTTTCAGTTAGAGACTTTATATAATCAGGGATTGACAGACCATTGGATTCTTTTATTTAGAGAGTTTTTATAATCAGGGATTGATGGACCATTGGATTCTTTCAGTTAGAGACTTTATATAATCAGGGATTGATAGACCATTGGATTATTTCAGTTAGAGACTTAATATAATCAGGGATTGATGGACCATTGGATTCTTTCAGTTAGAGACTTAATATAATCAGGGATTGATAGACCATAGATTCTTTCAGTTACAGACTTTATATAATCAGGGATTGACAGACCATTGGATTCTTTTATTTAGAGAGTTTTTATAATCAGGGATTGATGGACCATTGGATTCTTTCAGTTAGAGACTTTATATAATCAGGGATTGATAGACATTTTGATTCTTTCAGTTAGAGACTTTATATAATCAGGGATTGATGGACCATTGGATTATTTCAGTTAGAGACTTTATATAATCAGGGATTGAGAGACCATTGGATTCTTTTATTTAGAGAGTTTTTATAATCAGGGATTGATGGACCATTGGATTCTTTTTTTTAGAGAGTTTATATGATCGGGGATTGATAGACCATTGGATTCTTTTATTTAGAGAGTTTTTATAATCAGGGTTTGATTGTCCATTAGATTCTTTCAGTTAGAGACTTTATATAATCAGAGACAGTTGTAAATGATCATCCATCAAGGTTTTTCTTTTCTTTCCAGTTTGAAATTTCAACTCGTGCTGAGATGTGTGTTATAATAATTCTTGATAATATTACCTCTAAACTTTGAACTGTTTGGTGCCGTGTCATTCTTACCTTTGTTAAGTGATTTAATCATTATGTCTGGATGATTCTTGTATTCTATTGGCCTTGATATTAACAACTAGACTTGCCCAAAACACATCACCCTTTTAGTAGAACAAGGTGGTTAATCCAATACACATGACTCTTTTGGTACAGCAGTGTGACAACCCCAACCTTGTAATACAGCAGTGTGACAACCCCAGTACAGATCTCCCTTTTAGTACAGCAGTGTGACAAGCCCAATACATGTAACCCTTTTCGTACACCAGCATAACAAGCCCAATCAGAGCTTGAATTTTAACACAAATTTCTTGGTAGCCAGAAGGACTAGTGTACTGAGAATTTACTAGTCCTGCCAAACATTTACTAGTCCTGTCCACAAAACAATGTCACACACTTGTATTGAGATTAACAACAATTTTCTTTCATAAATAGCATTATCATATGACATGCAGAGATACAAAAGTATAAATCCTACTTCAAATCATCAATCAGTCAGTTAACATTTCTTATTTCTCAAGATAATCTGGATCAAATTCCAGAAAGGGATCCAGGTGTCCTCTCTCGTCCTCAACCTGACCATGTCTTCTGAAACGTCTGATTACTCTTTTCCCTATCATAAAAATTATTCCTCTCTTTTATGTCATTTTCATTCAACTTTTGCTTTTTTCCGGAGGCTGGACACCTATAAAACACCACATTTTGCCTGTCTTATAAGGTGGGAATTGTGCATCGTTTTGAAATTTGAGATGTTACAGTATAGCTGACACGAATTATTTAAAGTAAGAAAAGGAATAGCACAGTGTTCTTTATATAAGAAAGTCCAAGCAAGAAAGACATTTCAAAACGTGTGCCTTTGCCCCCCCCCCCCATTAAATGGCCTCTCCCTAATAAAGTCTGGACTTCAGCATATGTTCTACAGGATCAAAGCAGTGGCAATTGTAAACACTGTTATAAACTATTAACATCAAAAGATAATGTTAGTTTCACCTTGAAAAATGTGTTACCATCAAACGAACCCATTTGACTCTGCGGGTTGTATTTAACAGCTCCATTTATGGTCTCATCATTAATAGCGTAAGTTTAATAAGTGTACTAATTAATCGGACCTCAATGTATTGTTGACATTAATAATAAGCGGGAAAATTTTCAATTCTGACATGCCCATGCTGAGAGATTTTAATTCCCAACAAATGTACGGCATTCTGCTTGGATATCTCCATGTGTATTCAATTATTTGTTCAGTCTTGTATTTGAAAAATATAAAAACAATTTTTATTGTCATAGAAAAAGTACATGTAGTTGTATGGAAATGATGTGTCAGTAATGTGATATAATAAATTGATCTAATTCTTATAATTATTTTGATTCAAACATAAATTATGCAGTTTCCCTTTCGTGACTGTTGGCGCGTTTTTGTCGAGCAAGCAAAAAAAGGAAACAAACAAGGATGCAAACTAACTTCTTTAAATAGCCATGTTCTTTTTTGTTGTTGTTTGTTACTGTGGTCGCGTGAATAAAGTGTGATACCAGGCAAAGTTCCATCTAAGCGAATTGTAGATGTGCACACAATGCTCGCTGCATTGTGCAAGCAATACAGAGATGAGCAAAATTTAATGTTCGAATGACAATTCAGCTGCGCAGGGATGTCTGATCAGCTGCACACGCGAACATGCTCAGCTTAGAGGAAACATTCATAGCAGGTTATTTTTCATTTAATTCCCTGTCAGATTAATTAGGATATCAATTTCCAAACTTCCGTTGTTAATGACTGGACCGTGATTGGCGCAGTTACGCAAAATGCACAAAATTAGATGGCTTCTTGTAAGAGAAAAACATTTCTGAAGCAGAAATTCACTTTATCTTCTTCTCATGCTAATATTTTATGACTGTGTTTACAACAGTCACTGCTTTGATTCTACAGAATATATGCTAAAGTCACGTCTTTACTAGGGTATAATATTGCGTAAACAAATGCTGACTGTTGATAAACAAAACTTACTAGCCCATCGGACTAATAACATTATCATAGTTACTAGTCCGACAGAAAATCTACTAGCCTTAGGCTAGTGGACTAACGCTAATTTCGAGCCCTACCAATACATTATAACCCTTTTAGTGTAGCACTATAACTTACCCAATAGATATAACCCTTTTAGTGTAGCAATGGGACTAACCCAATAGGTATAGCCCTTTTAGTATAGCAATGGGACTAACCCATAAGGGATAACCCTTTTAGTATAGCAATGGGACTAACCCAATAGGTATAGCCCTTTTAGTATAGCAATGGGACTAACCCAATAGGTATAACCCTTTTAGTATAGCAATGGGACTAACCCATAAGGTATAACCCTTTTAGTATAGCACTGTAACTTACCCAATAGATATAACCCTCTTAGTATAGCAATGGGACTAACCCAATAGGTATAGCCCTTTTAGTATAGCAATGGGACTAACCCAATAGGTATAACCCTTTTAGTATAGCAATGGGACTAACCCATAAGGTATAACCCTTTTAGTATAGCACTGTAACTTACCCAATAGATATAACCCTTTTAGTATAGCAATGGGACTAACCCAATAGATATAACCCTTTTAGTATAGCAATGGGACTAACCCAATAGATATAACCCTTTTAGTATAGCAATGGGACAATATATATATATATATATATATATAACCCTTTTAGCATTGCAGTATTATGAACCCAATACACATAACCTTGTTAGTATAACTTATAAATTCATCCAGACAAAATAGAGCAGTTTAACATTTGTATAGTTTAATTTTGATAATTATTTTGGATATAAATAATAACTTACATCATTTCAGGTACATGGGACCCTGCGAGTTGTGTTCAAACCACTTCTGAGTAAAATGCCCCTATTTGGCAGCATCAGTGTATTCTTCCTCAACAGTCCTGTAAGTAAATTTCCCTAACAGAAAGATGGACAGACACAGACATATACAAAAGCAAAATGCCCTATTTAATAGTATCAGTGTTTTCTTGCTCAACAATCCTTTAAGTAAATTTCACCAAGCGAGGGGGAGAGAGAGAGAGTGTTTGTTAAAAAATATACAGATTGGCCAAGTCAGATCAGGATTTCAGGATTTATAAACAAAAGTTATAAAAATACCTGTCACTTAATTCAATGGACACCTGTATAATACAGCCATTCTTATTTCGCCTGGCTGAATTTCCTGTAATGTAGGTTTTGTCTGACCATCATTCGTATTTTCTTTTATGCCGATTCTATATCATCCTGCTTACAGGAGTGTACCTAAATGATGTATTATTAGGAATTATATGGATTCCCTGTTTTATTAATTTATTTCCTGTTAAGGAACTCAAGAATAGAATCCAAATTAAAGTATACATTTTAAATATATTAATTAATCCAGATTAAAGTATACATTTTAAGTATATTAATTAATCCAAATTAAAGTATACATTTTAAGTATATTAATTAATCCAAATTAAAATATACATTTTAAGTATATTAATTAATCCAAATTAAAGTATACATTTTAAGCATATTAATTAATCCAAATCAAAGTATACATTTTAAGCATATTGATTAATCCAAATTAAAGTATACATTTTAAGTATATTGATTAATTTAAATTAAAGTATACATTTTAAGCATATTAATTAATCCAAATTAAAGTATACATTTTAAGGATATTAATTAATCCAAATTAAAGTATACATTTTAAGGATATTAATTAATCCAGATTAAAGTATACATTTTAAGCATATTAATTAATCCAAATTAAAGTATACATTTTAAGCATATTAATTAATCCAAATTAAAGTATACATTTTAAGCATATTAATTAATCCAAATTAAAGTATACATTTTAAGCATATTAATTAATCCAAATTAAAGTATACATTTTAAGCATATTAATTAATCCAAATTAAAGTATACATTTTAAGCATATTAATTAATCCAAATTAAAGTATACATTTTAAGCATATTAATTAATCCAAATTAAAGTATACATTTTAAGCATATTAATTAATCCAGATTAAAGTATATATTTTAAGCATATTAATTAATCCAAATCAAAGTATACATTTTAAGCATATTAATTAATCCAGATTAAAGTATACATTTTAAGCATATTAATTAATCCAAATTAAAGTATACATTTTAAATATATTAATTAATCCAAATTAAAGTATACATTTTAAGCATATTAATTAATCCAAATTAAAGTATACATTTTAAGCATATTAATTAATCCAAATTAAAGTATACATTTTAAGCATATTAATTAATCCAAATTAAAGTATACATTTTAAGCATATTAATTAATCCAGATTAAAGTATACATTTTAAGTATATTAATTAATCCAAATTAAAGTATACATTTTAAGCATATTAATTAATCCAAATTAAAGTATACATTTTAAGCATATTAATTAATCCAAATTAAAGTATACATTTTAAGCATATTAATTAATCCAGATTAAAGTATACATTTTAAGTATATTAATTAATCCAAATTAAAGTATACATTTTAAGCATATTAATTAATCCAAATTAAAGTATACATTTTAAGCATATTAATTAATCCAAATTAAAGTATACATTTTAAGCATATTAATTAATCCAAATTAAAGTATACATTTTAAGTATATTAATTAATCCAAATTAAAGTATACATTTTAAGCATTTTGACAAATTAAAGTATACATTTTAAGCATATTAATTAATCCAAATTAAAGTATACATTTTAAGCATATTAACTAATCCAAATTAAAGTATACATTTTAAGCATATTAATTAATCCAAATTAAAGTATACATTTTAAGCATATTAATTAATCCAAATTAAAGTATACATTTTAAGCATATTAATTAATCCAAATTAAAGTATACATTTTAAGCATATTAATTAATCCAAATTAAAGTGTACATTTTAAGTATATTAATTAATCCAAATTAAAGTATACATTTTAAGCATATTAATTAATCCAGATTAAAGTATACATTTTAAGTATATTAATTAATCCAAATTAAAGTATACATTTTAAGCATATTAATTAATCCAAATTAAAGTATACATTTTAAGCATATTAATTAATCCAGATTAAAGTATACATTTTAAGTATATTAATTAATCCAAATTAAAGTATACATTTTAAGCATTTTGACAAATTAAAGTATACATTTTAAGCATTTTGACAAATTAAAGTATACATTTTAAGCATATGAATTAATCCAGATTACATTTTAAGCATATTAATTAATCCAAATTAAAGTATACATTTTAAGCATATTAATTAATCCAGATTAAAGTATACATTTTAAGCATATTGTAACAAGATAACCGGGACAGACCACTTCGGATTAACAACAAAACACGCTTTGATGATACAGATATAAAAATTATGATTTAATGTGGCGATAAATGTATATAAACAAAACAATGAAATGCGTGCGTAGTGTATCCAAATATTGGATTTAATTAAACATAATTACGCACAGACTAGAAGATGCAATAAATCATACAATGATACAAATCAATGATACAATGATACAAAACAATGATACGAATCAATGATACAATGATACAAAAACAATGATACAAAACCCCAGCGAAAAAATATACAAAAAAAATGAATACAGTTTACTCACATAGTAAACAATGCAGGATTACTCATATAGTAAAAATGTATACGCTCAAATAGCGAAACTATATTGGAAAAATAATAACAGGACAGATAACAACTTATCTTTCCAGTCCCAAACCATATACTGGGTTCCGCAAACCCACATTAACCCACGGCTAACAATTTACGAATAAATATATATAATGAACTATTAGTATACAGCTCCACAGCTGGTACAATAGAACTTCACAATTTCTACAGACTCCGGACCCTCGGAATACTACGAAACATTAGACCCTCCAGACACTCTGGTCATTTAGACAGCTCTACTGCTGGGTCACCCTTGTCACCCTTGACATTAGACACTCCGGACGCTAGACATGAAGACACTCCGGCACATTAAACAGCTCTGGAAACACCAGTGCATTTAATCACAGCTCCCGACGTTTGACAGCTCCGGACACCCCAGACGTTTAACACCCTCGTACAAATAGCTGAAAAGATACCCGACACCGTGTACTAACCTTGATACAGACATAACGTAATGACGTTATACACGGTAAATTATCAAGACTATTATTATCATAATGACAGGTTCTATAGTACACCTTCCCTGTTTGATAATGCTGAATAGTAAACAATTATATCTTAACAAAATATAGCTTTACTTTACCAATTTAAATGCCTCGCGAACAATAGTAGAAAATGCACGCATTATGCTGTGTAAAACTATATAACAAACATGCAAAGGTAAATATAGTGATACAAAAAGCTATCACTCGGTATCAAAAATGTACTTACCCCTACAGCTAAAGTTGTGCAATCCTCCCTCCCTCGGATCTATAACCCTATAGCTACAGTCCTTGAAACCAGCCGCTTGTTGACAAAACCCGTAGTAATGTAAAGACCCTTTACATATAGCAAAGTATTTATACGGATTCGTGCTCCGTATCATAAACACTTTGCATGAGCGGCATATAGCGAATTGTACTCACGATTCCGAAGTACAACTGCCCATATATATATAAATAAAAAAAAAATCACCCTCGGGTATCGTTGCACATGATAAACAAAACCCGAGTACATGTCTTTCCTAAATAAAAACTACAACATTCTGTGACAATACCTCCCCCCTAAAAAAAAAGTGGTATCACTTTTAGAACAATCACGGAATGTGAGATATGAACCAGTATAAAAATCCTCCAAAATTTGTAGGCTGAACGAAATGATCTGCCCACTACGCCCTACTTAAAAAATCAGCCCCTACATTTTCTGAGCCTCGAATCGCCTCGATTCGGAAACAATATGGCTGCAAAGATAACGCCCAACGCATCAATCTTGCGTTGGCAACCTTCGCTTTATTCAAATATAAGAGTGGCTGATGGTCCGTTTGCAAAGTAAACTCCCTCCCAAAAAGGTACGTGTGGAATTTTCCTATTACCCATACTAAGCCTAAGCACTCCTTTTCAATCACGGAGTAATTTCTCTCTCTAGGGAGTAATTTCCTACTTGCATAAGCAGTGGGCAATTTCACACCCCCTTGCTCCTGTAGCAAAACAGCCCCAAGACCCGTATCGGACGCATCAGTCCTCAGTACAAAAGGTTTATCAAAGTCTGGCAACTTTAAAATTGGTGCACTTACCAGTTTATGTTTTAAAGCGTTAAAGGCTTTTTCCTGGCATGCACCCCATGAAACTTTATTCGGTTCCCCCTTTTTAGTCAAATCTGTTAATGGGCTTGCAATAGCTGAAAAGTTGGGGATAAATTTCCTATAAAATCCCACTAGACCTAGGAATGATATCACTTGTTTTTTTGTCTCTGGTCTAGGTGCATCCCTGATTGCTCCTATTTTATCTGGCTGAGGTTGCAACTGGCCTAGTCCACTTACTAGATATCCCAAACATTCTAGACTTGAATATCCTATGCTACATTTAGTAGGCCTAACTGAAAGATTTGCAGTGTGAAGTTTAATGACCAAATCCCGCAATACCCTAACATGTTCATCCCATGTATGTGTGTAAACAAAAATGTCGTCAACAAAGCTGTCGACGCTTTCCATTCCGTTTAACAGTTTACGCATAAGACGGACGCACGACGCTTTGGCATTTACTAAACCAAACGGCATGACTTTAAATTGGAAAAGTTCCTTTGGAGTCGTGAATGCCGTTAATTTGCGGGCATTATCAGAGATTGGTATCTGCCAATATCCTTTGCTTAAATCCAATTTGGAAATGTATTTGTGGCCTGCCAATTTCGAAAGTACATCTTCCATATCAGGCATTGGTTCTGCGTCAAATACGGTGATCTTGTTTAATTGTCGAAAATCGATGCAAAACCGGTTGGTCCCATCTTTCTTTTTGACTAACACCACAGGGGACGAGTATGGGGAATTTGACGGTTCGATCACATCCTGATCTAACATTTTGGTCACTTCTTCGTTGATAGTCTCTCGTGCATTAAAGGGTATCTTATATCCTTTAATCCTGATAGGCTCAGATGTATTCAATTTTATCTCGTGTCGAATTAGATTCGTACGGCCTGGTCTGTCCGTAAACACCTTTGGGTAGGTAGAAAAAACCTCCATGATCTGTGTACGCTGACCTTCCGATAAATCAGGGCATATATTTATCTGGTCAATACTTTCTTTGCCTACGTCAATACGGTATTCAAATGGTAATCCTTTACTGGAGACTAATTCCCCTTCATCATTAGACCCATCTTCTATCACCGCTACGCATACTACATTCAAGATCCCTTTATCAATTGTTTGTCCAGGTCTCACTATGTAGAGTTTAAGCATATTGGCATGAAACGTTTTCGATTTTCCCTCTACTTCAACGATATAATCCATTTCGCCCTTTACCTGTTTGACTTCATATGGCCCCTTCCATTGAAATAGCAGCTTGTTGTTATTCGTTGGAAGAAGCACCAACACTTGATTTCCTACGTCAAACTTTTTCCTCCGCGTTCCTCGGTTGTAATACTTTGCGTATCTACGACTTGATTTCACGAGTTCTTCTTGAGCCAGCCGACATGTACTTTCTAATCTTTCGCGCAAATCAACCACATATTGATAAGTGGTCTTAACCTCTTCGTCCACGACCTCGTCCGACCACAGTTCGCGAAGTATACGCATAGGACCACGGACTGTCCTACCGTACAATAGTTCAAACGGGGAGAAACCTAAGCTTTCCTGAGGAACCTCACGATACGCGAACAAAAGGGCATTCAGATATCTATCCCAATCCTTCGGTCTTTCCGCACACATCCTCCGCAACATTTGCTTCAGTGTCCCGTTGAATTTCTCGACCAACCCGTTGCACATAGGATGGTAGGGTGTTGTACGTAATTGTTTAATGGATAGCAACCTACTAATTTCTGCCATGAGATCTGAGGTAAATTGTACCCCACAATCTGTAAGAACTTCCTCGGGCACTCCGACCCTGCTGAACATGTCTACGAGCGCTTCAGCTACACGTTCATAATCTACCATCGTCAAAATGTATCGGTTTTTTCGATCTGTATGTGGAAATATTGGTCCTACAATGTCGATAGCTACTCTTTTGAACGGAGTATCTATCAACGGCATCTGACCCAGCGGTACTCTAGTTACCCTACCTTTAGGGGTAGTCTTCTGGCAAATGTCGCACGAGCGACAGAACCGCGCTACATCGCTGTTGACACCAGGCCAATAAAATTCTCGTAATACCCTATCCGTTGTTTTCTTTACGCCTAAATGACCCGCCATACTAGACTCGTGCGCGACCTTGAGTACATGTGACCTCAAATTCTGGGGAACCACTAGTTGCAGGAACTTCCTGTCTGATGTAGAATATTCCCTGTACATTAAACCCTTTCAAGTAAGGAATTTAGAGGATCCCCCGTTCTTACACTTTTTCACTGTACCCGTTAATGTTTTCTCTGAAATTGCACGTAAAGACTCATCACATTTTTGCTCATTTCGAAATTCTTCGCGGGAGATATCAGTAATGGCTTCTGGTACTTTCAATTTACGTAATGGTTTATTTTGCTCCTTAATTTGAGCTCTAGTTTGTACCGCTTGGATGATAGGAAATCTGAAATCTTCTATGGTTGGAAGTCTCGAACCCGGTACATTGCCAATAGTAAGTTCATATATCGGGTTGGCTATGCACAAAGCTTCCACGGTCCCTGTCAAAAAAGGTGTTTCTACCATTATCCTGGCGACTGGAACATGGCCGATTGTCTGATCAAGTAAGATGCAAGGTGATTTAAACCCAAGCAATTGATCATCGCGGACTAAGCTCCGTTTCACGACTACAGTAGTGCATCCAGTGTCTCGTAAAACTGTGACCTCTTGTCCGTTGACAATGCCGTTTGCGATCGGCACCCGTGCCTCTGGAAAAATACATGTACCGATTGATTGGATTGCATCGCAATTGGTCTCTAAACGCATCACCGGTTCGCGTACTGCTTCCCGCTTAGCTTGCTGGGAAACATCTAGTTTTCTGTTTACCGACCTTCTGCCTCTAATGGCTACCGCGACTTTCTGGACTGGTCCCTTCCGCTTAGGACAATAATGGGAGATATGACCCACTTCCTTGCAAATGAAACATTTCGCGTCACTCTGCTTCCCCTGGTTACGCCCACCTGATTTATCAGGTTCCCTGGGTTTTCTGTCTTTGCCCTGATTCCCCCCTAGGATATCTCGCGTGATGACATTCTGCGAACCTCCCCGGGCTTCAGCGAACAAATCCGCCTGTGTGGCCATCTCATGTATATTTGTGAAGGACCTTTCCTTCAAAAATAAATATAGCTCCTTACCACATGTTGTTAACAATTGGTCACGAAGCAAGAAATCAACAAGACCCTCAAATGTCTTGACGACTTTTCCACATTCCACCCATCGCTGCAAGTAATTATAAGTCCTACTGACGAACTGGGTGAATGTTTCGCCTCTCTCGGGTTTGATATATTTAAATTTATTGCGAAACCCTTTCTCAGTTAGTTCATATTTCTTGAGAAGTGCCTCTTTCAACACGGGGTAATTGAGCGAATCGGCCGTGGATAAACGCGAATACACGTCTAACGCTTTACCTTTCAGTAACACGCTAAGGTAAAGCGGCCAATCGTCTTTCTTCCATTTTTGTACCGTAGCATACCTCTCGAATCTATTTAGATAACTATCCATATTATCTTTATCGTCTTCAAATGGGGGCAATTTTGGACCCCTCAGTTTAACATCATGTTCCCCCTCTTTTTTAGCTTGCAATAACTCAGAATTCCTTTGATGCTCCCTCTGCCTATTCCTATCTTCTATCTCCAAAGTTTCTAACCTTACCTGTTTTTCCCTTTCTATCTTCTCCCTCTCTGCTTCCCTTTCCCATTCTATCCTTTCCTTTTCTGCCCGTTTTTCTGATTCTATCTTCCCTTTCTCTAGTTCTATCCTTTCCTTTTCTGCCTGTTTTTCTAGTTCTATCTTTTCTTTTTCAAAAGCCATTCTCCTTTCTTCTGCTTGTTTTTCTAATTCTATCTTCCCTTTCTCTAATTCTAGCATTTCCCTCTTGGTTTCCCTTTCTAATTCCCTCTCCTTTAATCTTTGGTCCCTCTCCCTAGCCTGTTCCTCACGAACGAAATTTCTAAGGGGCTCCCCATCATAACCGAACTGTTTCCCCAATTCTACCAGTTCTTTCATAGAAGACATTTCAGAAGTTTGGCGGTGACCAACCTTAAAGTCCAGGCTTAACAAAACACGCAATTACCAGTAAACCGTATTTCCCTTCTCAGAATTGCAACACAATTATTAAATAAATACAAAGAAATAAAATAACATTAGATACCTACCTAACCCCTCTATACTTTATCAAGCGAGTCAGAAAGACAAAAACCTACAAACCAATTTCAGTGCTCTGTTAAATCCGAAATGATCCCACTTCTGACACCATTTGTAACAAGATAACCGGGACGGACCACTTCGGATTAACAACAAAACACGCTTTGATGATACAGATATAAAAATTATGATTTAATGTGGCGATAAATGTATATAAACAAAACAATGAAATGCGTGCGTAGTGTATCCAAATATTGGATTTAATTAAACATAATTACGCACAGACTAGAAGATGCAATAAATCATACAATGATACAAATCAATGATACAATGATACAAAACAATGATACGAATCAATGATACAATGATACAAAAACAGTGATACAAAACCCCAGCGAAAAAAATATACAAAAAAAATGAATACAGTTTACTCACATAGTAAACAATGCAGGATTACTCATATAGTAAAAATGTATACGCTCAAATAGCGAAACTATATTGGAAAAATAATAACAGGACAGATAACAACTTATCTTTCCAGTCCCAAACCATATACTGGGTTCCGCAAACCCACATTAGCCCACGGCTAACAATTTACGAATAAATATATATAATGAACTATTAGTATACAGCTCCACAGCTGGTACAATAGAACTTCACAATTTCTACAGACTCCGGACCCTCGGAATACTACAAAACATTAGACCCTCCAGACACTCTGGTCATTTAGACAGCTCTACTACTGGGTCACCCTTGTCACCCTTGACATTAGACACTCCGGACGCTAGACATGAAGACACTCCGGCACATTAAACAGCTCTGGAAACACCAGTGCATTTAATCACAGCTCCCGACGTTTGACAGCTCCGGACACCCCAGACGTTTAACACCCTCGTACAAATAGCTGAAAAGATACCCGACACCGTGTACTAACCTTGATACAGACATAACGTAATGACGTTATACACGGTAAATTATCAAGACTATTATTATCATAATGACAGGTTCTATAGTACACCTTCCCTGTTTGATAATGCTGAATAGTAAACAATTATATCTTAACAAAATATAGCTTTACTTTACCAATTTAAATGCCTTTCGAACAAGAGTAGAAAATGCACGCATTATGCTGTATAAAACTATATAACAAACATGCAAAGGTAAATATAGTGATACATAAAGCTATCACTCAGTATCAAAAATGTACTTACCCCTACAGCTAAAGTTGTGCAATCCTCCCTCCATCGGATCTATAACCCTATAGCTACAGTCCTTGAAACTAGCCGCTTGTTGACAAAACCCGTAGTAATGTAAAGACCCTTTACATATAGCAAAGTATTTATACGGATTCGTGCTCCGTATCATAAACACTTTGCACGAGCGGCATATAGCGAATTGTACTCACGATTCCGAAGTACAACTGCCCATATATATATAAATAAAAAAAAATCACCCTTGGGTATCGTTGCACACGATAAACAAAACCCGAGTACATGTCTTTCCTAAATAAAAACTTCAACATTCCGTGACACATATTAATTAATCCAAATTAAAGTATACATTTTAAGCATTTTGACAAATTAAAGTATACATTTTAAGCATTTTGACAAATTAAAGTATACATTTTAAGCATATTAATTAATCCAAATTAAAGTATACATTTTAAGTATATTAATTAATCCAGATTAAAGTATACATTTTAAGCATATTAATTAATCCAAATTAAAGTATACATTTTAAGCATATTAATTAATCCAAATTAAAGTATACATTTTAAGCATATTAACTAATCCAAATTAAAGTGTACATTTTAAGTATAATAACTAATCCAAATTAAAGTATACATTTTAAGCATATTAATTAAGCCAGATTAAAGTATACATTTTAAGTATATTAATTAATCCAAATTAAAGTATACATTTTAAGCATTTTGACAAATTAAAGTATACATTTTAAGTATATTAATTAATCCAAATTAAAGTATACATTTTAAGCATTTTAATTAATCCAAATTAAAGTATACATTTTAAGCATATTAATTAATCCAGATTAAAGTATACATTTTAAGTATATTAATTAATCCAAATTAAAGTATACATTTTAAGCATATTAATTAATCCAAATGAAAGTGTACATTTTAAGCATATTAATTAATCCAAATTAAAGTATACATTTTAAG
The DNA here is from genome assembly GCA_029339505.1 of Unio delphinus. NCBI lineage: Eukaryota > Metazoa > Mollusca > Bivalvia > Unionida > Unionidae > Unio > Unio delphinus. The sequence continues at coordinate 319,472 of JAQISU010000343.1, forward strand.
CATATTAATTAATCCAGATTAAAGTATACATTTTAAGCATTTTAATTAATCCTAATTAAAGTATACATTTTAAGTATATTAATTAATCCAAATTAAAGTATACATTTTAAGCATTTTAATTAATCCAAATTAAAGTATACATTTTAAGCATTTTAATTAATCCAGATTAAAGTATACATTTTAAGCATATTAATTAATCCAGATTAAAGTATACATTTTAAGTATATTAATTAATCCATATTAAAGTATACATTTTAAGCATATTAATTAATCCAAATTAAAGTATACATTTTAAGTATATTAATTAATCCAGATTAAAATATACATTTTAAGCATTTTAATTAATCCTAATTAAAGTATACATTTTAAGCATTTTAATTAATCCAAATTAAAGTATACATTTTAAGCATTTTAATTAATCCAGATTAAAGTATACATTTTAAGCATATTAATTAATCCAGATTAAAGTATAGATTTTAAGCATATTAATTAATCCAAATTAAAGTATACATTTTAAGCATATTAATTAATCCAAATTAAAGTATACATTTTAAGCATTTTAATTAATCCAAATTAAAGTATACATTTTAAGCATATTAATTAATCCAAATTAAAGTATACATTTTAAGCATATTAATTAATCCAAATTAAAGTATACATTTTAAGCATTTTAATTAATCCTAATTAAAGTGTACATTTTAAGTATATTAATTAATCCAAATTAAAGTATACATTTTAAGCATATCAATTAATCCAAATTAAAGTATACATTTTAAGCATATTAATTAATCCAAATTAAAGTATACATTTTAAGCATATTAATTAATCCAGATTAAAGTATACATTTTAAGCATATTAATTAATCCAGATTAAAGTATACATTTTAAGTATATTAATTAATCCAAATTAAAGTATACATTTTAAGCATTTTAATTAATCCAAATTAAAGTATACATTTTAAGCATATTAATTAATCCAAATTAAGGTATACATTTTAAGTATTTTAATTAATCCAAATTAAAGTATACATTTTAAGCATATTAATTAATCCAAATTAAAGTATACATTTTAAGCATTTTAATTAATCCAAATTAAAGTATACATTTTAAGCATTTTAATTAATCCAAATTAAAGTATACATTTTAAGCATATTAATTAATCAGATTAAAGTATACATTTTAAGTATATTAATTAATCCAAATTAAAGTATACATTTTAAGCATTTTGACAAATTAAAGTATACATTTTAAGCATATTAACTAATCCAAATTAAAGTATACATTTTAAGCATATTAATTAATCCAGATTAAAGTATACATTTTAAGCATATTAATTAATCCAGATTAAAGTATACATTTTAAGTATATTAATTAATCCAAATTAAAGTATACATTTTAAGCATTTTAATTAATCCTAATTAAAGTATACATTTTAAGCATATTAATTAATCCAAATTAAAGTATACATTTTAAGTATATTAATTAATCCAGATTAAAGTGTACATTTTAAGTATATTAATTAATCCAAATTAAAGTATACATTTTAAGTATATTAATTAATCCAAATTAAAGTATACATTTTAAGTATATTAATTAATCCAAATTAAAGTATACATTTTAAGCATTTTAATTAATCCTAATTAAAGTATACATTTTAAGTATATTAATTAATCCAAATTAAAGTATACATTTTAAGCATTTTAATTAATCCAAATTAAAGTATACATTTTAAGCATATTAATTAATCCAAATTAAAGTATACAGTTTAAGCATTTTAATTAATCCAAATTAAAGTATACATTTTAAGCATTTTAATTAATCCAAATTAAAGTATACATTTTAAGCATATTAATTAATCAGATTAAAGTATAGATTTTAAGTATATTAATTAATCCAAATTAAAGTATACATTTTAAGCATATTAATTAATCCAAATTAAAGTATACATTTTAAGCATATTAACTAATCCAAATTAAAGTATACATTTTAAGCATATTAATTAATCCAGATTAAAGTATACATTTTAAGCATATTAATTAATCCAAATTAAAGTATACATTTTTAGTATATTAATTAATCCAAATTAAAGTATACATTTTAAGCATATTAATTAGTCCAAATTAAAGTATACATTTTAAGTATATTAATTAATCCAAATTAAAGTGTACATTTTAAGCATTTTGACACTTACATTAGGCTTACTATTAAAACTGAGAGTGGTTCCATTGTTTTGTTACCTAACATGGTAAAAGACCTGAAATGCATGTTTTATTTCAGTTTAATTTCAGTAACAAAATTCATGATCTACCTTACATACATATAAATATGTCACATGAACTGACACAGTTGATAAAGTTTGCTTTAACTAAGAGAGTTTGGAGATTAAATCTAAAAATTAGCATATTTTGGAATGTAAGAGAAAATTTATATTAATTATTAATGAATTAATGATAATTTAAATGTTCTTCAACCTCGTATTGCTTGCAGTGTGAAATATAAAAATGCCTTCTCAACAAGGTTATCATTTCTTAAATGGATGGTTCTGTTATCAAGGGATTGTCACTAAAACTCTTCTCACTATTTCAAGCTGGTACATCCCAACTGAAAATATGCCAAATTGTCATTTCCCAAAATATTCAAATCTCTAAGCAATTTGTCCTCAACCTCATGTCCTCAACCCATCTCCAACACTTCCTTCCTGTAGCATATACTTCTTGTTAAATCAGAATGATGCTTTATTGACCTCCATAATGTCTCAATGAAAATTAATACCATTCAAAAGTAGAATGTTGGAAAATATTTCACCCCCCTCCCCCCATCGGTATTAGTTAAACACATGCTCTTTGAAATAAATGCTTTGGAACAATTTAAGTAATTGTGTTCTTTCGCAATTTCAGGAAATCAATTTTAACTTGACTGAATTGGCAAATGCCCTGGATCTGCCAGGACTGAAGTAAGTAAGGCATATCAAGTTTCTAAAAACAATACAAAAAAGAAAAAATAAAGGACATCAAATAGTGAATGGAAATATGTATGTCTGGTTTTTGGTTGTCCTGCCCAAGCCACTGGAGTTCTGGATAAGGTTGGTCTTTTAAAAAAAATCCCAGATTTTCATCCCTTTAAAAATAAACTGCTTGCTCTGCATGGTAATTTTTACTTTATGGACTTCAAACATAATTTGTTAAAAAATATAAGCAGTAACATTTTTATTTTTATATGTTTTGTAATTCATTTAATGCATTTTCAGAAGCAGGTATTGCTTAATGTGGTAAAAGATCTTGTTCCTTATTTTGATAACTACTAAAGTTAGTGTATTTGGACTAGTTCAGGCCGATTTATTGAGCACAACGGAGCAGCATTTTGATCAGATATGTCCTTAATGATCACAACTATAACATGTGAAGAAATTTCAGCCAATTACAGAAGGCCCAGAGTGGCCTAGTGGTCTAAAGTGCTCTCCATTACAGATCACTTCCATCTCACTTCTGCCTGTGTGGGTTTGAATCTCAGATTCAGCCAATATGGGTATGTGAAAGCTTGCCAGTAGCTTCTCATGGGTCAATGGTTCTTTCCGAGGGTTTTCCCAGGTTCTTTTTCCACCATCAGTACTGTCCACCATGTATAGCCTATCATTTGCTGAAAAATGACGTTAAACCCTACAAACATCATCAGCCAATTACATGAAAGTAACATGGAGGTATATCAACATTCTTTCCAGTGTGCATGTTGCAGATGTAAACAACTTCACCTTAGCCCATCACTCTGTAGGAATTACAAAATATCTGTAGAGAGCAATCTTTAGGAATATTATTACAATAATTACCATTATGTAGAGTGCAATCTTTAGGAATATTATTACAATAATTACCATTATGTAGAGTACAATCTTTAAGAATATTACAATAATTACCATTATGTAGAGTGTAATCTTTAGGAATATTATTACAATAATTACCATTATGGTCCTTTGCCTCAATTTTGGAATATTATTACAATAAATACCATTATGTAGAGTGCAATCTTTAAGAATATTATTACAATAATTACCATTATGTAGAGTACAATCTTTAAGAATATTATTACAATAATTACCATTATATAGAGTACAATCTTTAGGAATATTATTACAATAATTACCATTATGATTCTTTGCCTCAATTTAGGAATATTATTACAATAATTACCATTATGTAGAGTACAATCTTTAAGAATATTATTACAATAATTACCATTATGTAGAGAGCAATCTTTAAGAATATTATTACAATAATTACCATTATATAGAGTACAATTTTTAAGAATATTACAATAATTGCCATTATGGTTCTTTGCCTCAGTTTAGGAATATTATTACAATAATTACCATTATGTAAAGTACAATCTTTAAGAATATTATTACAATAATTACCATTATGTAGAGTACAATCCTTAAGAATATTACAGTAATTACCATTATGTGGAGTGCAATCTTTAGGAACATTATTACAATAATTACCATTATGTAGAATGCAATTTTTAAGAATATTATAACAATAATTATCATTATGTAGAGTACAATCTTTAGAAATTTATTACAATGATTACCATTATGGGCCTTTGCCCCAGTAAATTTGTTGGGGAAGAATGTTGATATAGGGAAGAAGGGTGAAATACTATTTTCAGACTGTCAGACTTGTAAGGGATTTGAAGGGAGAAGAATGTTGATACAGGGAAAAAATGCAATATACTAATTTCAGACTGTCAGACTGTTGTAAGAGATTTGGGGCTAAAAGAAGATTTCTTCATTGTCAAATTCACTGTTTCTACATCCCAGCTGGGCATATTGTATTAGTATATTTTAGATTGCTAGTGATTTCTTTATGGGGGGGGGATATGGGTAGATCTATATTACATTCTGGGATTGTTGATGTTTATGTCTGTTCTGTCTCTGATTCACATGCTTTTGCTGTTGTTGTTGTTTTCGCATATCTTCCCTATCCACTGGTTTAGCATTATAGTTGTGTTTTCTCAGTTGTTGCTGTTTTCGTATATCTTCCATTTCCAATGGTTTAGCATTGGCCTTGTGTTTTCTCTGTTGTTGTTGTTTTCGCATATCTTCCTATCCACTGGTTTAGCATTATAGTTGTGTTTTCTCAGTTGTTGCTGTTTTTGTATATCTTGCATTTCCAATGGTTTAGCATTGGCCTTGTGTTTTCTCTGTTGTTGTTGTTTTCGCATATCTTCCTATCCACTGGTTTAGCATTATAGTTGTGTTTTCTCAGTTGTTGCTGTTTTTGTATATCTTCTATTTCCAATGGTTTAGCATTGGCCTTGTGTTTTCTCAGTTGTTGTTGTTGTAACGTAGTCGAGCCGACCCTTTGAGATTAGGTTGGGTTTTGAAGAAATAACAAACACGTTTGTTCAAATAAAACTTATATTATAAAAAAAAAAAAAATCATCATGATAGGTATATATATATAATGAGCACACAATACACACACAAATGAATCTACCACCCTACTATATGACGGTATACATACACTACTGTATTATATATGTAGTCATACACTGCTGTACTATATATATCTGTAGTCGTACACCCCTGTACTATATCTCTATAGCCATACACTACTGTATTATGTCTATAGTCATACACTACTGTATTATATATCCAGTCATACACTACTGTATTATATATCTAGTCATACACTACTGTATTATATATCTAGAAACGTAGCATGAATTTGACTATTGATACGAAATTCGTACCCCACACAACATAGTCAGTAATTCAAATCATAAGGTTTAATTGACTATAACCATACTATTCGTGTTACACACACAAAATATAATCAATAAAAACCAAACAATACTATCCAATTGACTAAACACGCTATTCGTGTTTTACATAATAGTCAATAAAGCAGACGTAAGGTTCTCTTGACTACAAACACGCTATTCGTGTTTTACATGAAGTAGTCAATAACCAAACTACGAGTGTTAACATTTCACTTCCCTCCGGTGCGACAGTAGTTCATTGTCCGTCTCTATTCCACCGGTTATCATTGGTCTTGAATACTCATCTATTCACACGACCGGCGAGCTGAATATAAAAAATCGACAATTTTCCAAATAATAGAAATGAATTTACACAATACATAAAAACGAACGTGCTATTCCGAAACTGAACATTCAACTGAAACATTAAACCAAAAAGAATGTATTTAACTCACCCAACTTTTTGGCTCTAATATCTGACAAATGTAACGTTTAGAGGTCTGCTCTAATGTCCACTGTGTCTTAAAAAGACCCTGCACTGTACCTATATAGTAGTCTTGTGAAAAGTAATTCGCGTGAATTATCCGCGCGGCACGTGCAACTCGCTGTATAGGACAACTCACGTTGAGGAGTATGGTGTACCCACTACGCCATCTCGGATATTGTTTAACGAGCTTAAAAATAATAATTCATGAAATACAGAACGTCGACAAACACATTATATGACAAAATTAATGCTTAAAATATAGCTTAGAGGAGTATAGTGTATCCTCTATGCCATATCGGGCATTTCGTAACAGTTGTTTGTTATATTCATCACCATGCTGATGAGGTAATTTTCTTCTTACTTACAGCTCTGGCTTCACTGTAGTGACTAAATTTTTACTGCTTATTTTTGGGAATATTGTTAATTCTGTTTTTGTGTTTCTGCATGAGTTGCCCGGGCTCTTTTTATTATTTTTTTCTCATTTGGACAATTCCTTGTGTAGCCTGTGGTTCTGCATAGTTTGTATTTACCCTTTGTACCACGTTTTATGAGGAAGCAGTGGTCCTGCATAGTTTGTATTTACCCTTTGTACAATGTTTTTATGAGGAAGCAGTGGTTCTGCATAGTTTGTATTTACCCTTTGTACCATGTTTTTATGAGGAAGCAGTGGTTCTTCATAGTTTGTATTTACCCTTTGTACCATGTTTTTATGAGGAAGCAGTGGTTCTGCATAGTTTGTATTTACCCTTTGTACCACGTTTTATGAGGAAGCAGTGTTTCTGCATAGTTTGTATTTACCCTTTGTACCACGTTTTATGAGGAAGCAGTGGTTCTGCATAGTTTGTATTTACCCTTTGTGCTATGTTTTATGAGGAAGCAGTGGTTCTGCATAGTTTGTATTTACCCTTTGTGCCATGTTTTATGAGGAAGCAGTGGTTCTGCATAGTTTGTATTTACCCTTTATACCATGTTTTTATGAGGAAGCAGTGTTTCTGCATAGTTTGTATTTATCCTTTGTACCATGTTTTTATGAGAAAGCAGTGGTTCTGCATAGTTTGTATTTATCCTTTGTACCACGTTTTATGAGGAAGCATTGGTTCTGCATAGTTTGTATTTACCCTTTGTACCATGTTTTATGAGGAAGCAGTGGTTCTGCATAGTTTATATTTACCCTTTATACCATGTTTTATGAGGAAGCAGTGGTTCTGCATAGTTTGTATTTACCATTTGTGCCATGTTTTATGAGGAAGCAGTGGTTCTGCATAGTTTGTATTTATCCTTTGTACCATGTTTTTATGAGAAAGCAGTGGTTCTGCATAGTTTGTATTTATCCTTTGTACCACGTTTTATGAGGAAGCATTGGTTCTGCATAGTTTGTATTTACCCTTTGTACCATGTTTTATGAGGAAGCAGTGGTTCTACATAGTTTATATTTACCCTTTATACCATGTTTTTATGAGGAAGCAGTGGTTCTGCATAGTTTGTATTTACCCTTTGTACCACATTTTTATAAGGAAGCAGTGGTTCTGCATAGTTTGTATTTACCATTTGTGCCATGTTTTATGAGGAAGCAGTGGTTCTGCATAGTTTGTATTTACCCTTTGTACCATGTTTGTTTATGAGGAAGCAGTGGCTCTGCATAGTTTGTATTTACCCTTTGTACCATGTTTGTTTATGAGGAAGCAGTGGTTCTGCATAGTTTGTATTTACCCTTTGTACCATGTTTGTTTATGAGGAAGCAGTGAATATTGAGGAATATTTTAATGTTTTTGTTTGTTCTTTATCAGTTTATGTGATTGTTGTACCATTTGTAGTTGAAAACCTGTATGATAGCCCCATCTGGCACTACATACTTTTATCTGGATTTTTACCTAAAATCTCTGAATTGTGGCTTCCAGAAGATAGGTGTGTATCTCCTCAATCGTTTTCTTTGTTTTTCATGATGGGTGCCAGGTTGCTGATTTCTACATTCTTTCCTGCTATCAGCATAATTCCTGATTTCAAAGTAGATATATTTTTTTTTGGCCATAAGATGTATCTTCAATCAGCTATTCTCTATTTAGTGATTCTATCTGAATGTTACCATACTGCCATGGTTACAAAAAAAATAGTACTGTATTATTATTACAGAAATGTAGGTCTTTTTACATCACATAAGGCCATGGTAACAATCTCCTGTCTGAATGCTACCATACTGTCATGGTTACAATAGTACTGTATTATTATTACAGAAATGTAAGTTTTTTTACATTACATAAGGCCATGGTACCATTCTCCTGTGTATATTCTGTATGTCTGCACTATACATATGGTCCATCTTCTGTTTCTACTTATCTTTTATTGGAGTACTTTTCCAGTACTGTTATGTTTTTTTCCATATTCAAAACAGGTAATGTTCTTTTATTTTCACTTTTAAAATTTTAAGAGTTTATATGATATCAGTCATATTGAAATATTAGTGACCACTCTGGTGGCCTAAGTGGTTAGAGTATCTGCCTCAGATGTGGGAGGTTGCAGGTACTATTGTAATTATTAATATAGTATCATTGTAATTATTCATGTAATAATACAATACTATTGAATAATTAATCCCTGTTGAGTCATATCAAAGATGGTATTGACAGCTGCCTAACTTGATGCATAGAGTAGAGAGGCCACTATTAGGACTGAAGCTGTATTATTACATGAATAATTACAATAGTACTGTAATTTCACATGAATAATTACAATAGTACTGTATTATTACATGAAATTGCAATAGTACTGTATTATCACATGAATATTTACAATAATGCTGTATTACCGGTATTACATGAAATTGCAATAGCTCTGTATTATTACATGAAATTGCAATAGTACTGTATTATCACATGAATAATTAAAAAAGTACTATATCATTACATGAATAATTACAATAGTACTGTATTATTACATGAATAATTACAATAGTACTGTATTATTACATGAATAATTACAATAGTGCTATATTGTAATTATTATTAAATGAATACTAATGTATATTGCCAGCTGCTTGTAGCAAATAAGTAGCATGATGCATTACTAATATTATTATTATTATTATTATTATTATTATTATTATTATTATTAGTTAATAATAACAACAAAATGTGAGTATTATGAGATCAATTTTTACAATTTCAGTGATATGCTTTACACCATAGTAAAGGAGCAGATTTCAAATGTAATGGTACTACCCAACAGGATTGTTGTACCCATTTTCCCTGAGATGGATGTCTGCAAGCTGAGATACCCACAACCAGCTGTGAGTCATTGTAACTTTTATGCTTTTCTATTCTGTGTCATAAAGTGTCAATTAATAATTATAAAGTGTCAATTAATAATCATAAAGTGTCAATTAATAATTATAAAGTGTCAATTAATAATTATAAAGTGTCAATTAATAATTTCCTAAATACGAAAGTTTTCGGTTTGGGGCAAGAGCTACTATTATCTCCACCATTTTTCCTGGATCTTTAGGTTCATGGTTTGTCACTAGAAATTGGTACCCTACAAATAAATATAAGTGAAGGGTTTCTTGTCTCCATTTAGCCGGATTTGTTTTATTTTCTTTGTAAACATTTTCTAGAAATTGGTACCCTACAAATAATTAAAAGTGAAGGGTTTCTTTTCTCCATTTAGCCGGGTTTGTTTTATTTTCTCATCTGTTATGCATTGTCTATCTTGCATCTGTCAACTTTGTAAACATTTTCTAGAAATGGTGTCCAATGGACAGAAACACAGTGATGACAACAAAGATGATAAACCTCTTTAAAGACTTTCAACAGATAGCATAAATGTATTTTAAAGGAATATTCAGATTCTTTGGAAACAAAAATTGAAAAAGCATCAAGTGCATTGATTGGACATCATGTTGCATTGATCTGAGTATCTGTCTTGGCAGGAGAGATGATATTGCTGCCACTAGAATTTGAACCCCCTCCCACCAAAAACCCCAAACCAAAACAATAAGTGGACTTCTAGGTCCAGGAATAACTTTAGGTCTAAGTGTTATTTTAGATCTAAGTACATGTACTTTACAAATCTTTTTGTTGAACTTAATGTTTACCTTTACTGCATTAGTCATGGATGGTATTTCTTTTAAGTATACATATTCTTGTAAACAATAACTGTCTTTATTATATCTTAATGTTTACCTTTACTGCATTAGTCATGGATGGTATTTCTTTTAAGTATACATATTCTTGTAAACAATAACTGTCTTTATTATATCTTAATGTTTACCTTTACTGCATTAGTCATGGATGGTATTTCTTTTAAGTATACATATTCTTGTAGACAATAGTTGTCTTTATTATATCTTAATGAAAATTGGTCTAACTTATGGAAGCATTTAAAATGCTTTAGCAAGAAGGTTGGCATTCCGATCATCATGCATTCGGTCGATGAAAGCTGTGCTGTTGGAACAAGTTCCAGAAGCTGCATGAACATTTGTAATGGTAGTGTTTGTTTACTCACACCAACAGTGCCTTAAAATTGAAAGCATCCTTAAATAGCCTTTGATTCATTCAGAAATACATGGTTCAAAATTAGATGATGAAAATCACTGACATAGTGTAAGTTTTGTGAACTGTCTTATTTACAAATTTAATTAAATAAATGATTAAGTGAAAATTTTATTAAATTTTTATAAGAATTATGCTAATTAAGAAAAGCATAACTGAAGAAAAAAAAAACATGAACGTAATCTATTGAATGAATATTTTAATTGAATTGAAAATTAAAAAAATATTTTCTTCTCCATTCAGGGAGTGTTAAGAGTATATGTAATTGAGGCCAAAGACCTGATTAAGGCTGATGTGTCTGTGTTGGGTAAGGGAAAATCGGATCCGTATGCAGTTGTCAAAGGTAAATTGAATTCAATTTAATTAAAATGTGATTTTTATTCCTTTTACATTGTTTGTGCACTGTTTTATTGCTTCATTTATTATATAAAAATTTCATTTTATTTTTTATAAATCAACCATTTTTATATATCACTGATGTTTTCTATTTACTTTTCCATTTCTGCAAAATAACTTTAGTTTTGCTACACATACTTTCACTAAACTTAATGGACAACTTGAACTTTGGGTAAAAACGAAACTTGTTAATTTCTGTGTCATAAGGTCACAGATCAAATAACGGAAATAAGAGAAATGGCTTCTTCACAATTGCATTATTTCTACATCACAAACCTAGAACAGACTTGGTGGATAGCCGGCAAGTTGTATAAGAATAAAGCCTGTTAATTTAAGGGTCAAAGGTGAAGGTCACCGACTGAAGGAAGAAAATTATTTCCATACAATAGCATTAGTTCTGTAGAACAGACCTTGTGGATAGCCTGCATTTGGGGTAAGAATGAAGCCTGTTGATATAAGGGTCGAAGGTGAAGGTCTCTAACAGAAGAACAAATTTTGCTTCCTACACAACAATTTCAGTTTCTGACCATGTACCTTCACCAAGGTTTATTGAATGTTTGCATGTTGAGTAGGAAAAAAGACTATTGATTTTGAGTGGAAAAGGCAAAGGTCAGGGTCACTGATTGAAAGAAGAAATATAGTTTCTGTACAGTTGACTGTATCATAGACCTGGCTTTAAATTGGTGATTGGCTGGCATTTGAAATAAGGTAGAAACCTTTAGATTTTTAGTTTAGAGCAGGGGTGCACAATTGTTTTCAGCTAATGACCAGATTGCATATTCTAAGACCATTCAAGGGCCGCAAACACAAAGTTCTTTTACATAATTACTGTTCATGGGCCAAATTTCTGTGTTGCGTTAATTTGCCCTGAGGACTGGACAAAACACATTTGCGGGCCAATTCAGCCCATTGGATGGGTGTTGTGCACCCCTGGTCTAGAAGATCAATGAATATATGGTCACTTTGGAACAAAAACATTGGGTTTTTCTTTAATAAAATTAGATTTAAGCAACATACATTGACTAAAGTTTGTGGAGAGCTTACACTGAAGGTGTGGAAAGGTCTGTTGATTTTTGTATCAGATGGTGAAAGGTCTCGCTAATTGTGAATCAAAGAAAAGTATTTTTGTATCAGATGGTGAAAGGTCTGGCTAATTGTAAATTAAAGAAAAGTATTTTTCAGTATAAATTTTTAATCTAGAGTGACAGGTTGACCAAATGTTTAGAATGGCTTGTACTCAAGATAAAAGAGCAATAAATGTATTCTAGAGGTCACAGTAAAAGTCTGATAAGAAAAAAATTATTTCTATACTGTGACATTCATTGATGACAGCATTTCTTGACCCAAAGGTCAAGGTCATTTAGATCTATTTTACAATTAAATTGCAAAGTCAAAAATGTCAAGTTAGTTTCTACTTAGAGGTCATTTAGAGGACTCTTAATCAAGATGGATAATTTATGTGCTGTCTTTGTTTACACTGTTACATTCATCAAATTAACATAATATGTTTATTAATTTAGATTACACTGTTACAGTCATCAAATTAACATAATATGTTTATTAATTTAGATTTACACTGTTACAAATTAACATAATATGTTTATTAATTTATATTACACTGTTACAGTCATCAAATTAACATATGTCATTAATTTAGTTTACACTGTTACAGTCATCAAATTAACATAATCTGTTTATTAATTTAGATTTACACTGTTACAGTCACCAAATGAACATAATATGTTTATTAATTTAGATTTACACAGTTACAGTCATCAAATTAACATAATATGTTTATTAATTTAGATTACACTGTTAGTCATCAAATTAACATAATATGTTTATTAATTTAGATTTACACTGTTACAGTCATCAAATTAACATAATATGTTTATTAATTTAGATTACACTGTTACAGTCACCAAATGAACATAATATGTTTATTAATTTAGATTTACACAGTTACAGTCATCAAATTAACATAATATGTTTATTAATTTAGATTTACACAGTTACAGTCATCAAATGAACATAATATGTTTATTAATTTAGATTTACACAGTTACAGTCATCAAATTAACATAATATGTTTATTAATTTAGATTTACACAGTTACAGTCACCAAATGAACATAATATGTTTATTAATTTAGATTTACACAGTTACAGTCATCAAATGAACATAATATGTTTATTAATTTAGATTTACACTGTTACAAATTAACATAATATGTTTATTAATTTATACTACACTGTTACAGTCATCAAATTAACATATGTTATTAATTTAGTTTACACTGTTACAGTCATCAAATTAACATAATATGTTTATTAATTTAGATTTACACAGTTACAGTCACCAAATGAACATAATATGTTTATTAATTTAGATTTACACAGTTACAGTCATCAAATTAACATATGTTATTAATTTAGTTTACACTGTTACAGTCATCAAATTAACATAATATGTTTATTAATTTAGATTTACACAGTTACAGTCATCAAATGAACATAATATGTTTATTAATTTAGATTTACACAGTTACAGTCATCAAATGAACATAATATGTTTATTAATTTATATTACACTGTTACAGTCATCAAATTAACATATGTTATTAATTTAGTTTACACTGTTACAGTCATCAAATTAACATAATATGTTTATTAATTTAGATTTACACAGTTACAGTCATCAAATGAACATAATATGTTTATTAATTTAGATTTACACAGTTACAGTCATCAAATGAACATAATATGTTTATTAATTTAGATTTACACAGTTACAGTCATCAAATGAACATAATATGTTTATTAATTTAGATTACACTGTTAGTCATCAAATGAACATAATATGTTTATTAATTTAGATTTACACAGTTACAGTCATCAAATTAACATAATATGTTTATTAATTTAGATTACACTGTTAGTCATCAAATTAACATAATATGTTTATTTATTTAGATTACACTGTTACAGTCATCAAATTAACATAATATGTTTATTAATTTAGATTACACTGTTACAGTCATCAAATTAACATAATATGTTTATTAATTTAGATTACACTGTTACAGTCATGAAATTAACATAATATGTTTATTAATTTAGATTTACACTGTTACAGTCATGAAATTAACATAATATGTTTATTAATTTAGATTACACTGTTACAGTCATCAAATTAACATAATATGTTTATTAATTTAGATTACACTGTTACAGTCATCAAATTAACATAATATGTTTATTAATTTAGATGTCAAATGTTAAATTTGATAAAGGAGATCATATTGATCTGATTTCTGGATCTAGTTGCTTTTGAGATTTTTGATTGTGCACTTTTGGAGCAGAAAAAGTATCACTGAAGGGAAAACATGTTCCCAGTCTTAAATTTATTTGCAAAATTAAAATTGTACTGATTTTTTTGATTCTGTAATTAACAGAAAAATAGTGGTATGTTAATAATTATATTAATTTGGTTTTAAATGATTTGTGTACACATGAATGTTCTTACATTTTCAGTTGGGGCTCAGAAATTCAAAACAGAAGTGATCCAAAATTCTGTTACACCACGTTGGGATGCTGTCTTTGAGGTAACATGTAAAACAAAATCTCCAGATCTAAAACATAATATGGATGGAAAAATGTATTTGTCAAAATTCCTTTCAAAGGTTTTAGCGCTACTGATCATAGACCAGAAGAGCCTTTGGATTGATTTTTTTGTCAGTTATGTCCATTACTGATGGAGAATTTCAGTAAAACTTTATACACATTCATCCCATGGTAAACTGCTCTGGTGGCCTAGTGGTTAGAGCATCCGCCGCAAAAGCAGGAGGTCGTGGGTTTGATCCTCAGCTGAGTCATACCAAAGACTTAAAAAAAATGGTACTTACAGCTGCCTCACTTGGCGCTCAGCATTAAGAGGTTAGTGTTAGGACTGGTCTGCCTGATGTCAGGAAAATGTGACTGGGTGGGACATCATGCTACATGTCTGAGGCATGATGCCCCAGTGCTAGACATCACTATAAACTGCCTCACTGCAGACATCAGCGATATGACTGAAAAATTGGTAAAGCTACATTAAAAATCTAATCACACACACACATTGCATGGTTAAACTTTGCACACACATTCATCCAATGGTTAAACTGGTCCTAAAAATATGGCACTGCTCAGACATCCTGCAAGTCTTGTTATCGCTAATACTCCTGAATCGATACTGATATCATCATGGTATTTTCACTAAAATACGTCTAATGATGTTGGTTCTAAATAAAATTGTTCTGATCTCAAATCTAATATGGAACCAATCTTGATAATTATGTTGGCAGACAGGTCAGTCATCTTGAAAATCTTGCTAATGTTGGCATTACTCTTCCTCAATCGGCATCATGGTATCAACATGAGGTTTTCAATACAGACTTTATGGTGTTGGTGTCTTGTTGTACCTACATGAAAATGGGTGTTGATCTTCTGTCCAATATGACTGATACAGCAGCCATCTTGAAAATATTGTTGTCACTATTTTTCCGAATAGAAAGTCATATTGATAATGAGTTTTCACTAAAATACTTATTAGGCCATCTGTATGTTACACAGTAAAAATAGTATCAGTCTGTGGTCCAATATGGCCACAAATAGTGACAACTTTGAAAAATTTGTTATCACTCCTCTTCCTGTATTGAAAAACAAATGTTGCCCATTGGGTACATTATATATTTAGAATCATGGTCTTGTTGGATATTTAGTTTCTGTCGCAATGATACCAATAGTTGTTGCCCTTTGGTACACTGTCGCAATGATACCAATAGTTGTTGCCCTTTGGTACACTGTCGCAATGATACCAATAGTTGTTGCCCTTTGGTACACTGTCGCAATGATACCAATAGTTGTTGCCCTTTGGTACACTGTCGCAATGATACCAATAGTTGTTGCCCTTTGGTACACTGTCGCAATGATACCAATAGTTGTTGCCCTTTGGTACACTGTCGCAATGATACCAATAGTTGTTGCCCTTTGGTACACTGTCGCAATGATACCAATAGTTGTTGCCCTTTGGTACACTGTCGCAATGATACCAATAGTTGTTGCCCTTTGGTACACTGTCGCAATGATACCAATAGTTGTTGCCCTTTGATACACTGTCGCAATGATACCAATAGTTGTTGCCCTTTGGTACACTGTCTATAATGGTCTGATTGAATATTTAGCTTAGACTGTGGTTTTCATCAAATTATTTTAAAAAATGATAACAGAACTTGTGTTTATTTCATATAAGTATTGTGAGAGTCATTGTATAGTCACTGAATGCCAGTTTTCTTTTATACTCTTTCAGTTAATTATAAATGAGAAAGATGGACAGTTCATGGACATTAAGTTAAAAGATGAGGACCCAGGCAGCAAAGATGATGCATTGGGAAAGTAAGTCACAATTCTGTGAGTTTTACAATACAGAATTTTAGTAAGTACAGAATTTCTACCAATATTTATTACTTAGGGGATTTCTGCCAACACTTAGTAATTAGTAAATTTCTTCAATATGTTTCACATAATTTTGTAATTAGAGTTTTGTGCTTGTAAAACATATGTTGCTATGCTATCCCATTATGACCTCCACCTAAATTTAGAACACCTTGGGTAGGTCTCTGTGGATGATGACTTTCATAGTCCTCCACCTAAATTTAGAACACCTTGGGTAGATCCCTGTGGATGATGACTTTCATAGTCCTCCACCTAAATTTAGAACACCTTGGGTAGATCCCTGTGGATGATGACTTTCATAGTCCTCCACCTAAATTTAGAACACCTTGGGTAGATCCCTGTGGATGATGACTTTCATAGTCCTCCACCTAAATTTAGAACACCTTGGGTAGGTCTCTGTGGATGAGGACTTTCATAGTGGCAATTGTTAGCTGTACTTGTACAACTGTACTTTGCCCAGTGAGTAAATGTACATGGATATAAGGTTGGGATCTTGTTTCCAGGCAATGCCAAAGTTATCTCCCTTTAGTGTCAGGATCAACCCACTACTCAATGTTAGTGGACTAAGTTCCTGGGGGGCGGGGGACAATCTTGGGTACAGTATTTGCATGTGCACAAATGTTTCTTTTCTTGCACATTAAGTGTATATGATTTTGTGAGGGTGGGGAATCTGAATAGTGTCCAAGACGTAACCCAGGAACCAAAACTCTGGGAATTCTGATTGACTCTGGTACATTGTCAGCTGCATGTATTAAATTTATGCATATTAAGCATATCTATAATGATGGGGTAGGGAGACTCTGAACAGTTCCTAAGCTTTGATTGTAGTGTGGACTAGAGATGATCCCATGTGATTATGGAAGTGGTAGGGATGATCTCATGTGATTGAAGGGGTATGGATGATTCCATGTGATTAAAGGAGTAGGGATGATTTCATGTGAATAACGGGGTATTATGATTCCATGTGAATAAGAGGGTAGGGATGATTTCATGTGAATAAGGGGGTAGGGATGATTCCATGTGAATAAAGGGGTAGGGATGATTTCATGTGAATAAGTGGGTAGGGATGATTCCATGTGAATAAGGGGGTAGGGATGATTTCATGTGAATAAGAGGGTAGGGATGATTCCATTTGAATAAGGGGATAGGGATGATTTCATGTGAATAAGAGGGTAGGGGTGATTTCATGTGAATAAGAGGGTAGGGATGATTTCATGTGAATAAGGGGGTAGGGATGATTCCATGTGAATAAGGGGGTAGGGATGATTCCATGTGAATAAGTGGGTAGGGATGATTTCATGTGAATAAGTGGGTAGGGATGATTTCATGTGAATAAGTGGGTAGGGATAATTCCATATGAATAAGAGGGTAGGGATGATTTCATGTGAATAAGGGGGTAGGGATGATTCCATGTGAATAAAGGGGTAGGGATGATTTCATGTGAATAAGTGGGTAGGGATGATTCCATGTGAATAAGGGGGTAGGGATGATTTCATGTGAATAAGGGGGGTAGGGATGATTCCATGTGAATAAGGGGGGTAGGGATGATTTCATGTGAATAAAGGGGTAGGGATCATTTCATGTGAATAAGGGGGTAGGGATCATTTCATGTGAATAAGGGGGTAGGGATCATTTCATGTGAATAAGGGGGTAGGGATCATTTCATGTCAATAAGGGGGTAGGGATGATTTCATGTGAATAAGGGGGTAGGGATGATTTCATGTGAATAAAGGGGTAGAGATGATTTCATGTGAATAAGGGGGTAGGGATCATTTCATGTGAATAAGGGGGTAGGGATGATTTCATGTCAATAAGTGGGTAGGGATGATTCCATATGAATAAGAGGGTAGGGATGATTTCATGTGAATAAGGGGGTAGGGATGATTCCATGTGAATAAAGGGGTAGGGATGATTTCATGTGAATAAGTGGGTAGGGATGATTCCATGTGAATAAGGGGGTAGGGATGATTTCATGTGAATAAGGGGGGTAGGGATGATTCCATGTGAATAAGGGGGGTAGGGATGATTTCATGTGAATAAGGGGGTAGGGATGATTTCATGTGAATAAGGGGGTAGGGATCATTTCATGTGAATAAGGGGGTAGGGATCATTTCATGTGAATAAGGGGGTAGGGATCATTTCATGTGAATAAGGGGGTAGGGATGATTTCATGTGAATAAGGGGGTAGGGATGATTTCATGTGAATAAGGGGGTAGGGATGATTTCATGTGAATAAGGGGGTAGGGATGATTCCATGTCAATAAGGGGGTAGGGATAATTTCACTATCGATGGAACAGCTGATTATAGGCTGATATAGACCAATAATTCAAAATGGCAACAGAGGTGTTTGAAACTAAATAGAATTTCAATCTGTAAACCCAAATAGATTTACAATCTGTAATTTCAGAAGTGACATGGAAATTTGCTGTGGGAATCACCAAATGGTCTGTCATACATCAGTAGATGACTAAAAAGTAAATGTACACTATTATGTTGCAAGTTTGGCAGCTATAATAGGAATGTTTTTTATGAATAGACTAGGTTAGAACACAAACCATCAAGATACAGGTTTGAGGGATGATTTATCAAATTAGACATCATCTGACATGTTTTGACATGTGAGAAAAGCAGGTCTGGAGTGTATAGTGTCATTACTGACTCCTGTCCTAGTATATACCTATAGGGCCATCATTGACTCCTGGCCTAGTATATACCTATAGGGCCATTACTGACTCCTGTCCTACTATATACCTAAAGGGCCATCATTAACTTCTGGCCTAGTCTATACCTATAGTGTCATCATTGACTCCTGGCCTAGTCTACACATATATGTCAATCATTGACTCCTGGCCTAGTCTAAACCTATAGTGTCATCATTGACTCCTGGCCTAGTATATACCTATAGGGACATCATTGACTCCTGGCCTAGTATATACCTATAGGGACATCATTGACTTGGGTTTCACTTTATTGGTATAGGAGAAGCCTGAGACTATTATTCAAATAAGTACCTGTACTTACATCAAGATGGAATTCTAGTTAAAAGTTTAGTGATATTTTTTCATATCTGGAGATTCTATTAATATTTCTTTTAACACAGTTTCATAAATTTCTAAATGGCTGAGTTTTAGCATGAAGGAAAAGAATTTTCATTGCTGAATTGAGTCGAGCTGCAATTAACTTGTCTCTTTTTCATCTTTTTTAATTTCTAGTGTCAACATTGAAATTTCACCTGTAGCTGAGAAAGGAGTAGTAGATTCGGTAAGTTAATATACCTATAATGCAGACAGATAGACATATATGCAGTCAGATATATGTTAATAGATACATACAGATTGATGAATGGGTAGAAGGAAATATAGATACATGTTGATATGTATTATGGATGGCACATTATATATATATATATATATATATATATATATATATATATATATATATATATATATATATATATATATATATATATATATATATATACAGAGAGAGAGAGAGAGAGAGAACGATTTAGATACATCATAGGGATGTGTTGTCATTTGGGTATGTCATGGCCAGTGAGGCTTACAGCATGAGGTATGTCATAGCAACTAATTAAAGAACTCTTCAGTTCAGGCAGCATCACATGTACATTTCATTAACCAGTGAGAGCAACTAATTCAAGAATTTGTCAATACAGGCAGCATCACATGTCCTTTTCATTAATCTGTGAGAGCAACTAATTGATGAATTCGTCAGTACAGACAGCATCACATGTAAATATTTAAAGGGACATAACTCTGTCCAACAAGAAGTAGAAAAGACTAAACCCATACGAGTGACAGGCCAGATTATGATGAATAGCTCTTGAGGTCTCACTGGACAGTTTTTTTGGCAATTTTTTTTCCGACAATAACCTATAGCAGAAAAATGATGATAATAATATTACATTAAAGACACAAATAAAAATTAACTAATGATTTTTGTTGAAATGATGCTTGTTAGATTCTGACTGAGGAATTAAAGTTAATTCCTTATGCAACTAGTAGGTTTTCTACTGAATCAACATTGCCCCCAACCCCTCATTTTTACATCCATTTTTTACAGAAAGGGGGTATTTTGAATATTTTCCTGTGACAATACAGCTAAAAGAATCAGTATGTGCCTTATACATGAATAAAAAGTTCACTAGTACTGTAACAAATTAGCATACTTTTCATCACCCCTCAACCATCAAGATTTTTAGATATTTACCTCAGTAGCAGACACATGTAAATACGCAAGCCAAGTCCGCAGCTCATTTGAAACCCATTTGATCTCCAGTGCTAGTCTAACTGTGACAGGCAGTCACCAACAAGTCAACCAGTTTTCAAGCCTAACTCAAAGTAAATCTAACCCACATTACAGATTTAGCTTATGTGTGAACTGAAAATTGCTAGGATGGTGATAATTAGGCCCATGCTTGCTACCTTAAAAAATAGGGAGGTGTAAAATGCGAAACTATCCAGTGAGACCTGAGGGGCATTAAGGGACAATAACTCTGTCACTTAGAGAAATACAGTGGGGCCTTGACTTACGAGTTTAATTCGTTCTGTGATGGAGCTCGTAACTCAAATTACTCGTATGTCAAATCCATTTTCCCCATTGAAATGAATTGAAATGGAATTAATCTGTTCCGGACCTCCAAAAAACACCGCAATATCGATAATTCTGAAGCATATCCTGATGTTATAGTGGTCCTTCCAGAACTCTCTAAGGTTGGGGTTTGTGCTCTCCGTCACCTCAAATCCGCGTCAGAACAGGTGTTTGGTAAAGAGCTTCTTGAAATTAGAAATCACCTGCTGGTCCATGGGCTGCAGGATAGGGGTGATGTTGGGTGGAAAGTAGAGAACCTGCAGCAAATCAGCATAAATAGCTCGTGCCTTCTCGCAGATTATAGCCTCCGTCATGGTATCTCCAGCGAGCTGCTTCTCCGTCAACCCACCATCAGCAGCTTCTCCATATTTTCATGGAGAGATGTCCGCTGTTTATTAATTATTTTAACGCCCTTGGCTAGCATGATAGCCTTTATTGACTCCTTCTGCTTCAGTATGGTGCAGATCGTGGAAGTGCTACGCTCGTATTGCTTCATCAAGTCGACTACATGCACACCTTGGTTATGTTTTTCAATAATTTCTTTCTTTAATTCAATGCATATCATCTGCTTCTTTGCAAAATAACCGCAAGCACAAATGCGAGCACAACACTAATGCTTCCACTGCGAGATGACTGCTTAAAGTGAACGAGTGAGACACGGGATGCTTGGCGGATTTTGATGCATTGACTGTGACGTTTGCTGCGCCAACTAGTGGTGGGGTATCAGAATCATGCTCGTAACCCAAATTTTAGCTCGCAACTCAAAGCAAAAAATCGACCGAGAGACGACTCGTATCTCAAAAAACTCGTTAGTTGGGACACTCGTAAGTCAAGGTACCACTGTAAATTTGATCAATAATGGACAATAACTCTGTCACTTAGAGAAATAAATTTGATCAATAAGAGACAATAACTCTGTTAATATTGAACTTGAAAAGACTAAAGGGACTTAAAATTCACTTACTACAATAAGGTTCGTAGAGTTTTAGTTGGGATGCCCAAACTGAAGTAACACTTTAACACTGATGGCTCACAGTCATAAATCTCAGCACTTTATTATGATGTTTCTTCAGCTTGATTTTTACAATAGTTTTCATTCTTACACTAAAAATGTGACGGTACATGAAATTTAACACTGATGGCTCACAGTCATAAATCCCAGCACTTTATTTTCTTCAGCTTGATTTTTACAATAGTTTTCATTCTTACACTAAAAATGTGATGGTACATGAAATTTAACACTGATGGCTCAGTCATAAATCCCAGCACTTTATTTTCTTCAGCTTGATTTTTACAATAGTTTTCATTCTTACACTAAAAATGTGACGGTACATGAAATTTAACACTGATGGCTCACAGTCATAAATCCCAGCACTTTATTTTCTTCAGCTTGATTTTTACAATAGTTTTCATTCTTACACTAAAAATGTGACGGTACATGAAATTGCCTGGAATTGAAATTTATTAATTATCATTCATAGTGGCTTCCATTAGAGAATGTAAAGAAAGGTCTTCTACATGTAAAACTCGTTTGGCTCCACCTGTCCAAGGATCCTGAAGAACTTAAAAAGGTACATTTTCTTTCTTTGTTACGGTTTAATTAAAGTTTTGTTTATATGCGAGTCATGTTAGAGTTGTTGATATAATTGAATTTTACACATAATGCATGTATGTTTACTTAATGTTACATTAATTGTTTCAACATGTAATACATTAGTCCCTCGTTGCATGGCATCTCAGAATAATGCAGTACTTTTTTTTACAGTGGTTATCATAATTTATTCCATTACAATTATTTCATTGTAATACTATGTATAATGTATCCATTATAAACACATCCTCACCTATAATACAGTAATAATGTACCCATTATAACACATCCTCACCTATAATACAGTAATAATGTACCCATTATAAAGAAAGCTCATTTATAACAGTAATAATGTACCCATTATAAAGAAAGCTCATTTATAACAGTAATAATGTACCCATTATAAAGAAAGCTCATTTATAACAGTAATAATGTACCCATTATAAAGAAAGCTCATTTATAACAGTAATAATGTATCCATTAAAAAGAAAGCTCATTTATAACAGTAATAATGTACCCCAGTAGAAGATAACATTGCATAGAAGACAACATTGCATATTACACAGAAATAATGTAATCCAATAGAAGATGACATTGCATATAACACAGCAATAATGTAATAAAATAGAAGATGACATTGCATATAACACAGAAATAATGTAATCCAATAGAAGATAACATTGCATATAACACAGAAATAATGTAATCCAGTAGAAGATGACATTGCATATAACACAGTAATATGTAATCCAATAGAAGATGACATTGCATATAACACAGAAATAATGTAATCCAATAGAAGATGACATTGCATATTTCACAGAATAATGTAATCCAATAGAAGATGACATTGCATATAACACAGAAATATAATAATGTACCCCAGTATATAGTGACTTTATAACATAGTAATAATGTACCCAGTATATAGTGACTTTACAACACTGTAATAATGTACCCCAGTATATAGTGACTTTATAACACTGTAATAATGTACCCCAGTATATAGTGACTTTATAACACTGTAATAATGTACCCCAGTATATAGTGACTTTATAACACTGTAATAATGTACCCCAGTATATAGTGAATTTTCAACACAGTATTAATGTACCGCAGTTTACGATAACCTCACATTTACATGGAGTAATAATTTAATCCAGTTTAAGATAACCTCACATTTACGAAGAGTAATAATTTTTCCCAGTTTAAGATAACCTCGCATTTACACAGAGTAATAATTTTTCCTAGTTTAAGATAACCTCGCATTTACACAGAGTAATAATTTTTCCCAGTTTAAGATAACCTCGCATTTACACAGAGTAATAATTTTCCCTAGTTTAAGATAGCCTTGCATTTACACAGTATTAATGAACCGCAGTTTATTGTAACCTCACATTTATGCAGAGTAATAATTTATCCCAGTTTAAGATAACCTCACATTTACGCAGAGTAAAAATGTATCCCAGTTTAAGATTACCTCACATTTACGCAGAGTAATAATTTACCCTAGTTTAAGATTACCTCACATTTACACAGAGTAATAATTTACCCTAGTTTAAGATTACCTCACATTTACACAGAGTAATAATTTACTCTAGTTTAAGATTACCTCACATTTACACAGAGTAAAAATGTATCCCAGTTTAAGATAACCTCACATTTACGCAGAGTAAAAATGTATCCCAGTTTAAGATAACCTCACATTTACGCAGAGTAAAAATTTATCCCAGTTTAAGATTACCTCACATTTACGCAGAGTAATAATTTACCCTAGTTTAAGATTACCTCACATTTACACAGAGTAATAATTTAGCCTAGTTTAAGATTACCTCACATTTATGCAGAGTAAAAATGTATCCCAGTTTAAGGTAACCTCACATTTACACAGAGTAATAATTTTTCCTAGTTTAAGATAACCTCGCATTTACACAGAGTAAAAATGTATCCCAGTTTAAGATTACCTCACATTTACGCAGAGTAATAATTTATCCCAGTTTAAGATTACCTCACATTTACACAGAGTAATAATTTACCCTAGTTTAAGATTACCTCACATTTACGCAGAGTAAAAATGTATCCCAGTTTAAGATTACCTCACATTTACGCAGAGTAATAATTTATCCCAGTTTAAGATTACCTCACATTTACACAGAGTAATAATTTTTCCCAGTTTAAGATTACCTCACATTTATGCAGAGTAATAATTTACCCTAGTTTAAGATAACCTCACATTTACACACAGTAATAATTTACCCTAGTTTAAGATTACCTCACATTTACAATGAGTAATAATTTACCCCAGTTTAAGATAACCTCGCATTTACAGTAGTAATAATTTTTCCCAGTTTAAGATAACCTCGCATTTGCACATAGTAATAATTTTTCCCAGTTTAAGATAACCTTGCATTTACACAGAGTAAAACTGTATCCCAGCTTAAGATAACCTTCTGCTTGGACATCCAGTATGGCCACCACAGAGTCTATGCCATATTGACCATTTTCATATTGCTGTACCTTCCAAATAAATGGTCATATCACTATGGCATTTTCAGTAAAAGACTTAGTAACATGTCAAGCTGGTCACTTACGAAATCGATGCTGATTTGACACTCCGTTTGGCTACCATGGTAGCCATTTTAAAAATATGGTTTTAACTACTTCTAGATGTACTATCATATCAGTGTGATTTGTGTCCAGTTGGTCATAAATACAAATGATTCCAATGTGATGACCAATATGACCTAGATGTATTGTCAGTGTGATTTATGTCCAGTTGGTCTTAAATACAAATGATTCCAATGTGATGACCAATATGACCTAGATGTACTGTCATATCGGTGTGATTTATGTCCAGTTGCTCTTAAATACAAATGATTCCAATGTGATGACCAATATGACCTAGATGTACTGTCATATCAGTGTAATTTATGTCCAGTTGGTCTTAAATACAAATGATTCCAATGTGATGACCAATATGACCTAGATGTACTGTCATATCAGTGTAATTTATGTCCAGTTGGTCTTAAATACAAATGATTCCAATGTGATGACCAATATGACCTAGATGTACTGTCATATCAGTGTAATTTATGTCCAGTTGGTCTTAAATAAAAATGATTCCAATGTGATGACCAATATGGCTGCCATGGCAGCTAGCTAGAAAAGCTGCTAAAGATTAACATATATGGTTTTAATGCTCAGCAGTTGAAAATATGAAACAATGGTCTTATCTTGGATCCCTTGGGAATTATTTATGGCATTAGAGCATCAGTTCATTCAAGGGACTCTTGTTTGACCACATTATCCTATCCCATTAATATCCCTAAATATTTCATGCCCTTTTATTTGTAAGCTTGCAGTAATTTATTTCTTGGATATGTTTCTTATTTTTGAATATGTAGAATTTATGATCATGCATTCTTAAATTGTATGAAAGTTTTGCATGGATTTCAGTTGAATCTTATTATGTTAATGATTTATGAATTTAGTGCTGATTATGTCTCACCTGTGCTAATGAATTCAGAGCTGTACTTATTGTTCAGCATAGACTCTGATCTACCATTGTACAATGTCTCATCTTATCGGCCATTGTACAATGTCTCATCTTATCGGCCATTATATAATGCCATTGTATAATGTCTCATCTGATCGGGCTCTATGCAGTTTCTTAGGAATAATGAGTAGAATCAGTCGAGCTAATAACGCAGAACCTCATCTACCAGTTTATTATGCGATAGAAGATCAACATCTGTGTTGTCTGCAGTTGAACATAACTTAAATGTAAGTATATATGGGACTGTATTTGATGTTATACCTGCATATGTTTTAGGAAGTTCAACCTGCTCTTTCTGTTTCAAAACTTACCAAGCACACATTTATATAGTCCAATTGAATCTCATAGGAGGAAAACGGCAGCTAACCTTTATACATATTATGTGAGTTACATCTAATTCTATCTTATCTCTCAATACTGTTAAATCAATATGAAAACAAATTTAAAAATATGCTTTATTCAGCATGACCATAAGGAAAGATAATGCATCTCCAAAGTTGAGATTTCCTGATAGAGTCAAAGGGAGTTGACTCGTCAAGCTGACAATTTGGGAGCATCAGTTTACCGCAAAAATAATCTATTAAGTACATGGTGCGGGTTTTGTTTACAATATCAGTTGTACAGCAGGAGTAAGAATGATAATAACAATAGATGTGTCAACATTAAGATTAGAAAATATACATTTTCTTTTAAGTTTTGGCAAAAGTAAGACATTGGGTGTGGTGGGTATATGGTAGAATTTTACACAGGAAACATAATTGATCTAAACCTTGTTTTGTGTAACCCTTTTTATTGTCACCTTATTTTGTGTAATTCTTGTTTATCTGTTGTACAGATAATTTTTATTTTCACTGTTTCTTTTCTTTTTTTAAAACAATTATCAAAAATTTCTGGTAAGTGAAATATATCTGGTTGCAGGGGAAGAAAAAATTTCAACGAACTTGCTTACCCACTATACAACCAGACTGATAAATATGGTTTGATTGAAAAACATGACTTTTTAAAACTCATTATTAAATTCCTTGCATATTTCTTTAAAAAATGTGAAAAAGACTTAGTTTTATTTCATGTACACAATCCACATTTATTGATTTTGTATTATGTCAAACATACATATTTTATACCATTGTTAACAATACTCTGGTTGACTAACTGGGATTCAAGTTTGAGTCACATGTTTGTCTAGGTCTCATTTTGAGTTACCTAGGCTACTGTACATTGAATTTTTCTACCCCTGTTTGTGCTTTTAAGTGTGGAGTTTTTTTCATCATTTATATCATCACCAATGTCATTGATCATCTATATCCTTTAATTTATCACCTAAAGCAAGTAAAGGAAGTAATGAGTGTCATGTATAATTATCCTATGATATTACAACTTTTTATGAAAATTAATTTGACTAGATCAGAATTTTTTTAAAATTTTTGTTAATATTATGTTTGCAGAAATCTTCAGCACCGGAAAAATCATAGATTTTCTACTTGCCTAGAATTAACACTTTCATAAACTAGGAAAAGTCTTCATGTTTCCTTCATATTTTATATAAAGTTCTTGGCAAGTAACAAACAATTTTATTTGCCCAGCAAAACCTGTAAATCTGCCCAAATCTTCAGGACAGCATTATTTTCTGACACTTAATGCCAAAAGATGTTGCTCTAAATAATAATAATAATAATATTTTAAGGTTCCAATGGATTTCTAATTTATTTTTGGATTATATTTCACATTGAAATTAACTTTCTATATCTTTGTTTTTTGATTTACAAGTTACAAAATACTGTGCTGTCTGTTTTATAAAAGTCAGTTATGAATAGTTTACATGATTAAGTGTGGGATTAGAAGTTGTGAGTATTTTACAAGATTAAAGGGAATAAAAGTTAAAGTTATTAAAGTAATTAAAGCAAAGTTAAAGTTATTAAAGTAATTAAAGCAAAGTTAAAGTTATTAAAGTAATTAAAGCAAAGTTAAAGTTATTAAAGTAATTAAAGCAAAGTTAAAGTTATTAAAGTAATTAAAGCAAAGTTAAAGTTATTAAAGTAATTAAAGCAAAGTTAAAGTTATTAAAGTAATTAAAGCAAAGTTAAAGTTATTAAAGTAATTAAAGCAAAGTTAAAGTTATTAAAGTAATTAAAGCAAAGTTAAAGTTATTGAAGTAATTAAAGCAAAGTTAAAGTTATTAAAGTAATTAAAGCAAAGTTAAAGTTATTGAAGTAATTAAAGCAAAGTTAAAGTTATTAAAGTAATTAAAGCAAAGTTAAAGTTATTAAAGTAATTAAAGCAAAGTTAAAGTTATTAAAGTAATTAAAGCAAAGTTAAAGTTATTAAAGTAATTAAAGCAAAGTTAAAGTTATTAAAGTAATTAAAGCAGAGTTAAAGTTATTGAAGTAATTAAAGCAAAGTTAAAGTTATTAAAGTAATTAAAGCAAAGTTAAAGTTATTAAAGTAATTAAAGCAAAGTTAAAGTTATTGAAGTAATTAAAGCAAAGTTAATGTTATTAAAGTAATTAAAGCAAAGTTAAAGTTATTAAAGTAATTAAAGCAAAGTTAATGTTATTAAAGTAATTAAAGCAAAGTTAATGTTATTAAAGTAATTAAAGCAAAGTTAAAGTTATTAAAGTAATTAAAGCAAAGTTAAAGTTATTAAAGTAATTAAAGCAAAGTTAAAGTTATTAAAGTAATTAAAGCAAAGTTAAAGTTATTGAAGTAATTAAAGCAAAGTTAATGTTATTAAAGTAATTAAAGCAAAGTTAAAGTTATTAAAGTAATTAAAGCAAAGTTAAAGTTATTAAAGTAATTAAAGCAAAGTTAAAGTTATTAAAGTAATTAAAGCAAAGTTAAAGTTATTAAAGTAATTAAAGCAAAGTTAAAGTTATTAAAGTAATTAAAGCAAAGTTAAAGTTATTAAAGTAATTAAAGCAAAGTTAAAGTTATTGAAGTAATTAAAGCAAAGTTAATGTTATTAAAGTAATTAAAGCAAAGTTAAAGTTCATCTTTACTGCATAGTCACCTGTTCCAAAATTTTAATTTTCCTGCCAGGAATGTTTAAAAAATAAATGTAACATATGTACTGGTCAGCTGACTTCTTTTATCATGAGCTTGGTGTTTCCTAACCAATGATACCTCCCTGCCTTAAGTGGCTACTTGGAGCATATTTCCAGTGACGGCTCAGTCTGTACAAAGTGAATTTTTGCTTCATGAGGAAAGCATTCTTTAGATTAAGGTGCAAACCTTTCTTATCACATTTTTACTCACTGTACTTCAGTTACATTGTCAGTGTAACTCAAAGGTATCAACAGGTCAAATTCAAAAGATAGTTTTCATCATTAGAGTAGAGGGTCAAAGCAGAATTATTAGAGGCATATTAGTTGTATTATCAGTCAGTGGGAAAGGTTCAGTATCTAATCACCTTCTGTTTGCCTGGGAATTATTAGAGGAATATTAGTTGTCTTATCAAAGCCAGTGAGAAAGTTTCTAATCACCTTATTCATCACAGGTGCCTCCCATAAGTCAGTTGTATTTTGTTCAAGATGAGCAACTGGTTTAATCAGATATTGTTTTCGGCTGTTTGCTACAATGCTAGTGAAACTTATGAATGTTGACTGACAAAAGTCATCAATGTTGACTGACAAAAAGTCATCTGTTTTACAGTCTGATGTAAGTCAGTAGTGAAATTATTGTTTTGTCATGGTGCACAAAAAATAATGGTAATTTGTAAAAAATATTGGTTATTAGTAAAATATATTGGTAATTAGTAAGTGATCATTTAATTATTAGATGGATTAAAGTGAGCAGATTATTGTAATCTTTTATTGAAAAAAATATTTGCACATTTCATGAGTTTGTTAATTATAGAAAACGTTTTTTTCCTAATTTTGATAAACCAACTAATATTAGCGCAGAGATGATTAAAAAATTGATGAAGTTTTATTAGCAATATTAGCGCAGAGATGATTAAATAAATTGATGAAGTTTTATTAGAAATATTAGTGCAGAGATGATTAAATAAATTGATAAAGTTTTATTAGTAATATTAGTGCAGAGATGATTAAATAAATTGATGAAGTTTTATTTTTTTGGGATTTGATTGATGAAAAATGGGGGCTGGGGGTGGGGAATGAGCATTAGCATATATGTGCGGAACAATAATACATTTTAAAAAAAGGCAAACTTATGCTGCACTTAAAATTTTCAACTAATTAAATAAGATTTAATTATTTTATCAACTTTTTAAAATAGTTACTTCTAGTCATAGATGGACAAGAAAATAAAATCTTCCAATGCAGGCTTTTGAGGAAATTTGATTCATTGTGGACATGATGAGCATGGAAACTAAAAAATTTCTTCATTAGGTATCGGCAAACTGGTATTATCTTAGTCATGCTTTCATGACTTGTTAATGTTTTTTGTTGTATACTTGCATATTGGTTGTACAATGGCATTATTATTTTCATATTACCTTTATATGTACTTCAATTTTCATGTGTTCTACAAAATCAACGGTGATAAGCAAATGTGGCTGTTATTGGAGTGGTCTTTCTTAGAAGTTATCTTAACAGCAGGTTTTAATGTATTGTAGTTATTATAAATTCACAAATTTCCAAGGGTTTCCAGTTTGTATGGTTTCTATGGTTACCTCAATTTAGGAATTTAAGGACCCAATTAACAATGATTTTTCCATAGACCATAGGATAAATTTGAGAAAATTAGGACCTCATAGATAAAGGATCCTTTATAAACCGGATCTCTCAGAAGCAGTTTTGATCTTAAAAATAGTTAAGATCTCTTAGAGACATGGAGACAGGATCTTTTACAGTTCTCATAGAATCAGTTAGATCTCGTAAAACTATTAGGAATTCTTTTTAACAGGATTTCGTAGAGATCTCTTAGAAACTATTAGGTATTCTTAGAAACAGGATTTCATAGAGATCTCTTAAAAGCTATTAGGAATTCTTAGAAACAGGATTTCATAGAGATCTCTTAAAAACTATCAGGAATTCTTAGAAACAGGATTTCATAGAGATCTCTTAAAACAGTTAGGATCTCTTTCCCAGTCTATAAATAAAAGTAGTAATGAAAGAATGAAATCTTTGCAAAACATTAAATTCCGATAAGTTGATACCAAAATAATAATTTTGTCTATGACATTAATTCTTTTTAATCTAGTAAATATACAGCACAGTAAGATTGTATGTCATTTTTTTCACAATTGCATTTAATTCAATAAAGTCAAGAGTAATTAGTAATGTGGAAGAATCTGGGATAACTAAAAGACTTAATTAGTAATTTCACTAATCTGGAATAAGTAAAAGGCTTAATTAGTACTTTCACTAATCTGCTAACCAGATTCATCATCTAGGTCATGTCTTTTTTCATATTTTCTTTTTTCTTTTCCATTGCCAGTTAGAAGTTGATTTTGTTTCCTTTTGGGCACACATTTAAATTCAGAAAGTATCTACAAAGGAATTTAGTATTTCTATAAGTTTTGTCTACCTAATGCAATGATATATGCTCACTGATGATTGATATGACTGTACATTTTTATCTGATTGGACACGAGATAAAGAAAAGTCAAATTATAAGAAAAATCTGTTTTGAACATGACAAACATAAAATATTCATGAGGGGAGGTAACTTATTCAAACTTGTTACCTTTTCCTGGTTTTGATGCTGTCAAAGATGAGGAAAGCAGATGGTGTTTATTAAAGTGTGATAACACCACTCTTCCAAATTTTTACCTCCACCCCAAAGCTTGAGATTTTTGGGTAGATCTCTGAGGGTAAGAACTTCTCCTAGGTCAGTTGGTGTAACTGTTGGTCATTTTATGTCCGATGACATTTGAGGACTTTTAACAACTACACTAATTATGGTAGTCTTGAAGAGTGATTTATTCATGACATGTGCTTTTTAGGATTATAAGATCAAAGATAACTAGTTTTATGTGGAGACCATTTTGTGCTAAATTAGGCATTAGTGGTGGAGAGGCTACATGCTTTGAGGTTAAATTATTTGGCATGAAAATTTATATATTCATGGGACTCATGGGGGATTTTTTTTTTATGAAGATTGAGAATGAGTGCCAGGCTGTTAATCTGTGATTAACATTTTGTCATAATATACAGCACTATATTAGAATCTGCTACAGCACACCCACCCCCTCCTTTTCCATGTAACTTGGTGTTCTAGACAGTGATATATTTATCATGAGTGAAATTATTGTGATAGTGACTGCTAGGAATTAACTCATTTGCTAATAACAGAGCTAACATCATAGGACAGATATGACATATATAGTCATCACAACTAATGATCACAATACATCACCAGCCAACATAATTACTGATCCCAATACATCACCAGTCAACATAATTACTGATCACAATACATCACCAGTCAACACACTACTTATCACAATACATCACCAGCCAACATAATTACTGATCACAATACATCACCAGCCAACATAATTACTGATCACAATACATCACCAGTCATCACACTACTTATCACAATACATCACCAGCCAACATAATTATTTATCACAATACATCACCAGCCAACATAATTATTTATCACAATACATCACCAGCCAACATAATTATTTATCACAATACATCACCAGTCAACATAATTACTGATCACAATACATCACCAGCCAACATAATTACTGATCCCAATACATCACCAGTCAACATAATTACTGATCACAATACATCACCAGCCAACATAATTACTGATATCAATACATCACCAGCCAACATAATTACTGATCACAATACATCACCAGCCAACATAATTACTTATCACAATACATCACCAGTCATCACACTACTTATCACAATACATCACCAGCCAACATACTACTTATCACAATACATCACCAGCCAACATAATTACTTATCACAATACATCACCAGCCAACACACTACTTATCACAATACATCACCAGTCAAAATAATTACTGATCACAATACATCACCAGCCAACATAATTACTGATCACAATACTCACCAGTCAACATACTACTTATCACAATACATCACCAGTCAACATAATTACTGATCACAATACATCACCAGCCAACATAATTACTTATCACAATACATCACCAGTCATCACACTACTTATCACAATAAATCACCAGTCAGCATAATTGCTGATCACAATACATCACCAGCCAACACACTACTTATCACAATACATCACCAGTCAACATAATTACTGATCACAATACATCACCAGCCAACATAATTACTGATCACAATACATCACCAGCCAACATAATTACTGATCACAATACATCACCAGTCAACATAATTACTGATCACAATACATCACCAGCCAACATACTACTTATCACAATAAATCAGCAGCCAACACACTACTTATCACAATACATCACCAGTCAAAATAATTACTGATCACAATACATCACCAGCCAACATAATTACTGATCACAATAATCACCGGTCATCAAACTACTTATCGCAATACATCACCAGCCAACATAATTACTTATCACAATACATCACCAGTCAACATAATTACTGATCACAATACATCACCAGCCAAATAATTACTTATCACAATGCATCACCAGTCATCACACTACTTATCACAATACATCACCAGTCAACATAATTACTGATCACAATACATCACCAGCCAACACACTACTTATCACAATACATCACCAGTCAACATAATTACTGATCACAATACATCACCAGCCAACATACTACTTATCACAATACATCACCAGCCAACATACTACTTATCACAATACATCACCAGTCAACACACTACTTATCACAATCCACCACCAGCCAACATAATTACTGATCACAATACATCACCAGCCAACATAATTGCTGATCACATCACCAGACAACATACTACTTATCACAATACATCACCAGCCAACATATTACTTATCACAATACATCACCAGTCAACACACTACTTATCACAATACATCACCAGTCAACACACTACTTATCACAATACATCACCAGCCAACATAATTACTGATTACAATACATCACCAGCCAACATAATTACTGATCAGAATAATCACCAGCCATTGCACTTGCTGATCACAATACATCACCAGTCAACACACTACTTATCACAATCCACCACCAGCCAACATAATTACTGATCACAATACATCACCAGCCAACATAATTGCTGATCACATCACCAGACAACATACTACTTATCACAATACATCACCAGCCAACATACTACTTATCACAATACATCACCAGTCAACACACTACTTATCACAATACATCACCAGCCAACATAATTACTGATCACAATACATCACCAGCCAACATAATTACTGATCAGAATAATCACCAGCCATTGCACTTGCTGATCACAATACATCACCAGCCAACACACTACTTATCACAATACATCACCAGCCAACACACTACTTATCACAATACATCACCAGCCATTGCACTTGCTGATCACAATACATCACCAGTCATCACACTACTTATCACAATAAATCACCAGTCAACATAATTGCTGATCACAATACATCACCAGCCAACACACTACTTATCACAATACATCACCAGTCAACATAATTACTGATCACAATACATCACCAGCCAAATAATTACTTATCACAATGCATCACCAGTCATCACACTACTTATCACAATACATCACCAGTCAACATAATTACTGATCACAATACATCACCAGCCAACACACTACTTATCACAATACATCACCAGTCAACATAATTACTGATCACAATACATCACCAGCCAACATACTACTTATCACAATACATCACCAGCCAACATACTACTTATCACAATACATCACCAGTCAACACACTACTTATCACAATCCACCACCAGCCAACATAATTACTGATCACAATACATCACCAGCCAACATAATTGCTGATCACATCACCAGACAACATACTACTTATCACAATACATCACCAGCCAACATATTACTTATCACAATACATCACCAGTCAACACACTACTTATCACAATACATCACCAGTCAACACACTACTTATCACAATACATCACCAGCCAACATAATTACTGATCACAATACATCACCAGCCAACATAATTACTGATCAGAATAATCACCAGCCATTGCACTTGCTGATCACAATACATCACCAGTCAACACACTACTTATCACAATCCACCACCAGCCAACATAATTACTGATCACAATACATCACCAGCCAACATAATTGCTGATCACATCACCAGACAACATACTACTTATCACAATACATCACCAGCCAACATACTACTTATCACAATACATCACCAGTCAACACACTACTTATCACAATACATCACCAGCCAACATAATTACTGATCACAATACATCACCAGCCAACATAATTACTGATCAGAATAATCACCAGCCATTGCACTTGCTGATCACAATACATCACCAGCCAACACACTACTTATCACAATACATCACCAGCCAACACACTACTTATCACAATACATCACCAGCCATTGCACTTGCTGATCACAATACATCACCAGCCAACATACTACTTATCACAATACATCACCAGCCAACACACTACTTATCACAATACATCACCAGCCAACACACTTACTGATCACAATATATTACCAGTCAACACACTACTTATCACAATACATCACCAGCCAACATAATTACTGATCACAATAATCACCAGCCATCGCACTTGCTGATCACAATATATCACCAGTCAACACACTACTTATCACAATACATCACCAGCGAACACACTACTTATCACAATACATCACCAGCCATTGCACTTGCTGATCACAATACATCACCAGCCAACATACTACTTATCACAATACATCACCAGTCAACACACTACTTATCACAATACACCACCTGCCAACATAATTACTGATCACAATACATCACCAGCCAACATAATTACTGATCACAATAATCACCAGTCAACACACTACTTATCACAATACATGACCAGCCAACACACTACTTATCACAATACATCACCAGCCATTGCGCTTGCTGATCACAATACATCACCAGCCAACATGCTACTTATCACAATACATCACCAGCCAACACACTACTTATCACAATACATCACCAGCCAACACACTTACTGATCACAATATATTACCAGTCAACACACTACTTATCACAATACATCACCAGCCAACATACTACTTATCACAATACATCACCAGCCAACATACTACTTATCACAATACACCACCAGCCAACATGCTACTTATTACAATACATCACCAGTCAACACACTACTTATCACAATACACCACCAGCCAACATACCACTTATCACAATACACCACCAGCCAACATACTACTTATCACAATACACCACCAGCCAACATGCTACTTATCACAATACATCACCAGTCAACACACTACTTATCACAATACACCACCAGCCAACATACTACTTATCACAATACATCACCAGTCAACACACTACTTATCACAATACATCACCAGCCAACATATTACTTATCACAATACATCACCAGTCAACACACTACTTATCACAATACATCACCAGTCAACACACTACTTATCACAATACATCACCAGCCAACATAATTACTGATTACAATACATCACCAGCCAACATAATTACTGATCAGAATAATCACCAGCCATTGCACTTGCTGATCACAATACATCACCAGTCAACACACTACTTATCACAATCCACCACCAGCCAACATAATTACTGATCACAATACATCACCAGCCAACATAATTGCTGATCACATCACCAGACAACATACTACTTATCACAATACATCACCAGCCAACATACTACTTATCACAATACATCACCAGTCAACACACTACTTATCACAATACATCACCAGCCAACATAATTACTGATCACAATACATCACCAGCCAACATAATTACTGATCAGAATAATCACCAGCCATTGCACTTGCTGATCACAATACATCACCAGCCAACACACTACTTATCACAATACATCACCAGCCAACACACTACTTATCACAATACATCACCAGCCATTGCACTTGCTGATCACAATACATCACCAGTCATCACACTACTTATCACAATAAATCACCAGTCAACATAATTGCTGATCACAATACATCACCAGCCAACACACTACTTATCACAATACATCACCAGTCAACATAATTACTGATCACAATACATCACCAGCCAACATAATTACTGATCACAATACATCACCAGCCAACATAATTACTGATCACAATACATCACCAGTCAACATAATTACTGATCACAATACATCACCAGCCAACATACTACTTATCACAATAAATCACCAGCCAACACACTACTTATCACAATACATCACCAGTCAAAATAATTACTGATCACAATACATCACCAGCCAACATAATTACTGATCACAATAATCACCGGTCATCAAACTACTTATCGCAATACATCACCAGCCAACATAATTACTTATCACAATACATCACCAGTCAACATAATTACTGATCACAATACATCACCAGCCAAATAATTACTTATCACAATGCATCACCAGTCATCACACTACTTATCACAATACATCACCAGTCAACATAATTACTGATCACAATACATCACCAGCCAACACACTACTTATCACAATACATCACCAGTCAACATAATTACTGATCACAATACATCACCAGCCAACATACTACTTATCACAATACATCACCAGCCAACATACTACTTATCACAATACATCACCAGTCAACACACTACTTATCACAATACATCACCAGCCAACATAATTACTGATCACAATACATCACCAGCCAACATAATTGCTGATCACATCACCAGACAACATACTACTTATCACAATACATCACCAGCCAACATATTACTTATCACAATACATCACCAGTCAACACACTACTTATCACAATACATCACCAGTCAACACACTACTTATCACAATACATCACCAGCCAACATAATTACTGATCACAATACATCACCAGCCAACATAATTACTGATCAGAATAATCACCAGCCATTGCACTTGCTGATCACAATACATCACCAGTCAACACACTACTTATCACAATCCACCACCAGCCAACATAATTACTGATCACAATACATCACCAGCCAACATAATTGCTGATCACATCACCAGACAACATACTACTTATCACAATACATCACCAGCCAACATACTACTTATCACAATACATCACCAGTCAACACACTACTTATCACAATACATCACCAGCCAACATAATTACTGATCACAATACATCACCAGCCAA
Organism: Unio delphinus; assembly: GCA_029339505.1. Lineage (NCBI taxonomy): Eukaryota > Metazoa > Mollusca > Bivalvia > Unionida > Unionidae > Unio > Unio delphinus. The sequence continues at coordinate 358,230 of JAQISU010000343.1, forward strand.
CATAATTACTGATCAGAATAATCACCAGCCATTGCACTTGCTGATCACAATACATCACCAGCCAACATACTACTTATCACAATACATCACCAGCCAACACACTACTTATCACAATACATCACCAGCCAACACACTTACTGATCACAATATATTACCAGTCAACACACTACTTATCACAATACATCACCATCCAACATAATTACTGATCACAATAATCACCAGCCATCGCACTTGCTGATCACAATATATCACCAGTCAACACACTACTTATCACAATACATCACCAGCGAACACACTACTTATCACAATACATCACCAGCCATTGCACTTGCTGATCACAATACATCACCAGCCAACATACTACTTATCACAATACATCACCAGTCAACACACTACTTATCACAATACACCACCAGCCAACATAATTACTGATCACAATACATCACCAGCCAACATAATTACTGATCACAATAATCACCAGTCAACACACTACTTATCACAATACATGACCAGCCAACACACTACTTATCACAATACATCACCAGCCATTGCACTTGCTGATCACAATACATCACCAGCCAACATGCTACTTATCACAATACATCACCAGCCAACACACTACTTATCACAATACATCACCAGCGAACACACTTACTGATCACAATATATTACCAGTCAACACACTACTTATCACAATACATCACCAGCCAACATACTACTTATCACAATACATCACCAGCCAACATACTACTTATCACAATACACCACCAGCCGACATACTACTTATCACAATACACCACCAGCCAACATGCTACTTATCACAATACATCACCAGTCAACACACTACTTATCACAATACACCACCAGCCAACATACCACTTATCACAATACGCCACCAGCCAACATACTACTTATCACAATACACCACCAGCCAACATGCTACTTATCACAATACATCACCAGTCAACACACTACTTATGACAATACACCACCAGCCAACATACTACTTATCACAATACATCACCAGTCAACACACTACTTATCACAATACATCACCAGCCAACATGCTACTTATCACAATACATCACCAGCCAACATAATTACTTATCACGATACATCACCAGTCAACATGCTACTTATCACAATACATCACCAGCCAACATGCTACTTATCACAATACATCACCAGTCAACACACTACTTATCACAATACATCATCAGTCAACACACTACTTATAACATTACATCACCAGCCAAGATGCTGCTTATCACAATACATCACCAGCCAACATACTACTTATCACAATACATCACCAGTCAACACACTACTTATCACAATACATCACCAGCCAACATGCTACTTATCACAATACAGAAGCAGCCAACATAATTACTGATCACAATACATCACAAGCCAACATAATTACTTATCACAATAATCACCAGTCAACACACTACTTATCACAATACATGACCAGCCAACACACTACTTATCACAATACATCACCAGCCATTGCACTTGCTGATCACAATACATCACCAGCCAACATGCTACTTATCACAATACATCACCAGCCAACACACTACTTATCACAATACATCACCAGCCAACACACTTACTGATCACAATATATTACCAGTCAACACACTACTTATCACAATACATCACCGGCCAACATACTACTTATTACAATACATCACCAGCCAACATACTACTTATCACAATACACCACCAGCCAACATACTACTTATCACAATACACCACCAGCCAACATGCTACTTATCACAATACATCACCAGTCAACACACTACTTATCACAATACACCACCAGCCAACATACTACTTATCACAATACACCACCAGCCAACATACTACTTATCACAATACATCACCAGCCAACATACTACTTATCACAATACACCACCAGCCAACATACTACTTATCACAATACACCACCAGCCAACATGCTACTTATCACAATACATCACCAGTCAACACACTACTTATCACAATACATCACCAGCCAACATACTACTTATCACAATACATCACCAGTCATCACACTACTTATCACAATACATCACCAGTCAACATAATTACTGATCACAATACATCACCAGCCAACAATACATCACCAGTCAACATAATTACTGATCACAATACATCACCAGCCAACATAATTACTGATCACAATACATCACCAGCCAACATAATTACTGATCACAATACATCACCAGCCAACATAATTACTGATCGCAATAATCACCAGCCATCGCACTTGCTGATCACAATACATCCCCAGCCAACACACTACTTATCACAATACATCACCAGCCAACATACTACTTATCACAATACAACACCAGCCAACACACTGATCATAATAAATCAGTAGCCAACACACTGATCACAATACATCACAAGCCAACATACATACTGATCATAATACATCACCAGCCAACACACTGATAACAATTCAACACCAGCATTAACACTTTATAATCACAATTCATCACCAGCCAACACACTTACTGATCACAATATATTACCAGCCAACACTCTGAACATAACATCAGTTAACACGCTAATCACAATTTATCACCAGCATAAACACTGACTAACCACAACACATCACCATGACAAGCAAGCATTTGTAACTAACCACTTTACTGATCAAAGTGCCAAACTTTACATATCACATCATGCTACATAGAGTACCTGTACACTTTATGCTGCATAGAGTACCTGTACACTTTCTGCTGCATAGAGTACCTGTACACTTTATGCTGCATAGAGTAGCTGTACACTTTATGCTTAATTTAATATCTGTACACTTTATGCTGAATAGAATACCTGTACATTATATGCTCAGTAGAATACCTGTACACTTCATGCTGCATAGAGTAGCAGTACACATCATGCTATATAGAGTACCTGTACACTTCATGCTGGATAGAGTACTATTACACTTCAGCTTATTTACTTTTCTTTCAAGATTATCTTTATGTATTCATGCCCAAGTATATCATAGATACAGTTGTATTAATTAGCTATGCTGGGGTGTTTGTTTAATAATAATATGGCTTTGGATGCATTTTATAATTGCATGGCTTCGGATGCAAGACCAAATGTGAAAGTTAAGAAATATTAAATCATTTTTAAGACCTATTGATATTTTGAGATTTATTTGTAGCTATATTTCATTGTTTGTTGAAAAAATTAGACATTTCTTGACATTTCTTAGAAGTATGGTACAAAGCACTCACTGATCTTCAAAAATTAATGTCTATAAATGTCTTTGTAGTGTCATTCTTTAAAAATAAATTTTTATTTTCCACTAAATTTATACATTTGAATGCCTAAAACCTCAGATACAATAACATAAACACTGTTACTTTATGGAAAAAGAGGCCTAAGTGGCCTTATGTCACTCATCTGGCTATAATGGGCTTTTCTGTCCTCCAGATATGTGAGCAGATGAAGGGAGATAAGAAACAAGAAGAACTGTCATCCTGTGTAGTAATGATACATGTTGACTCAGCAAAAGACCTTCCAGTGAGTATATTGGTAGCAGTGCATGAACTATACTAATGTAGCTGTTCTTTTTTATAGTATACAAGTCGCCATGGTATTTCAATAAAGGTTTGCTTTGTCAGTGTTAAGCTTGAGCAAATTCACAGTTTACTTTTAAAATATGTAATCATATTAAAGATAATACCCACTGACCTTAGACTCAGGAAGAGTCCAAATAATTTTGCTATTTTTTAAATTTTTAATTAGGATCAAAAGGAATCTGTGCCATTTTGTGCAGGTCTTGGTGAGCACAATTGATATCTCGTATAATTTGACTGCATCAGCTGTACAGCAAGTAACAAATGTGGGATTGGATTCCTTACTGATTATGGTGATTTAACCATTTTTAATTAATTAGTTACTTATAATAGTAACATACTTGATGGTCTTATTAAAATTTCCCCATGTAGGATAGTATGACAAAATCCACTCTGAATGATGACCATACTCTGTGTAAGATAGTATGACCAGATCCACTGTGAATAATGACCATGCCCCATGTAAGATAGCATGACTAGATCATTTGGGATTGGTGACCATGCCGTGTGTGAGATAGTATGAATAGATCATTTGGGAATGGTGACCATGCCCCATGTAAGATAGTATGACTAGATCATTTGGGATTGGTGACCATGCCATGTGTGAGATAGTATGAATAGATCATTTGGGAATGGTGACCATGCCCCATGTAAGATAGTATGACTAGATCATTTGGGATTGGTGACCATGCCATGTATGAGATAGTATGACTAGATCATTTGGGAATGGTGACCATGCCATGTGTGAGATAGTATGACTAGATCATTTGGGAAAGGTGACCATGCCATGTGTGAGATAGTATGACTAGATCATTTGGGAATGGTGACCATGCCTGTGTGAGATAATATGACTAGATCATTTCGGAATGGTGACCATGCCATATGTGAGATAGTATGACTAGATCATTTGGGAAAGGTGACCATGCCTGTGTAAGATAGTATGACTAGATCATTTGGGATTGGTGACCATGCCATGTGTGAGATTTTATGACTAGATCATTTGGGAATGGTGACCATGCCATGTGTGAGATAGTATGACTAGATTATTTGGGAAAGGTGACCATGCCTTTGTGAGATAGTATGACTAGATCATTTGGGAATGGTGACCATGTCTGTGTAAGATAGTATGATTAGATCATTTGGAAATGGTGACCATGCCATGTGTGAGATAGTATGACTACATTATTTGGGAATGGTGACCATGCCATGTGTAAGATAGTATGACTAGATCATTTGGGAATGGTGACCATGCCATGTATGAGATAGTATGACTAGATCATTTGGGATTGGTGACCATGCCCTGTGTGAGATAGTATGACTAGATCATTTGGGATTGGTGACCATGGTGACCATGCCATGTGTGAGATAGTATGACTAGATCATTTGGGAATGGTGACCATGCCTGTGTAAGATAGTATGACTAGATCATTTGGGAATGGTGACCATGCCATGTGTGAGATAGTATGTCTAGATCATTTGGGAATGGTGACCATGCCTGTGTAAGATAGTATGACTAGATCATTTGGGAATGGTGACCATGGCGACCATGCCCCGTGTGAGATAGTTTGACTAGATCATTTGGGAATGGTGACCATGCCATGTGTGAGATAGTATGACTAGATCATTTGGGATTGGTGACCATGCCATGTGTGAGATAGTATGACTAGATCATTTGGGAATGGTGACCATACCATGTGTGAGATAGTATGACTAGATCATTTGGGATTGGTGACCATGCCATGTGTAAGATAGTATGACTAGATCATTTGGGAATGGTGACCATGCCATGTGTAAGATAGTATGACTAGATCATTTGGGATTGGTGACCATGGTGACCATGCCCTGTGTGAGATAGTATGACTAGATCATTTGGGAATGGTGACCATGGTGACCATGCCCTGTGTGAGATAGTATGACTAGATCATTTGGGATTGGTGACCATGCCATGTGTGAGATAGTATGACTAGATCATTTGGGAATGGTGACCATGCCATGTGTAAGATAGTATGACTAGATCATTTGGGAATGGTGACCATGCCTGTGTAAGATAGTATGACTAGATCATTTGGGAATGGTGACCATGCCATGTGTGAGATAGTATGAATAGATCATTTCGGAAAGGTGACCATACCATGTGTGAGATAGTATGACTAGATCATTTGGGATTGGTGACCATGCCATGTGTAAGATAGTATGACTAGATCATTTGGGAATGGTGACCATGGTGACCATGCCCTGTGTGAGATACTATGACTAGATCATTTGGGAATGGTGACCATGCCTGTGTAAGATAGTATGACTAGATCATTTGGGAATGGTGCCCATGGTGACCATGCCCTGTGTGAGATAGTATGACTAGATCATTTGGGAATGGTGACCATGCCATGTGTAAGATAGTATGACTAGATCATTTGGGAATGGTGACCATGCCTGTGTAAGATAGTATGACTAGATCATATGGGAATGGTGACCATGCCATGTGTGGGATAGTATGACTAGATCATTTCGGAAAGGTGACCATACCATGTGTGAGATAGTATGACTAGATCATTTGGGAATGGTGACCATACCATGTGTGAGATAGTATGACTAGATCATTTGGGATTGGTGACCATGCCATGTGTAAGATAGTATGACTAGATCATTTGGGAATGGTGACCATGCCATGTGTAAGATAGTATGACTAGATCATTTGGGAATGGTGACCATGCCTGTGTAAGATAGTATGACTAGATCATTTGGGAATGGTGACCATGCCATGTGTGAGATAGTATGACTAGATCATTTGGGATTGGTGACCATGGTGACCATGCCCTGTGTGAGATAGTATGACTAGATCATTTGGGAATGGTGACCATGGTGACCATGCCCTGTGTGAGATAGTATGACTAGATCATTTCGGAAAGGTGACCATGCCATGTGTGAGATAGTATGACTAGATCATTTGGGAATGGTGACCATGCCATGTGTAAGATAGTATGACTAGATCATTTGGGAATGGTGACCATGCCTGTGTAAGATAGTATGACTAGATCATTTGGGAATGGTGACCATGCCATGTGTGAGATAGTATGACTAGATCATTTCGGAAAGGTGACCATACCATGTGTGAGATAGTATGACTAGATCATTTGGGATTGGTGACCATGCCATGTGTAAGATAGTATGACTAGATCATTTGGGAATGGTGACCATGGTGATCATGCCCTGTGTGAGATACTATGACTAGATCATTTGGGAATGGTGACCATGCCTGTGTAAGATAGTATGACTAGATCATTTGGGAATGGTGCCCATGGTGACCATGCCCTGTGTGAGATAGTATGACTAGATCATTTCGGAAAGGTGACCATACCATGTGTGAGATAATATGACTAGATCATTTGGGATTGGTGACCATGCCATGTGTAAGATAGTATGACTAGATCATTTGGGAATGGTGACCATGGTGACCATGCCCTGTGTGAGATACTATGACTAGATCATTTGGGAATGGTGACCATGCCTGTGTAAGATAGTATGACTAGATCATTTGGGAATGGTGCCCATGGTGACCATGCCCTGTGTGAGATAGTATGACTAGATCATTTGGGAATGGTGACCATGCCATGTGTAAGATAGTATGACTAGATCATTTGGGAATGGTGACCATGCCTGTGTAAGATAGTATGACTAGATCATATGGGAATGGTGACCATGCCATGTGTGGGATAGTATGACTAGATCATTTCGGAAAGGTGACCATACCATGTGTGAGATAGTATGACTAGATCATTTGGGAATGGTGACCATACCATGTGTGAGATAGTATGACTAGATCATTTGGGATTGGTGACCATGCCATGTGTAAGATAGTATGACTAGATCATTTGGGAATGGTGACCATGCCATGTGTAAGATAGTATGACTAGATCATTTGGGAATGGTGACCATGCCTGTGTAAGATAGTATGACTAGATCATTTGGGAATGGTGACCATGCCATGTGTGAGATAGTATGACTAGATCATTTGGGATTGGTGACCATGGTGACCATGCCCTGTGTGAGATAGTATGACTAGATCATTTGGGAATGGTGACCATGGTGACCATGCCCTGTGTGAGATAGTATGACTAGATCATTTCGGAAAGGTGACCATGCCATGTGTGAGATAGTATGACTAGATCATTTGGGAATGGTGACCATGCCATGTGTAAGATAGTATGACTAGATCATTTGGGAATGGTGACCATGCCTGTGTAAGATAGTATGACTAGATCATTTGGGAATGGTGACCATGCCATGTGTGAGATAGTATGACTAGATCATTTCGGAAAGGTGACCATACCATGTGTGAGATAGTATGACTAGATCATTTGGGATTGGTGACCATGCCATGTGTAAGATAGTATGACTAGATCATTTGGGAATGGTGACCATGGTGACCATGCCCTGTGTGAGATACTATGACTAGATCATTTGGGAATGGTGACCATGCCTGTGTAAGATAGTATGACTAGATCATTTGGGAATGGTGCCCATGGTGACCATGCCCTGTGTGAGATAGTATGACTAGATCATTTGGGAATGGTGACCATGCCATGTGTAAGATAGTATGACTAGATCATTTGGGAATGGTGACCATGCCTGTGTAAGATAGTATGACTAGATCATTTGGGAATGGTGACCATGCCATGTGTGGGATAGTATTACTAGATCATTTCGGAAAGGTGACCATACCATGTGTGAGATAGTATGACTAGATCATTTGGGAATGGTGACCATACCATGTGTGAGATAGTATGACTAGATCATTTGGGATTGGTGACCATGCCATGTGTAAGATAGTATGACTAGATCATTTGGGAATGGTGACCATGCCATGTGTAAGATAGTATGACTAGATCATTTGGGATTGGTGACCATGGTGACCATGCCCTGTGTGAGATAGTATGACTAGATCATTTGGGAATGGTGTCCATGCCCTGTGTGAGATAGTATGACTAGATCATTTCGGAAAGGTGACCATGCCATGTGTGAGATATTTTGACTAGATCATTTGGGAATGGTGACCATGCCATGTGTAAGATAGTATGACTAGATCATTTGGGAATGGTGACCATGCCTGTGTAAGATAGTATGACTAGATCATTTGGGAATGGTGACCATGCCATGTGTGAGATAGTATGACTAGATCATTTCGGAAAGGTGACCATACCATGTGTGAGATAGTATGACTAGATCATTTGGGATTGGTGACCATGCCATGTGTAAGATAGTATGACTAGGTCATTTGGGAATGGTGACCATGGTGACCATGCCCTGTGTGAGATACTATGACTAGATCATTTGGGAATGGTGACCATGCCTGTGTAAGATAGTATGACTAGATCATTTGGGAATGGTGCCCATGGTGACCATGCCCTGTGTGAGATAGTATGACTAGATCATTTGGGAATGGTGACCATGCCATGTGTAAGATAGTATGACTAGATCATTAGGGAATGGTGACCATGCCTGTGTAAGATAGTATGACTAGATCATTTGGGAGTGGTGACCATGCCATGTGTGGGATAGTATGACTAGATCATTTCGGAAAGGTGACCATACCATGTGTGAGATAGTATGACTAGATCATTTGGGAATGGTGACCATACCATGTGTGAGATAGTATAACTAGATCATTTGGGATTGGTGACCATGCCATGTGTAAGATAGTATGACTAGATCATTTGGGAATGGTGACCATGCCATGTGTAAGATAGTATGACTAGATCATTTGGGAATGGTGACCATGCCTGTGTAAGATAGTATGACTAGATCATTTGGGAATGGTGACCATGGTGACCATGCCTTGTGTGAGATAGTATGACTAAATTATTTGGGAATGGTGACCATGCCTGTGTAAGATAGTATGACTAGATCATTTGGGAATGGTGACCATGCCATGTGTAAGATAGTATGACTAGATCATTTGGGAATGGTGACCATGCCTGTGTAAGATAGTATGACTAGATCATTTGGGAATGGTGACCATGGTGACCATGCCCTGTGTGAGATAGTATGACTAGATCATTTGGGATTGGTGACCATGGTGACCATGCCCTGTGTGAGATAGTATGACTAGATCATTTAGGAATGGTGACCATGCCATGTGTGAGATAGTATGACTAGATCATTTCGGAATAATGACCATGCCCTGTGTAAGATAGTATGTCTTGAGCCACTCTGAATGCTTACAGCACTCTGTGTAAGATAATATGATTAGATTCACTCTGTATAATTTAACATAATTTCTACTTCAGTCTGAATCAACTTTTAAGCTAGCTCTCTCTCTCTCTCTCTCTCTCTCTCTCTCTCTCTCTCTCTCTCTCTCTCTTTCTCTCTCTCTCTGTTTTTAATGTAATTTTTAGGCTAGATTTATGCAATTCTTATTGAGTTTTATTACTATCCTAACTACACAGTGTTCCTTAATACTGTACATGCCATTCATTATCACTGTACCTAACATTCCTTAGCACTGTGCAAAACATTCCTTAATGCTGTATCTAACATGCATTAACACTGTATCTAACATTCCTTAGCACTGTACATAACATTCCTTAATGCTGTATCTAACATGCCTTAACACACTATCTAACATTCCTTAGCACTGTATCTAACATTCCTTAACACTGTATCTAACATTCCTTAGCACTGTATCTAACATTCCTTAGCACTGTATCTAACATTCCTTAGCACTGTACCTAACATGCCTTAGCACTGTATCTAACATTCCTTAGCACTGTATCTAACATTCCTTAGCACTGTATCTAACATTCCTTAGCACACTATCTAACATTCCTTAGCACTGTATCTAACATTCCTTAGCACTGTATCTAACATTCCTTAACACTGTATCTAACATTCCTTAGCACACTAACATTCCTTAGCACACTATCTAACATTCCTTAGCACTGTATCTAACATTCCTTAGCACTGTATCTAACATTCCTTAGCACTGTATCTAACATTCCTTAGCACTGTATCTAACATTCCTTAGCACACTATCTAACATTCCTTAGCACACTATCTAACATTCCTTAACACTGTATCTAACATTCCTTAGCACACTATCTAACATTCCTTAGCACTGTATCTAACATTTCTTAGCACTGTACATAACATTCCTTAATGCTGTATCTAACATTCCTTAGCACTGTATCTAACATTCCTTAGCACACTATCTAACATTCCTTAGCACTGTATCTAACATTCCTTAGCACACTATCTAACATTCCTTAACACTGTATCTAACATTCCTTAGCACACTATCTAACATTCCTTAACACTGTATCTAACATTTCTTAGCACACTATCTAACATTCCTTAGCACTGTATCTAATATTCTTTAACACTGTACCTAACATTATTTTTAAATGGGATATACATCTGTACACAATATTATATGCAAGTTCAAAATCTACAGTGTATTAATTTAAAATTATTACAGTTCTTAAATGTACAGGGGTTGGTAGTTGTGGTAATGGACTTGACCATCAGATGTAATGTGTTACAATTACAATATCCATAAAACCAAATCTGAAACCATACCTGTTCTCTTTTAAATATGACATACAGTTGCACACATCAAATATGTATTATCTCATCTTTTAAAAAATTAACAGTCTGTCTAATCAAACGTTTGGTATCATTTTTAGCATTGATAGTAACGTAGTTTTCAAATGGCACTGATGGTAGTATAGTTTTTAAATGACACTGATTTTAATGTACAGATGTTAAATGACACTGATGATAATGTACAGTTGTTAAATGACACTACTGATAATGTACAGTTGTTAAATGACACTGCTGATATTGTACAGTTTTTAAATGACACTGATGGTAATATACAGTTGTTAAATGACACTGATGATAATATACAGTTGTTAAATGACACTGATGATAATATGCAGTTGTTAAATAACACTGATGATAATATACAGTTGTTAAATGACACTGATGATAATGTACAGGTGTTAAATTACACTGATGATAATATACAGATGTTAAATGATACTGATGTTAATATGCAGTTGTTAAATAACACTGATGATAATATACAGTTGTTAAATGACACTGATGATAATGCACAGGTGTTAAATGACACTGATGATAATATACAGTTGTTAAATGACACTGATGGTAATGTACAGTTGTTAAATGACACTGGTGATAATGTACAGCTGTTAAATGACACTGATGATAATGCACAGGTGTTAAATGACACTGATGATAATATACAGTTGTTAAATGACACTGATGATAATGTACAAGTGTTAAATGACACTGGTGATAATGTACAGCTGTTAAATTACACTGATGATAATGCACAGGTGTTAAATGACACTGATGATAATATACAGTTGTTAAATGACACTGATGATAATGTACAGTTGTTAAATGACACTGCTGATAATGTACAGTTGTTAAATGACACTGCTGATATTGTACAGTTTTTAAATGACTGATGGTAATATACAGTTGTTAAATGACACTGATGATAATATACAGTTGTTAAATGATACTGATGTTAATATGCAGTTGTTAAATAACACTGATGATAATATACAGTTGTTAAATGACACTGATGATAATGTACAGGTGTTAAATTACACTGATGATAATATACAGTTGTTAAATGATACTGATGTTAATATGCAGTTGTTATATAACACTGATGATAATATACAGTTGTTAAATGACACTGATGATAATGCACAGGTGTTAAATGACACTGATGATAATATACAGTTGTTAAATGACACTGATGATAATGTACAGGTGTTAAATGACACTGATGGTAATGTATAGTTGTTAAATGACACTGATGGTAATGTATAGTTGTTAATTGACACTGATGGTAATGTACAGTTGTTAAATGACACTGGTGATAATGTACAGCTGTTAAATGACACTGATGATAATGCACAGGTGTTAAATGACACTGATGATAATATACAGTTGTTAAATGACACTGATGATAATGTACAAGTCTTAAATGACACTGGTGATAATGTACAGCTGTTAAATTACACTGATGATAATGCACAGGTGTTAAATGACACTGATGATAATATACAGTTGTTAAATGACACTGATGATAATGTACAGTTGTAAAATGACACTGCTGATAATGTACAGTTGTTAAGTGACACTGCTGATATTGTACAGTTTTTAAATGACACTGATGGTAATATACAGTTGTTAAATGACACTGATGATAATATACAGTTGTTAAATGATACTGATGTTAATATGCAGTTGTTAAATAACACTGATGATAATATACAGTTGTTAAATGACACTGATGATAATGTACAGGTGTTAAATTACACTGATGATAATATACAGATGTTAAATGATACTGATGTTAATATGCAGTTGTTAAATAACACTGATGATAATATACAGTTGTTAAATGACACTGATGATAATGCACAGGTGTTAAATGACACTGATGATAATATACAGTTGTTAAATGACACTGATGATAATGTACAGGTGTTAAATGACACTGATGGTAATGTATAGCTGTTAAATGACACTGGTGGTAATGTATAGTTGTTAAATGACACTGATGGTAATGTACAGTTGTTAAATGACACTGGTGATAATGTACAGCTGTTAAATGACACTGATGATAATGCACAGGTGTTAAATGACACTGATGATAATATACAGTTGTTAAATGACACTGATGATAATGTACAGGTGTTAAATGACACTGGTGATAATGTACAGCTGTTAAATTACACTGATGATAATGCACAGGTGTTAAATGACACTGATGATAATATACAGTTGTTAAATGACACTGATGATAATGTACAGGTGTTGAAATTGACACTGATGGTAATATACAGTTGTTAAATGACACTGATGATAATGTACAGGTGTTAAATGACACTGATGGTAATGTATAGTTGTTAAATGACACTGATGGTAATGTACAGTTGTTAAATGACACTGATGATAATGTACAGCTGTTAAATGACACCGATTTTAATATGCAATTGTTATTATGACAGTGGTGATACTGTACAGTTTCTAAATTAACACTGATGATAATATACAGTGGTTAAATGACACTGATGATAATATACAGTTGTTAAATGACACTGATGGTAATGTACAGTTGTTAAATGATACTGATGATAATGTATAGTTGTTAAATGACACTGATGGTAATGTACAGTTGTTAAATGACACTGATGGTAATGTACAGTTGTTAAATGACACTGGTGATAATGTACAGTTGTTTGAATGACACCGATTTTAATATACAGTTGTTATTATGACAGTGGTGATACTGTACAGTTTCTAAATTAACACTGATGATAATATACAGTTGTTAAATGACACTGATGATAATATACAGTTGTTAAATGACACTGATGGTAATGTACAGTTGTTAAATGACACTGATGATAATGTACAGTTTTCTGAATTAACACTGATGATACTATACAAAAATCTCATTTTCTGTCCAATTTTCGGTTGGAGAACATAATTCCAGAACACACAAAAAATTTTATGAAAACAACTTTGTCTCTAAAAAAATGTTTGTCATAAAGAGTAGAGAGAAATGAATGATCTATTATTATTCCATTTATGTTGTCCCTTTTTTTTATTCCAGATTTACACAATAAAAAGCATAGGATGTGATAAAGAGAGCAGTTGATTACAATGATGAACAACTTTTTATAAAAAGTAAACCTGTTAGACTTCTAGAGAACATAATTATTCATTTCTTTTCTTAATTTTTTTTTTTAAAATACATTTTCTAGAGAAGCAAGAAGTTGTCTGAACCATCTCCCTATGCTGTTATAAATATTGTCAGAGCAGATTTGCAAGCAATGTTTCCAATGATACATGTGAGCCTCGCTGGGAACAGTCCTTCCGCTTTCTTGTTCATGATCCAGACTTTGAAATGCTTGATCTTAAGGTACTCTCTCTCTCTCTCTCTTTCTCTCTCTCTCTCTCCTTCTCTCCTTCACTCTCTCTCTCTCCGTCTCCTCTCTCTCTCTCTCTCTCTCTCTCTCGTCTCTCTTCTCTCTTCTCTCTTCTCTCTCTCTCTCTCTCATCTCCTCTCTCCTCTCTCTCTCACACACACACACACACACACACTCTCTCTCTCTCTCTCTCTCTCTCTCTCTCTCTCTCTCTCTCTCTCCTCTCTTCTCTCTCTCTCTCTCTCTCTCTCTCTCCTCTCTCGCACACACACTCTCTCTCTCTCTCTTGGTTTTGGTAAATTGTATTTTCAATTTTAAAATTGTGTTTGCTTCCCCTTTTTAACTGACTGGTCGAGTAATTGCTAAATTTTGATTTTGCTGTTTTCATTTCGCTGCCCAAGATGGTAATACACAAAAATATTGCACAGTATGTCATTGTCTTATGGAAACACTCAAAATAAACATCATTTTATCATAAAAACACTAATACTGTCTTTTTATTGTGGAAACACTTGCAGTGAACATCATTTTATCATAGAAACACTAATACTGTCTTGTTATTGTGGAAACACTTGCAGTGAACATCATTTTATCATAGAAACACTAATACTGTCTTGTTATTGTGGAAACACTTGCAGTGAACATCATTTTATCATAGAAACACTAATACTGTATTTTTATTGTGGAAACACTTGCAGTGAACATCATTTTATCATAGAAACACTAATACTGTATTTTTATTGTGGAAACAATTGCAGTGAACATAATTTCATCATAGAAACACTAATACTGTCTTTTTATTGTGGAAACAATTGCAGTGAACATCATTTTATCATAGAAACACTAATACTTTATTTTTATTGTGGAAACAATTGCAGTGAACATCATTTTATCATAGAAACACTAATACTGTCTTTTTATTGTGGAAACAATTGCAGTGAACATCATTTTATCATAGAAACACTAATACTGTCTTGTTATTGTGGAAACACTTGCAGTGAACATCATTTTATCATAGAAACACTAATACTGTCTTGTTATTGTGGAAACACTTGCAGTGAACATCATTTTATCATAGAAACACTAATACTGTATTTTTATTGTGGAAACAATTGCAGTGAACATCATTTTATCATAGAAACACTAATACTGTATTTTTATTGTGGAAACAATTGCAGTGAACATCATTTTATCATAGAAACACTAATACTTTATTTTTTATTGTGGAAACAATTGCAGTGAACATCATTTTATCATAGAAACACTAATACTGTATTTTTATTGTGGAAACACTTGCAGTGAACATCATTTTATCATAGAAACACTAATACTGTATTTTTATTGTGGAAACACTTGCAGTGAACATCATTTTATCATAGAAACACTAATACTGTCTTGTTATTGTGGAAACACTTGCAGTGAACATCATTATAATATGGAAACATTCACAGTGTAAGTCGTTTTAATTCTGTCTTAGAAATTTGCCTATCAGTTTAACAGGAATGTTTAATTAAAATCAAAATGAACAATATAATCAACATAAATCTACATCTGAGTGTTGACTACTTAATTTTTAAAACTTTGAATACCAAAAGTAAAATTAATGACCATTTATCTCAATTAGAAACAAATATCTACAATCCAACATTGTTCAAGTTTTCTTATTTCTGCAGGTGATGGATAAGAAATCAGAAAAATGCCTGGGTGAGCTGTCTTTCCCCCTGAAGAATCTCCTTGCAGCCCCAGATTTAGTCCTTGACCAACAATTCCAGCTGCGGAAGTCAGAGACAAATAGCCAGGTCCATCTGAGGCTGGCACTAAGGGTACAGATTTACTACCCTTTTTGTAAAATAGGGTTATATCCCTTTGCTGTAAAATAGTGTTATGTCCCGTTTTGTAAAAATAGGGTTATATCCCTTTGTTGTAAAATAGTGTTATTTTCCCTTTCTGTAAAATAGGGTTATATCCCTTCATATTATCCAAAAATCTGTCGGTTAATAAAAACCCTTTTAAATTGCCCCAATATTATTATTCATTTAAAAAAAATCAAAGGAAACAAAATATTGACATCTTGTATCAGTTTTTTTCTTTTGTACCTTAAATGCAGTTTCTGTGTCAGATTTAATTTTTCATCAGTTCTCAAAAGTTTGCCTTTCCATGGCAACCATTCTTATAACAGCTTTCCAGTATTATCACAGTATCATTAAACAGCTTTATATTATAACATTATCCAAAACAACCCCATCTTATTACAACATCCAAAACAGTCCTATATTTTCACAACATCTAAAACAGCCCTGTATTATAACAATAACCAAACCAACCCTATATATTTTCACACTGTCCAAAACAGCCCTTTTAGTGTTAAAATGTTTTTTGAGGTGTTGTTAAATGTTATGTTAATGTAGTGTTAAGATGTTAGTTTTTGTTTTTAGTGTAGTGTTAAGTTGTTAATTTGAGGTGTTATTTTAATGTAGTGTTAAGTTGTTATTTTGAGGTGTTATTTTAATGTAGTGTTAAGTTGTTATTTTGAGGTGTTTTAATGTAGCATTAAGATGTTATTTTGAGGTGTTTTAATGTAGTGTTAAGATGTTATTTTGAGGTGTTTTAATGTAGTGTTAAGATGTTATTTTGAGGTGTTTTAATGTAGTGTTAAGATGTTATTTTGAGGTGTTTTAATGTAGTGTTAAGATGTTATTTTGAGGTGTTTTAATGTAGCATTAAGATGTTATTTTGAGGTGTTTTAATGTAGTGTTAAGATGTTATTTTGAGGTGTTTTGATGTAGTGTTAAGATGTTATTTTGAGGTGTTATTTTAATGTAGTGTTAAGATGTTATTTTGAGGTGTTTTAATGTAGTGTTAAGATGTTATTTTGAGGTGTTTTAATGTAGTGTTAAGATGTTATTTTGAAGTGTTTTAATGTAGTGTTAAGATGTTATTTTGAGGTGTTTTAATGTAGTGTTAAGATGTTATTTTGAGGTGTTTTAATGTAGTGTTAAGATGTTATTTTGAGGTGTTTTGATGTAGCATTAAGATGTTATTTTGAAGTGTTTTGATGTAGTGTTGAGATGTTATTTTGAGGTGTTATTTTAATGTAGTGTTAAGATGTTATTTTGAGGTGTTTTAATGTAGTGTTAAGATGTTATTTTGAGGTGTTTTAATGTAGTGTTAAGATGTTATTTTGAGGCGTTTTAATGTAGTGTTAAGATGTTATTTTGAGGTGTTTTAATGTAGCATTAAGATGTTATTTTGAGGTGTTTTAATGTAGCATTAAGATGTTATTTTGAGGTGTTTTAATGTAGCATTAAGATGTTATTTTGAGGTGTTTAATATAGCATTAAGATGTTATTTTGAGGTGTTTTGATGTAGTGTTAAGATGTTATTTTGAGGTGTTTTAATGTAGCATTAAGATTTTGAGGTGTTTTGATGTAGTGTTAAGATGTTATTTTGAGGTGTTTTAATGTAGCATTAAGATGTTATTTTGAGGTGTTTGGATGTAGTGTTAAGATGTTATTTTGAGGCATTTTATTGTAGAGTTAAGATGTTATTTTGAGGCGTTTTATTGTAGAGTTAAGATGTTATTTTAATATAGTGTTAAGATGTATTTTGAGGTGTTATTTTAATGTAGTGTTAAGATGTTATTTTAATATAGTGTTAAGATGTATTTTGAGGTGTTATTTTAATGTAGTGTTAAGATGATATTTTAATATAGTGTTAAGATGTATTTTGAGGTGTTATTTTAATGTAGAGTTAAGATGTTATTTTAATGTAGTGTTAAGATGTTATTTTAAGGTGTTTTGATGTAGTGTTAAAATGTTATTTTGAGGTGTTTTAATGTAGTGTTAAGATGTTATTTTGAGGTGTTTTAATGTAGCATTAAGATGTTATTTTGAGGTGTTTTGATGTAGTGTTAAGATGTTATTTTGAGGTGTTATTTTAATGTAGAGTTAAGATGTTATTTTAATATAGTGTTAAGATGTATTTTGAGGTGTTATTTTAATGTAGTGTTAAGATGTTATTTTAATATAGTGTTAAGATGTATTTTGAGGTGTTATTTTAATGTAGAGTTAAGATATTATTTTAATGTAGTGTTAAGATGTTATTTTGAGGTGTTATTTTGATGTAGTGTTAAGATGTTATTTTGAGGTGTTTTGATGTAGTGTTAAGATGTTATTTTGAGGCATTTTAATGTAGCGTTAAGATGTTATTTTGAGGTGTTTTAATGTAGTGTTGAGATGTTATTTTGAGGCATTTTAATGTAGTGTTGAGGTGGTATTTTAATGTAGTGTTAAGATGTTATTTTGATGTGTTTTAATGTAGTGTTAAGATGTTATTTTGAGGTGTTTTGATGTAGTGTTAAGATGTTATTTTAAGGTGTTTTAATGTAGCATTAAGATGTTATTTTGAGGTGTTTTAATGTAGTGTTAAGATGTTATTTTGAGGCATTTTATTGTAGAGTTAAGATGTTATTTTGAGGTGTTTTATTGTAGAGTTAAGATGTTATTTTAATATAGTGTTAAGATGTATTTTGAGGTGTTTTTTTAATGTAGTGTTAAGATGTTATTTTAATATAGTGTTAAGATGTATTTAGAGGTGTTATTTTAATGTAGTGTTAAGATGTTATTTTAATGTAGTGTTAAGATGTTATTTTGAGGTGTTTTGATGTAGTGTTAAGATGTTATTTTGAGGTGTTATTTTAATGTAGAGTTAAGATGTTATTTTAATATAGTGTTAAGATGTATTTTGAGGTGTTATTTTAATGTAGTGTTAAGATGTTATTTTAATATAGTGTTAAGATGTATTTTGAGGTGTTATTTTAATGTAGTGTTAAGATGTTATTTTAATGTAGTGTTAAGATGTATTTTGAGGTGTTATTTTAATGTAGTGTTAAGATGTTATTTTAATATAGTGTTAAGATGTATTTTGAGGTGTTATTTTAATGTAGAGTTAAGATGTTATTTTAATGTATTGTTAAGTTGTTATTTTGAGGTGTTTTAATGTTGCATTAAGATGTTATTTTGAGGTGTTTTAATGTAGTGTTAAGATGTTATTTTGAGGTGTTTTGATGTAGTGTTAAGATGTTATTTTGAGGTGTTTTAATGTAGCATTAATATGTTAATTTGAGGTGTTTTAATGTAGCATTAAGATGTTATTTTGAGGTGTTTTAATGTAGCATTAAGATGTTATTTTGAGGTGTTTTAATATGGCATTAAGATGTTATTTTGAGGTGTTTTGATGTAGTGTTAAGATGTTATTTTGAGGCGTTTTAATGTAGCGTTAAGATGTTATTTTGAGGTGTTTTAATGTAGTGTTGAGATGTTATTTTGAGGCATTTTAATGTAGTGTTGAGGTGGTATTTTGATGTAGTGTTAAGATGTTATTTTGAGGTGTTTTAATGTAGTGTTAAGATGTTATTTCGACGTGTTTTAATGTAGTGTTAAGATGTTATTTTTAGGTGTTTTAATGTAGTGTTAAGATGTTATTTTGAGGTGTTTTAATGTAGTGTTAAGATGTTATTTTGAGGTGTTTTAATGTAGTGTTAAGATGTTATTTTGAGGCATTTTATTGTAGAGTTAAGATGTTATTTTGAGGTGTTTTAATGTAGTGTTAAGATGTTATTTTGAGGTGTTTTAATGTAGTGTTAAGATGTTATTTTGAGGCATTTTATTGTAGAGTTAAGATGTTATTTTGAGGCGTTTTATTGTAGAGTTAAGATGTTATTTTAATATAGTGTTAAGATGTATTTTGAGGTGTTTTTTAATGTAGTGTTAAGATGTTATTTTAATATAGTGTTAAGATGTATTTTGAGGTGTTATTTTAATGTAGTGTTAAGATGTTATTTTAATATAGTGTTAAGATGTGTTTTGAGGTGTTATTTTAATGTAGTGTTAAGATGTTATTTTAATATAGTGTTAAGATGTATTTTGAGGTGTTATTTTAATGTAGAGTTAAGATGTTATTTTAATGTAGTGTTAAGATGTTATTTTGAGGTGTTATTTTAATGTAGTGTTAAGATGTTATTTAGATGTAGTGTTAAGATGTTATTTTGAGGCATTTTATTGTAGAGTTATGATGTTATTTTGAGGCGTTTTATTGTACAGTTAAGATGTTATTTTAATATAGTGTTAAGATGTATTTTGAGGTGTTATTTTAATGTAGTGTTAAGATGTTATTTTGAGGTGTTTTAATGTAGTGTTAAGATGTTTTTTGAGGTGTTTTAATGTAGTGTTTAGATGTTATTTTAAGGTGTTTTAATGTAGTGTTAAGATGTTATTTTGAGGCGTTTTAATGTAGTGTTAAGATGTTATTTTGAGGTGTTTTAATTTAGTGTTAAGATTTTATTTTGAGGTGTTTTAATGTAGTGTTAAGATGTTATTTTGAGGCGTTTTATTGTAGTGATAAGATGTTATTTTAATTCAGTGTTAAGATGTATTTTGAGGTGTTATTTTAATGTAGTGTTAAGATGTTATTTTGAGGTGTTTTAATGTAGTGTTAAGATGTTTTTTGAGGCATTTTGATGTAGCGTTAAGATGTTATTTTGAGGTGTTTTAATGTAGTGTTGAGATGTTATTTTGAGGCATTTTAATGTAGTGTTGAGGTGGTATTTTAATGTAGTGTTAAGATGTTATTTTGAGGTGTTTTAATGTAGTGTTAAGATGTTATTTTGAGGCGTTTTAATGTAGTGTTAAGATGTTATTTTGAGTTGTTTTAATGTAGTGTTAAGATGTTATTTTGAGGTGTTTTAATGTAGTGTTAAGATTTTATTTTGAGATGTTTTAATGTAGTGTTAAAATGCTATTTTGAGGCGTTTTATTGTAGTGATAAGATGTTATTTTGAGGTGTTTTAATGTAGTGTTGAGATGTTATTTTGAGGCATTTTTAATGTAGTGTTGAGGTGGTATTTTAATGTAGTGTTAAGATGTTATTTTGAGGTGTTTTAATGTAGTGTTAAGATGTTATTTTGAGGCGTTTTAATGTAGTGTTAAGATGTTATTTTGAGGTGTTTTAATGTAGTGTTAAGATGTTATTTTGAGGTATTTTAATGTAGTGTTAAGATTTTATTTTGAGGTGTTTTAATGTAGTGTTAAAATGTTATTTTGAGGCATTTTAATGTAGCGTTAAGATGTTATTTTGAGGTGTTTTAATGTAGTGTTGAGATGTTATTTTGAGGCATTTTAATGTAGTGTTGAGGTGGTATTTTAATGTAGTGTTAAGATGTTATTTTGAGGTGTTTTAATGTAGTGTTAAGATGTTATTTTGAGGCGTTTTAATGTAGTGTTAAGATGTTATTTTGAGGTGTTTTAATGTAGTATTAAGATGTATTTTGAGGTGTTATTTTAATGTAGTGTTAAGATGTTATTTTGAGGTGTTTTAATGTAGTGTTAAGATGTTTTTTGAGGCATTTTAATGTAGCGTTAAGATGTTATTTTGAGGTGTTTTAATGTAGTGTTGAGATGTTATTTTGAGGCATTTTAATGTAGTGTTGAGGTGGTATTTTAATGTAGTGTTAAGATGTTATTTTGATGTGTTTTAATGTAGTGTTAAGATGTTATTTTGATGTGTTTTAATGTAGTGTTAAGATGTTATTTTGAGGTGTTTAAATGTAGTGTTAAGATGTTATTTTGAGGTGTTTTAATGTAATGTTAAGATGTTATTTTGGTTTTTTTTTAATGTAGTGTTAAGATGTTATTTTGAGGCGTTTTAATGTAGTGTTGAGGTGATAATTTAATGTAGTGTTAAGATGTTATTTTGAGGTGTTTTAATGTAGTGTTAAGATGTTATTTTGAGGTGTTTTAATGTAGGGTTAAGATGTTATTTTGAGGTGTTATTTTAATGTAGTTTTAGGATGTTATTTTGAGGTGTTTTAATGTAGTGTTGAGGTGTTATTTTAATGTAGTGTTAAGATGTTATTTTGAGGTGTTATTTAATGTGGTGGAAATTGGAGAACGTAGTGATAATCATAGACCTTGGATTGATGCCTATTTGCAAAATTGAACCCAGAGCTAAACCTGTGCAGTACAAATGCATTGCCACTGTTTGTTTTACAAAAATATAAATGAAAGAGGTCTTGCTATACAGTGAAACCTGTTACAAAAAAACACTCAAGAGAACACATTGTATTCTTGATGAGCAGCTGTCTCTTTTTATGAAATGAACACAAATAAATATAGGTTACAATCTGTAGTGTGCAGAATATTGGAAATTATTAAGAAAATGGATACAAATAAATATGGGTAACTACTGTATATGTAGTGTGCAGTATTTTGGGGGAGTCAATTTTTGTGGTACATTGAGAATCAACTGTGTAAGAACTAGTCTACTGAAGGCATCTATTTTTTATGTACACACCTTTTCCATTTCTTTTTATTATGTACACACATTTTCCATTTCTATTTTATGTACAAACATTTTCCATTTCTATTTATTATGTACACACATTTTCCATTTCTATTTATTATGTACACACATTTTCCATTTCTTTTTATTATGTACACACATTTTCCATTTCTATTTATGTACACACATTTTCCATTTCTATTTATTACGTACACACATTTTCCATTTCTATTTATTATGTACACACATTTTCCATTTCTATTTATTATGTACACACATTTTCCATTTCTTTTTATTATGTACACACATTTTCCATTTCTATTTATGTACACACATTTTCCATTTCTATTTATTATGTACACACATTTTCCATTTCTATTTATTATGTACACACATTTTCCATTTCTATTTATTATGTACACTCATTTTCCATAATAATTACCTGATCTCTTAATATAATTTAAAGAAAAACTGGCAAAAATTTTAATAAACTTTCGTGTTCTTGATTTTAATACATTGATGGAATTTTGATGTACATGAATGTGTAATGTTAAGTCTTGATTTGATAATGGAAACTATTATATGACATTTCAATATGACAAGTTGGATTTGATAATGAAAACTATTATATGACATTTCAATATGACAAGTTGGATCTCATAATTTAAATTATTATATGAACATCCTTATCAAATATGTATACTGCTGGACTACTTTTATGGTATGTATACTGCTGGACTACTTTTATGGTATGTATACTGCTGGACTACTTTTATGGTATGTATACTGCTGGATTACTTTTATGGTATGTATACTGCTGGACTACTTTTATTGTATGCATACTGCTGGACTACTTTTATGGTATGTATACTGCTGGACTACTTTTATGGTTTGTATACTGCTGGACTACTTTTATGGTATGTATACTGCTGAACTACTTTTATGGTATGTATACTGCTGGACAACTTTTATGGGAAAACATTGTTCAGTTATTTTTTGTGTTAAATTTATGGCACAAAATCAGAGTACATGTTACTGTCATTTACAAGAAATTAAAGGTGTCTAACAAGGTATGTTTTATATCTTCTAGGTTCTAACCACAGAGAAGACTCTCGACTGGCAAGAAGAGTCAGAAAACCTTTTGACCAAAAATGCAGAGGGGACCATAGAGGACACTGTGCCTGAATCACCAGGTGACCAAAAATCAGCTGTTGCAGCTCAAGAGGAGAAAAATTCTACACCTGGCATGAATGCCAAAGCCTCTCAGGAAAATAATGTGACCTCAAGTACAGCATCTGTGGAGCAGCAGAATAATGTTAAACCAGTCACAAAGCTAATACCGACAGCATCGTCATCACATGATGAAGATGATTCAGCAGTTAGACAGAGAAAATCAGCCACACCAAGGTTGGTTTTATAGCACTGTATTTTACTGGCAATGGTGACATCACAAATGATTTTGTTATACATGTAGTTTTTTTTTTTAGCTCTGGCTGTAAGGCCTTTGAAGCTTATATTATGGCCTACCACTTTAGATTACATACAAGGTGTTTTTTAGATTACATACAAGGTGTTTTTTAGATTACATACAAGGTGTTTTTTAGATTACATACAAGGTGTTTTTTTAGACATACAAGGTGTTTTTTAGATTACATACAAGGTGTTTTTTAGATTACATACAAGGTGTTTTTTAGATTACATACAAGATGTTTTTTAGGTGTTCGCTAATGGTTGAAATCCTTTTACACTAATTAGGTGATTTTGCATTTGAATGGCTGAGTTTTTTCTACGGCTATGGAGGTTGTATTTCAGACTCTGTGTGTGTGTGTGTGTGTGTGTGTGTGTGTGTGTGATTAAAATTTTTAACATAGCTTTAACAATTTTTCAGTCATATCTACCTACCCACCTACCTATTTATCTATCTCTGTCTATCTGTATGTATGTATGTATGTATGTATGTATGTATGTCTGTGTGTCTGTCTGTGATAACCAACATAGCTATCTTTTTGATGATTGACACAATTTTATTTCCCTTTGCAGTGCAGGCAGTGAATTTGGTCGTGGACGTATTCAGCTTACATTGCGCTACAGTTCACAGAGGGAGAGAATGATTGTAGTTGTTCATAAATGCCAGTGAGTATAATAGTTATCTCTAACAAATCATTTTGATTGCAGATCCTAGCACAGTATTCCCTTATTTTCTGACCCTTACTATATTGAATTCCTTGTTTTCTACAATAGATGTTGTACCAGTTTTGTTTTTTCAGCTTTTTCTATTACATTTGAGTCATCTACAGCACAAGAGAAGTATAATCAAATAGAAATGAGACTTAGTTCTGTCCTAAAGAAATAGTGATATGACATGAAGGGATAGTGACTTAGTCATGTCATGAAGGGATAGTGACATAGTCATGTCATAAAGGGATAGTGACATAGTCATTACATAAAGGATAGTGATATCATCATGTCATAAATGAATGGTGTCATGTCATGAAGGGATAGTGACATAGTCATGTCATAAAGGGATAGTGAAATAGTCATTACATAAAGGATAGTGATATCATCATGTCATAAATGAATGGTGTCATGTCATGAAGGGATAGTGACATAGTCATGTCATAAAGGGATAGTGACATAGTCATTACATAAAGGATAGTGATATCATCATGTCATAAATGAATGGTGTCATGTCATGAAGGATAGTGATATAGTCATGTCATAAATGAATGGTGGCATGTCATGAAGGATAGTGATATAGTCATGTCAAGAGGGAATAGTGTCAGTTGACAGAGTAAGATTTTACAGAATCCTATCCTCTTCCTGAATGATGACTCTCCTGATTCATTGATAGATTTCTAATGATGTCTAGCTGGTCCTAGATAAACATGGTGCCAATCTGAAATCCAATATGGCTGCCATAGCAGACATTTTGAAAATGTTGTTAACACCAATCCACCTGAATGCGAAAGTATTTAAACATGGTGTTTTTAATCATCATCATCATCATCAGTCTCTTGACCTAGTGTGGTCATTGAGGCACTGTGCTGCTGAACATCTGACCAGTTCCCTCCACTTGATGATGCCTGTGTCTCTGCAATACTTTACCTGGTCCATTTTGTGATGTTTGTCAATCCACTTTTTTATCTGTCTACCTCTCCTTCTACCACAATGGATGCTATCCTGCAGGACTGTTGTGAATAGACTGGCTCTAGTGACATGGCCATACCAATTCAGCTTTCTCTTCTTGACAGTGGTGAGGAGGTCATTATAATGGCCTACTTTTAGCCTGATGGTGTTACACACTTCTTCATTTGTGATGTGATCCATGTAAGAGATGCTAAGGATGGTCCTGTAGCATCTCATTTAAGTGCATGGATTCTTCATTATAATTCTGCTGTGAAGGTCCAGGCCTCACATGAATACAAAAACATTGAGATGACAATAGTCTGATTTTAGGTTTCAGACAGATATTCTTGTCTCTCCAGATGGGTCTTAGCTTTGACATAGTAGCTGTTGTTTGTGCTGTTTGTGATAAAATTTCTGCTCTTGATCCTTCTTTGATGATTACGGAACCAAGATATTTGAACTGGTTCACTATTTCCCATTCCTGTCCTCTGACTTTAATCTTGGTTGAGATTTGTTTGCCACTATTTGTCATCAGCTTAGTCTTCTTGGCAATTATCTCCATGTCAAATCTGGAAGATGTTTTATCCAGGTTCTTCACTAAACTGGCAAGCTCATCTTCACTGCCTGCTAGCCCATTAATGTCGTCTGCAAAGTGGAGGTTGGTGATGTTATGCCCTCCAATGCTGACTGTCCCACAATGGTTCATGATGCTAATTAGAGCTGCATAGTGTGGGTGACAGGAGACAGCCTTGATGTGACAGGAGACAGCCTTGATGTGACAGGAGACAGCCTTGATGTGACAGGAGACAGCCTTGATGTGACAGGAGACAGCCTTGATGTCCTCTGTTTTCTGGAACCAGTCCCCCACCTAGCCTTGGGCAATTAATACAGCTGCTTAGTGGTATTGGCTAGCTTATGACCTGTATTGTACTTCTTCATTTTTGCCCACAATGCCTCATGCCTCACTCTGTCAAAAGCCTTTTTGAGACATATGAACACATGATAGATGTCTTATTGATGTTGCAAGTAGTTTTCACACAGAACCCTGAGATTGAATATTTGTTCTATTGTTTTTCTTCCACTCTGGAACCCAGTGTTTTCTTCAGCGATTATTTCTTCTGCTTGTGGTTTCAGTTTGTTAAAGATGATCAGCATCACCCTACTAAAATGGCTGATCAGACTGATAGTTCTTTAATTTTGGCACAGCTGGAGATTGCCTTTTTGAGGGAGTGTTATAATCAGTGACTGGGTCACTGCATTGGCCATTCACCTGTCTGCCAGATCTTGTTGCAGATTTTTGTTAGTAGTTCTATCACTGATTCCCACATTCTTGATAAGTTCAGCTGGGATGTTGTCTACTCCAGCTGCCCTCCCATTCTTCAATGCTCTTATTGCTGACTCCACCTCTTCCTTGAGAATGGGGAAAGCATCATTTGTGGAGTTTGCAACTTCAAGCATCTCTGGGTCTCCTGAGAACTGATGGTTGTACAGTTCTTTGCAATACTCAGTCCATCTTTCTGCAGTGTCACTTGCTTCTGCGAGGCATTTTCCATTTTCATCTTGAATGGTACTGACTCTTTGTTGTTTGTGTCTGGTGAGGTCTTTCACAATTTGGAATGCCTTTTTGCTGTTATTATTTATCAGACTGTTTTCTGTTTCTGTGCACTTTTGTCCAATCCAATCTTCTTTTGCTTTCAAATATTTTATTCTGATATTCTTGTTTATATCTCGGAACTCCATTGCCCCTGTTGTGTGTCTGGTGTTTTTGAGCTCTCATCTGGTATCACACAGATTCAAAATCTCTTCTGTAACCCAGGGTTTTTTCTTTGGGCAATAGAGGCCAATGATGTCCTCAGTAGCTGTTGTTATGACTGTGTTGAAAGTGTCTGTCATCCATCAACATCCATCACATGGAGTGGAGCAAATTTTCCTCCAATTGTGGCTTGGAATGACTTGTAGATGTTAGGTTCCTTCAGTTGCTCAAGGTTGAGCTTGATGTTCTTTGGCTTGTTAATTTTCAGAAGTTCTTAATCATGAGGTTGTGGTCACTCCCAAGATCAGCACCTGTGAACATCCATGTTTTTGCTCTATTGATGCCAGATTGGTAACAGTTTTGAACCAGTATGTAGTTGATCTTGTTATGATGGGTTCCATTTGGTGTATACCGTGTCCAGCATCATGAATTTTATTTAATGTTGGCCCAGGGTCTTGGTACCAAGTTGTTGTAGCTTGCGAACTCACGCAGCTGTCTCCGTTTTTCATTTGCAAGCTCATTGCGAGAAGGCCCACAATGATTTTTTCAGTCTTTAAGAGCATCTTTTCCAATTTAGGCATTCCAGTCTCCTTGGATGATGAGGATGCTTGTTTAGAATACCATGGAATTTGTTGTAAAACTCCTCTATTTCTTCAGCATCATGATCATTAGTTGGAGTGTAGACTTGGATAGTTGTGATGCTTTCAGACGAATGGAAATGAGTCTGCTGGATATGGGGCGGCATTCAAGCACAGATCCCTTGATGGCTTTGTTTACACTGAAGCCGATGCCATTTATAGACTTGTCCAACTCTCCACTATAGTATAATATAGGCCCAATTTCAGTTTGGTTTTTTTCTCCTAGAGCTTTCCATCTGACTTCACAGAGATCACATCATGTGCCATGTGTAGTGTTCCAGCTCATATGTCAACTCTTGGAGTCTTCCAATTTGAACCAGAGTATATTGCCAGAGTATATTGTTCCAGGTGGCAATGGCAATGCTCTGATTTTATTCAAAGTACCAGTAGCACACTTGTCACCTCTGTACTGGTAGAAAACAGTAGGCATGCTCCTTGCTGACCCAGGCGACGACCAATCCAGTATGGTAAGTTCAGATTTGTTCAGCATTATCGCTGTGTCTCGGGCAAAAGTTGTCTGGCGGAGCCCATCCCTCTTTAGACCATGGAGTTGCTAAAATGGGATGTAGTACATTGTCCAGCTGCCTTAGGGTCTCCACTTTTGATTATCTTATAGGGTTTACTCCCTTAGCCTTTGGCTAACCAAAGCTGACCTGCAAGGCAGCACGAGACTCATGTATGGGTGCGTGCATCCATTTCCCGAGTAGATGAAGCATCTGCCACTGCGCAGAATATGGTGTTTAGTTTTGTCTCGGATGAAATTGTGCCAATCAGACATCCAATATGTTTGACACTTCTGGCAGGTAATAGCTTTCTATCACACTTATGTCAGGCAGTAGGTTTGTGTCACACTGCTGTCAGACATTGGTTTACACCCTCTGTATTGTTCTTGAAAAACTCTAGTATTTCCAGAGGTACTTGAATTGAAGCTGGTGAAAGGTTTTATAACATCATGTGATAAATGAATGATTAATGATAACATCATGTGATAATTGTGCAATTTAATAATTTTCTGATTATTTCAGGGGTTTGCCAGCCATGGACAGAGATCATTTATCAGACCCATATGTCAAGTTATACCTTTTACCTGACAAGTCCACCAAGGGCAAACGTAAGACTAAAGTCATCAAGGATAACCTTGACCCCATCTATGATGAAACGTAAGTTCTTTGGATGTCTGTTATTGATATTGACTTGCATGGAATCTGCATTTGTTTTGAGTTGAAATATATTAGCTAATTGGATGCCAGAGTATTTAACTTTTGAAAAGTGGTATTTGTTCATAATTTATATAAATGAGGATCCAAATTCATATTTTTCACAGGTGGTCTGCATAGTATATACATGTACCATATACATGTAGCATGTTTATCTAGGAGCCTACCTTCTGAGTGTTTTTCTTTTTAGATGAGGTGAGCTTTATTTAAGTCCATATTTGACAGAAATCATGAAGTCAAAAATTTGATATCAGTTATAAAATTCATAACATCAAGATAGGGTTGTAGGACAGGTGATGCATATTAGATCTTGTTGTTTTACATCACAACACAATATAGGTCACTGGAGCAGTAGTTTTACATCACAACACAATACAGGTTACTGGAGCAGTAGTTTTACATCACAACACAATAAAGGTCAATTAAGCAGTAGTTTTACATCACAACACAATATAGGTCACTGAAGCAGTAGTTTTACATCACAACACAATACAGGTCAATTAAGCAGTAGTTTTACATCACAACACAATATAGGTCACTGGAGCAGTAGTTTTACATCACAACACAATATAGGTCACTGGAGCAGTAGTTTTACATCACAACACAATATAGGTCACTGGAGCAGTAGTTTTACATCACAACACAATACATGTCAATTAAGCAGTAGTTTTACATCACAACACAATATAGGTCACTGGAGCAGTAGTTTTACATCACAACACAATATAGGTCACTGGAGCAGTAGTTTTACATCACAACACAATACAGGTCAATTAAGCAGTAGTTTTACATTGCAATACAACTGCTCAGGAGGCCTAGTGGTTAGAGTGTCCACCTCGTATGCGAGAGGTCATGGGTTTGATCCCTGGCCGAGTCATACCAAAGACTTACAAAAATGGTACTGACAGCTGCCTCACATGGCACTCAGCATTAGGAGGTTAGTGTTCAGACTGGTCAGCCATGTATCAAGATAATGTGACTAGGTGGGATATCATGCTACATGTCTGTGGCATGATGCCCCAGTGCTAGACATCACTATAAACTGTCACACTGCATTCATCATAGCTTCGTTAAAAGCCAAGTCATACACACACATACACAAACAATCAAACAAACACATCACAATACTGTTAAGGTCACAAGAGCAAAATCTGAAAATATTAGGCCAGTTTCAAACAGATTACAACCATTTACCTTGTACCTATTGACATAATCTCAATATCTACTCCTAAACTTCAATAAGTTCTTAGAGTGCCATGATCAGAGCACACCTCCCCACTTCTCTGTACCCTTTACTGGCTATCCATTTGATCCAGAATCAAACACAAAATTTGTTCTCTGTGCTACATTTTACTGAGGCTCCAGTCCAACATACCAATCCTGCCTCACCCATGTGTACACAACAGCAAGATACTTACTCTCCTCTTCTGACAAATTTATACTTATTATTCCCACTATGAGATTGAAATTATAAGGACAATGTTCTTTTGCATACAAGGTCTCAGCAACGTGGAACGAATTGCCCATTGCAATTAGACACAAAGACACAGTTATTCTTTTCAAGAGTGCTGTTAAAAATCGCCTTTTTCGACTGCAAGAACAAACCTAAAGACCTAACATTGTTTCCTACCTTAAATATTTTCAGTATGTTTTTGTTTTCTAATTTCATGGTGCTTGTTGTTTGTTTTGGTAGCTGTCACAGAATTAGGCGAAAATTAATTTTATTTCTTCTTGAATTACAAACTAATTTCACCATTTTCTTTTTGTTTCGTCGTACATGCATTACCTGGGGTGAATAAGTGTTTTTTTCCAAGGTAAATGACGTGTAGCGATTTGCAAGTGCCTGACTACGAATCACTTGAAGTCAGGAACATTAGAATCACGGGGTGCACGGTAATTTTGCCATGAATTCTGCTCACCTATTTGAAGATATATAAGGCAGAATATTTCTGATAATATTACGGGACCAAAAGTATCTTATCACAGGAAAGATAGCTCGTCATTCTTTCTCCAGCCAAAGGGGTGTGTTAAATTTATATTTCGTTTTATTGTGAATTTTATTCAGTTTATCATTTCATGTAATGATGCCTTTATTACAATGCAGATTTAAACGTGGAATATTTGGAATTACTAGTCACTATTAGACTTTATATGCAATAGCGTAATCTAAGTTGTAGATTGTTTTAGAAAAAAACTATTATTAGTTTGGTCTCTTTATTGTAGCTGATATTGTAGTGGAGCATCTCTGATATTGTAGCAGAGCATCTCTGAAATTGTTGCTGATTGTAGCTGAACGTCTCTGAACGTATCTGATTGTAGCTGAACGTCTCTGAACGTATCTGATTGTAGCTGGACGTCTCTGAATGTCTCTGAATTGTAGCTGAATGTGATTAATTGTGCCATTTAATTGTGCGATCGAATATAGGTATCTGACTGTCTGTCTGTCGGATTGTCTGTCCATCTACATCTATTGTGATGTGTAAATATCCGGAAATCTAGAAGTCTGAGTGTCGGAGCTGTCTAGAGGTGTAAACATCCGGGGTGGCATCTAGGTATTTGGGAACGTTGGTTCTAGTAGATGCTGTATGCTGTCTGTACGTATAACTGTGGTGGATCCGTGAAGGGCAAGTGACCGATAAAAGTATTGAGTCAACCCTAGGTATTCGGAGAAGCTGGGCGGCGATTCAATAGTTGGTGAATCGTACGGTTATACAGGGTCGAGACACGTGTGTGTTGCAATTGTACTACAATTGAATACATTGTTATATTTACATAGTTACTTCAAATCACAGTAGTATTTCAAGGGATTACATGAATCTCAATAAAAGTTAGCAACTTTATTAAATACATGTATATGTTCGTGCTAGTTGTCGCAATCCATACGTGCAATAGTATAGTTTGATGTTTTGTATTTGTTATCGCAATTTATACTTGCGGTAATATAACTTTTGTAAAGGTTCCTTGGATCTGTGTATAGTCCAAGAGATTCCTTTGTATCTGTGTATTAATATTTAATTTATTCATGTATTGTGAATGGTTGTGAGTGTAATTGTGGGTTGAACGCATGAGTTATTGTGTTGATACATCATTATTTTTCATTAATAATTTATTTCATAAATTTATATTTTCTTTCACATATTGTGTTTGTGTTGTTCATTTAATCCACCATCCACTCGGTAATAATTCTGTTACAGCAGCCATATCTTTGTATATGTTTTAAATCGCTTAGAGCTTCTAAAGATTAGGTACTATACAAAGTCCTTATTATTATTACTATTATTATTATTATTATTATTATTATTTATAATGGTTTTTTTCTCCATTTTTTAAGCATTTACATGTTTATAATGGGTTTGGGGCTCCCAAATAGCCAAGTGGTCTAAAGCACTCACCGTTAAAAATCACTGCCATCTCACCTGTCTATTGATTTGAGTCTTGGGCTTGACCAATATGGGTAAATGGGAGAGTTTGCCATTACCTTCCAGTGGATAAGTGGTTCATTCCGGGGTTCTTCCTTCACCACTACTGGCTGCCATGTATAGCCGGATAATGTGCTGAAAATAATGTTAAGTCCCACAACAAGAACCTAATGTTTTTTTCTTCATTTAACATGTAATTACATTTATGTAATGGTTATTTCATTTACCATGTAATTACATTTTAGTTTTTTATTTACCATATAATTACATTTATGTAATGTTTTTTTTCCATTAATTTGTAATTATATTTATGTAATGGGACTTTTTCATTTACCTACATGGTAAATATGTAATTACATATTACATTTATGTAATGTTTTTTTTTTTCATTTTGTCATGTAATTACATTTATGTAATGTTTTTTATATTTACCATGTAATTACATTTATGTAATGGTTTTTTTAAATTTCTTTCTCATTTTATGATTAATGGTTACCAATTCATCCTTATTGCAAAGGTAAAATGATCTCCAAACAAGATAACACACTGGTATCACTGTGACAGATTTGCTACGATGTATTTGTCCTTAAAATTTTTGACAGTGTACCTGTTGATTTGCTATGATGTATTTGTCCTCACAATTTTTGACAGTTTACCTGTTGATTTGCTACGATGTATTTGTCCTTAAAATTTTTGACAGTGTACCTGTTGATTTGCTATGATGTATTTGTCCTCACAATTTTTGACAGTTTACCTGTTGATTTGCTATGATGTATTTGTCCTCACAATTTTTGACAGTTTACCTGTAGATTTGCTATGATGTATTTTTTCCTTATACTTTTTGACAGTTTGCC
Source organism: Unio delphinus (assembly GCA_029339505.1). Classification (NCBI taxonomy): domain Eukaryota; kingdom Metazoa; phylum Mollusca; class Bivalvia; order Unionida; family Unionidae; genus Unio; species Unio delphinus. The sequence continues at coordinate 392,158 of JAQISU010000343.1, forward strand.
TGTAGAATTGTTTCCTTTTGTATTGCTTGATAATCTACATTAGTGATAGTTTACAGTTAAAAGAACACAAAGACTTATAAAAATGCAAGTTTTCAACAAATAGAAAAAGGTTTTACATGTATGAAATATAATAATAATAAAAATAATAATAATAATAATAATAATAATAATAATAAAAGTAATAACAATAAAAGTAATAATAATAATAATAATAATAAAAGTAATAACAACAACAATAATAATAATAATAATAATAATAATAATAATAAAAGTAATGATAATAATTACCCATTTGTTGAATTATGATGATAAAATACAGGTATGGATGTGTTAAATAAGACTGCATTATGAATTACAGATAATAAGGTGTTAAATAATTTAATTAAAGCTGGATTGTGAAATTCAGGTAAGGAGGTGTTAGATAAGGCTATATTATAATAATCAGGTAGAAAGTGTTAAATATGACTGAATTATAAAATTCAGGTGAGGAAGTTTTAAATGATGCTGATTGAAATATGAAATCAATCAGGTGCCCACAGTAAGTGGATGTATGAATAACTCCTATTAAAACAATCAGGTGCTCACAGTGTGTGTTGTTATATGTAAGTATGTGTTATGTGTAAGTGTGTTATTAAGTGTAAGTGTGTGTTGTTATGTGTAAGTGTGTGTTGTTATGTGTACATGTGTGTTATACGTGTGTGTTGTTATGTGTAAGTGTGTGTTGTTATGTATAAGTGTGCATTGTTAAGTGTAAGTGTGTGTGTTATGTGTAAGTGTGTGTTAAGTGTGTGTTATGTGCAAGTGTGCATTGTTATGTATAAGTGTGCATTGTTAAGTGTGTGAATTGTTATATTTAAGTGTGTTATTAAGTGTGTGTGGTTATGTGTAAGTGTGTGTTATGTGTGTGTGTTAAGTGTGCATTGTTATGTGTAAGTGTGCATTGTTAAGTGTGTGCATTGTTATGTGTAAGTGTGTTTTATTAAGTGTGTGTTGTTATGTATAAGTGTGCATTGTTAAGTGTGTGTTGTTATGTGTAAGTGTGCATTGTTAAGTGTGTGCATTGTTATGTGTAAGTGTGTGTTATTAAGTGTGTGTTGTTATGTGTAAGTGTGTGTGTTGTTATATGTAAGTGTGTGTTGTTAAGTTTGCATTGTTATGTGTAAGTGTGTGTTGTTACGTGTTTAGGCCCTCATAAGAAGTAGAAAGAAAACAGTGAGGACACCAAGCTTTGTAATATTTAACAAATAATTTATTTCCCTTGAAAATCAAGGTAAAAGTTAGAATAAGAACTTAGTTTTAACAATGAAATTCAAAAATATACCAAGAATAATCCAAGAATTAAAAAAATAGAAGTCCTAGTACATGTAATAAAATGTTCTAATGAATCTCGTGTTTGAGTCCCGCCAAAATCCAAAATGGAGCCCACAGTAAATGTGTGTATAAATAACTCTTATGAAATCAATCAGGTACCCACAGTAAATGGATGTATAAATAACTCTTTTCAGGTTTGAATTTCAAGTTCCTCAAGGAGAAATAAACAGCCGTAGTTTGGAGGTGACAGTGAATAATGACAACACATTCAAACAGGACTTAATTGGCATGATTGTTATAGACCTGCAGAATCTGGACGTGACCAAAGCCCTCACTGAATGGTAAGAAAATGAATTATCAAAAGTCAATACATTGGATCTGTGTAATGTTAGATACTACAGCTCTCCATTGTTATAACACCCTTATAAAAGGATGTGTGTAATGTTAGATACTACAGCTCTCCATTGTTATAACATCCTTATAATGGGATGTGTGTAATGTTAGATACTGCAGCTCTCCATTGTTATTACACTCTTGTAAAGGGATGTGTATAAATGTTAGGTACTACAGCTCTCCATTGTTATAACACCCTTATAAAGGGATGTGTGTAAATGTTGGGTACTACAGCTCTTCACTGTTATTACACCCTTGTAAAGGGATGTGTATAAATGTTAGGTACTACAGCTCTCCATTGTTATTACACCCTTGTAAAGGGATGTGTATAAATGTTGGGTACTACAGCTCTTCACTGTTATTACACCCTTGTAAAGGGATGTGTATAAATGTTGGGTACTACAGCTCCATTGTTATAACACCCTTATAGAGGGATGTGTGTAATGTTAGATACTACAGCTCTCCATTGTTATAACACCTTTATAAAGTGATGTGTGTAATCTTAGATACTACAGCTCTCCATTGTTATAACACCCTTATAAAGGGATGTGTGTAAATGTTAGATACTACAGTAACAGTTCTCCATTGTTATAACACCCTAAGGATATTTGTAAATGTTGGATACTACAGTGATTTTACTTTGTTATAATATATTCAGCAGCCTGGATGCCAATTAATATGTTATAACCTATTCCACAGTTATGGTTCCTAATTACTGAGTTATTAAGGATTTAGGTTGTATGTTTGTGATTGAAAACATTTCCTTTGGCAAAAAAATTTTCAGACAGCATTTCATTTTGAAAACAGCAAAATAGGAGTTTCAGGAGTTGTGTCTTTATTGCAGGATTTTTTTTAGGGTCTTGAAGTTACCAGCATCCACTAGGATAATGTATCTTTAAGTTTGCATAAATTGAAAAGGCTGCTTTTGTATTGCTTATTGTTGCTTTTGACTATTATCACCTTCGGAAAATCTTAACCAATACAAAACTATTCTTGTTTTTCTGACATAGGTTTGATCTGAGACCAGAGAGTAAAGGACAGCGACCAGTCTCCATAGAAACAGATGTCTGAAAGATTAAAGCCATGACAGAGAAAGAACACTGATTCAACACTTTGACAACTGTTAAAGTGTTGAATTTGATATTTTATAATACCAGTCTTCATAACATTTTGAAATGTATTTTTTTTGGTGATAATTTTAATACCAGTCCTTAAGGCACAGTTTAAAATGATGTATTTTTATGTGATATTTTATAATACCAGTCTCAAGGCACATTTTAAAATAACAACAAAAAATAGACAAGAAGTAGATTATTAAATATACTGCAAATCGTTCGTTTCTAGTAAAGGACCTATATGAATTGAATGGGTTACAAATCAGTTTTAGTAAGGATCTTTATGAATGGAATGGTTCGCTTATTAGTTTTAGTGAAGGGCCTATATGAATGAAATGGTTTACAAATCAGCCTTAGTAAGGGACCTTTTTGAATGGAATGGTATACAAATCAGTTTTAGTGGAGAACCTTTATGAATGGAATGGTTTACAAATCAGTTTTTATAAAGGACCTTTATGAATGGAATGGCTTACATATCAGTTTTGGTAAAAGACATTTAAGAAATGTATGAATAGAATGATTTACAAATCCGTTTTAGTGAAGAGCTTTATGTTTTTTTTAGAATGGTTTACAAATAGGTTTTATTAAAGGACCTTTTGGAATGGAATGTTTAAAAATGAGTTCTAGTAAATGAGCGTTATTAATGGAATGGTTTTACAAATCAGTTTTAGTGAAGGGCCTTTGTGAATGGAATGGTTTACAAATCAGTTTTGGCAATGGACCTATGTGAATGGAATGGTTAAAAATCAGTTTTAGTAAAGGATATAAAGGAATGGAATCATTTACAAATCAGTTATAGTAAAGAGTCTACATGAATGGAATGGTTTACAAATCAGTTTTAGTGAACTACCTATGGAAATGGAATGGTTCAAAGTCAGTTCTAGTAAATGAGCTTTATGAATGGAATGGTTTACAAATCAGTTCTATTAAAGACCTACATGAATGGAATGGTTTACAAATCAGTTTTAGTAACTGGATTATAGGAATGGAAGCAAAAAGTTGAACACATCAGTAAAACTAAGGATTAAACAACAATTTCCTCTTTATCTCCTGATGTCTTAATTTCTACCATGATTGCTCATAGAGAAGATGACTTGTTAATTGTGCCTTTAAATCTGATTGGGTTAAATTTGCAGGTAAAGGATCCAGGTAAATGCAATCCATTATGTCATATACTTTGTTGAATAAAATTAATTAACTACTAGAGTTATTAATTAATTAGTTGTACCTATTCTGGTCCAAAATATTCGAACAAACTAAAACATGTCATTTTAACAGATAGTAGTGGAATCTGTGTGTTTTGATGTGTAACAAATATGGCTACTATAGGGACATACTCTAAATTTTTTGAAAATCATATGTCCACTTTTTGATGTTGATCACATAAATTTTAGTATATGAATCAACAAATATGTCTTTTGTACATGGTTTTTCTTTTTATAAACTCTGAATTAATTTTATACAGCAGAACTGCTTGCTTAATATGTCATGCATAGTCAAACTTGACATTTGTATTGGACTTTTTTTGTTTACCAGAAAGTATATTTTGTTATATATTTTGTATCTGCCAATCTTGTCACGACAACTGGAGTCATGGTTGAGAAACCTTGTAGCAGATGGGGGAGAAGTTTCAAACGCTGCCTGTAGTGAAATTTTCTATCATACTTGCCCAAATCTGTACATAGAATGGGAAGGACAGACAGTACATCCTCACCATAAAGTCACCTCAGTATAAGGCAATCATGTTTATAAGGACATGGATCCCCTGCCATTATTGCTAGGAGTTTGTATGAAATGAAGTTGTCCACTTTAATGAGTGGCATTATAGCGAGGGCAGACTTTGATTTAGTATTATTGGGAAAGTCTGATCTAGACAATTAAAAATTGTTTGATTAGTGGATTTTTTTTCATCTTTTTTAATGTAGTCTTGTAGTTTTTAAAAGCCTGCAATAGAGTAATGCTAAGTATTGTTTATGTGTTCAAGGTTGATCTAAAGTTCTGGTTCTTGTTTCTTTTTGTGGATCTTACAATAGACAAAATCATGATTCCAAACTAAAATACTCAACATTTTGTATTTTCTTAATGGCAAGGTTAACCGGTGCAACGGTGCATTAGATTTTGCTTATTATTTCAACATTAGGTGAGAATTTTAGAAATTCTTTCATTTTGGAATATATCTTGTGTTAAAACAAAAGATACAATGTATAATAATATATTAAAATATTTTTTGCATACAATATAATGTGTTTACATATCTGTTGTTTAAACAACTTTCTAAGCAACGATGATTTTCAGTCTTGTATAGTGTATATAGGATGCCAGAATAAGAAAGTTTATTAAAAGTATTTATATATTTAATGTGGTGAAATCATGTTATGCCTAGAAGACATATCAAACCAGGAATATAACAAGTGTAAAAACAAACAATTAAGATATCCTATATTTTGTTACCAATAGAAATACACAAATATGCAAAAAAAAGCTTTTTATAAAGCTAATTGTGAGGAGATAATATTTTTCATATAGAGAATTTCACCATTTTTGTAAAAGTTTGAACTTTATTTGGAATAATGCTATGGGTTTTATTTGTTGTATTTTCTTGTGTGTACTATGTGACCAACTCCAAAAATCTTAGAACCCATTGCACAGATTAGGGTGTACCTGTTTGTTCTGCTTATGCTTAAAAGTGTCATATATTGGCATATCAGGGTTGTTCTGCCTCTGCTTACATGTGAACAGGACAGATCCAGTTTTACAGGTATGTCATGTACAGGTAGATCAGGGTGTACTTGTTTGTTCTGCTTACTCTTACAAGTGAACAGGACAGATCCAGTTTTACGGGCATGTAATGTACAGGCAGATCAGGGTATTTACATTTTGCTCTACCTATGCTATCAAGCAAACAGTACAAACCCAGATATACAGGTGCACAATACATGTCAATATACTCTAAGTGCATAGAAGAATCATATTTGCAACCATAGTACACACATTAATGTAAATAATTGTTCTTGCATTTTATGAAAGGAATCTCGACATGTAAATAATTATTTGGCAACCTATTGTAATATTGCATTGGGGAAGTACAGTATCCAGTTCCTTCCATGTAACTAGTGGGGTGAGGCAGGGAGGTGTTCTTTCACCATTGTTATTTAATATATACATACATGAGTTAAGCCACAAGTTGAGTCAGTGTCACATGGAGATACATTTGACACCAAACATTTTATTTGTTAACAATCTTAGTTTTGCTGATATGGAACCGGTTTAATGAAGTTATTAAAGAAATTTGAGACTATCATGTAAGGCATCAAATCAATCAACTTCTTTCAAAATACTTTCTGTACTTCTTCGTGGTCTTACATATGTTAACAGTTACACATATTTTAAAATTCATTTCTGAGATGCTGAGGATATGATGAGATGTTACAAATTTTTGAGAACATTCTTTTATATACATGTTGAAATTGTTATTTGAATATCAAAATTAAACATTTTATTACTCCACAGGTATTGTGGACAAACATTTCTGAATGTATGAAAAGAAAAGTAGTTATTATAGCTATTAGGGCCTAACCGACTTTTGATCCGGAAATCGGATTCCACCGGATAGTATGAACTTCCGATTAATCGTGGTCGGACAAGGCAGGAATGACCGATTCGGATAATAAAAATAATAAAGTTGAATTTCTATAGCACCGTGTCTAAAACTTCGTGTCATTCGATAGTGCGTTAATAAAGTTAAGTAAGAAGTCAGAAAAGTTCAATATGGTCAACACAACCACGCTGTGAGACAATCTATTTGAACGGACGGGTGAAAACCAGAAATGAAGCCGGATATGGTAAAGTACTAAGTAACATGCTAGACACGGCAAAACCAGATACCAGAAACCCGGAAACGAAAGATGAAATTTTGTAGAAAAAAAAATACAGATTTAGCATTTCCAATTAATTGAATCGTATCCGGAATTGGAAAAATTTCATGCCCAAAATTCGGAATCGGAAATCAGTAGAAAAATGCTAATCGGTTATGCCCTAATAATTGTCCTTTTCTTTTAAGCCTTTCTAGATAGAACAGTGCCTTTTAAATTATAAATTAAATTTGTTTTTAAATTATAATGTATTCAGTTTTGAATAATTATTGAGAAGTTTGTGTTTTCAATGATGACAAGAATATCAAATAGTAAAAATTGTATCTTGAAATCTCTGGAACTATGACATTTGTTTACATTCTCTAATTATGGATAAATGGAACTGATTTTCTCTTTAGATGTCTTAAAATTTTGTATTGTTTACAATACCAGGCACAGTCTTTAGTTGAAGATGTGTCTTTGTATTAGACATGTGATAGCTATGATAGTTTATGTTTAAAATACTTTTTTATTTAATTAAGATGTATGTACAATGCAGTCTGAAATAAAGCCTAATGTATCTTATCATATCTTGCTGTATTTTATCATATCTTATTAGCATTTTAATCAACAAATGGGAACAATTCATATCACCTCTAATATACCGTTATGTATTAGTTACATTATAATTAGGGAATTTGTTTGGTTTTCATAGAATGTTTGTATAAGATTATCTGTGTATACATATCGAATAATCCAAGTAATGGAAATTATTATAAATTTTTGTTCCCTAAATATTTCAATTTTATTCCAACATTTTCAAGCAGAGAAAACTGTTTCTCATGCATTGTTGAAATATATTATTGTATTAGATGGAAAATAAATTGTTTGCTAAAAAAATGTTTGATAAAGTGGTATTAGGCATAGTTCATCTCTGTGGTTGATAGCCTTGTATTGTGTAAATTGGATCTGACCTGTTCCACCTGTTAATTGGTTGAACAGTTGGGTCTGATCTGCTTTACATCTTGATTGGTTGAAAACATTGGGCTTGACCTGTTCTACATGTTGATTGGTTGAAAACATTAGGCCTGAGATGTTCTATATGTTGATTGATAATCTTTGTTGAAAATATTGGGCTGACCTGTTCTACATGTTTATATAAATAATTGATTGGATATATTAGATATTTGGAAAATTCTGTCTTCGGAGATCTAGGAATTAATGGTACATAAGTATTTTTCTGTATCTTACATATGAAAAAATTGATTTAGTTTCTGATATTTTGTGAGTATTAGGTTCAGACAGGTGTATAGCCATTATGAACTCTTCTTGAAATTACATATCAAAGACAATACACCTTTACATCTTAAAAGCACAGGATTTGTAACATTGCTTTTATTTTTGTGTGATGAGTATCAGACTCATCACCAGTGCATACTTTTGGTCCATATATTTAAAGTATTCTCAGATAATAGAATTTGTTTATTGCTGTTGTATGATAGATGGTCACCTGTTTTGAGAGTACTTGTTGTAGTATACATGTTTGTGCCTCGAATCACAGCATGTCCTGTCACATCCTGTCACATAGTATATGAATCACAATGTGTCCTGTCACATCCTGTCACATAGTATACGAATCACAGCATGTCCTGTCACATCAATGGCAAACAGTTCTTGCTCAGTAATTTTTCAAGAACTTCTTGCATCTAAACTATATTTGATATCAAGCCTGATGTTGATAAAGATTATAGTCAGGTTTTGCTTTTATGGTTTTCTGACATTTTCACAGAATTTGACTGAACATTTCCCTTCAGTGGAAGTATTCCCTAGAATAAATGGGAGATCTGTCATGGGTGCCCAGGTCCAAGGAGTTGTTGCTATGAAATTGAGTCAACTGCATGGAGTTACTACATTATTCAAACGATACAGTCTAATCTGATTATTCAGACAATGCAGTCTAATCTGATTATTCAGACAATTCAGTCTAATCTGATTATTCAGACAATGCAGTCTAATCTGATTATTCAGACAATGCAGTCTAATCTGATTATTCAGACAATTCAGTCTAATCTGATTATTCAGACAATTCAGTCTAATCTGATTATTCAGACAATGCAGTCTAATCTGATTATTCAGACAATTCAGTCTAATCTGATTATTTAGACAATGCAGTCTAATCTGATTATTCAGACAATGCAGTCTAATCTGATTATTCAGACAATTCAGTCTAATCTGATTATTCAGACAATTCAGTCTAATCTGATTATTCAGACAATGCAGTCTAATCTGATTATTCAGACAATGCAGTCTAATCTGATTATTCAGACAATGCAGTCTAATCTGATTATTCAGACAATACAGTCTAATCTGATTATTCAACAGATAACAATAGCGTCATCTGATTATTCAGTCTTATCTGATTATTCATATGATACAATTTAATCTGATTATTCAGACAATACAGTCTAATCTGATTATTCAGACAATTCAGTCTAATCTGATTATTCAGTCTTATCTGATTATTCATATGATACAATTTAATCTGATTATTCAGACAATGCAGTCTAATCTGATTATTCAGACAATGAAGTCTAATCTAATTATTCAAACAATGCAGTCTAATCTGATTATTCAGACAATACAGTCTAATCTGATTATTCAGACAGATAACAATAGTGTAATCTGATTATTCAGTCTTATCTGATTATTCATATGATACAATTTAATCTGATTATTCAGACAATACAGTCTAATCTGATTATTCAACAGATAACAATAGCGTCATCTGATTATTCAGTCTTATCTGATTATTCATATGATACAATTTAATCTGATTATTCAGACAATACAGTCTAATCTGATTATTCAGACAATTCAGTCTAATCTGATTATTCAGTCTTATCTGATTATTCATATGATACAATTTAATCTGATTATTCAGACAATGCAGTCTAATCTGATTATTCAGACAATGAAGTCTAATCTAATTATTCAAACAATGCAGTCTAATCTGATTATTCAGACAATACAGTCTAATCTGATTATTCAGACAGATAACAATAGTGTAATCTGATTATTCAGTCTTATCTGATTATTCATATGATACAATTTAATCTGATTATTCAGACAATACAGTCTAATCTGATTATTCAACAGATAACAATAGTGTCATCTGATTATTCGGACACAGATAATGCAGTCTAATCTGTTATATACAAATATTGTTATTTTAACAAAAAGTATATAAATTTGGAGTAATAACAAAACAATTGACTACATGCAAACAGTAATGTAATTTAATTAACTTCTTTGCTCTGAAGTGAATAATTTGTATTAAATTTCAAAAGTTGTTATTTACATTTTAAAATAATTGACCTCTTTTCTGATAAGATAGTTGAGAGGATGCAGTCATAATGATGAGATAACAAGTCAAAATAATGAGATGACAATTAAATGCAATCTGATGCAGTCATAATCATTAGATAACAATTTAATGCAATCTGATGCAGTCATAGGCATTGGATGACAATTTAATGCAATCTGATGCAGTCATAATCATTAGATGACAATTTAATGCAATCTGATGCAGTCAGTCATTAGATAACAATTTAATGCAATCTGATGCAGTCATAATCATTGGATGACAATTTAATGCAATCTGATGCAGTCATAATCATTGGATGACAATTTAATGCAATCTGATGCAGTCATAATCATTAGATAACAATTTAATGCAATCTGATGCAGTCATAATCATTAGATAACAATTTAGTGCAATCTGATGCAGTCATAATTGTTAGATAACAATTTAATGCAATCTGATGCAGTCATAATCATTAGATAACAATTTAATGCAATCTGATGCAGTCATAATCATTGGATGACAATTTAGTGCAATCTGATGCAGTCATAGTCATTAGATAACAATTTAGTGCAATCTGATGCAGTCATAATCATTAGATAACAATTTAATGCAATCTGATGCAGCCATAATCATTGGATGACAATTTAATGCAATCTGATGCAGTCATAATCATTAGATAACAATTTAATGCAATCTGATGCAGTCATAATCATTAGATAACAATTTAATGCAATCTGATGCAGTCATAATCATTAGATAACAATTTAATGCAATCTGATGCAGTCATAATCATTGGATGACAATTTAGTGCAATCTGATGCAGTCATAATCATTTGATAACAATTTAATGCAATCTGATGCAGTCATAATCATTAGATAACAATTTAATGCAATCTGATGCAGTCATAATCATTAGATAACAATTTAATGCAATCTGATGCAGTCATAATCATTAGATGACAATTTAATGCAATCTGATGCAGTCATAATCATTAGATAACAATTTAGTGCAATCTGATGCAGTCATAATTGTTAGATAACAATTTAATGCAATCTGATGCAGTCATAATCATTAGATAACAATTTAATGCAATCTGATGCAGTCATAATCATTAGATAACAATTTAATGCAATCTGATGCAGTCATAATCATTAGATAACAATTTAATGCAATCTGATGCAGTCATAATCATTAGATAACAATTTAATGCAATCTGATGCAGTCATAATCATTAGATAACAATTTAGTGCAATCTGATGCAGTCATAATTGTTAGATAACAATTTAATGCAATCTGATGCAGTCATAATTGTTAGATAACAATTTAATGCAATCTGATGCAGTCATAATCATTAGATAACAATTTAATGCAATCTGATGCAGTCATAATCATTAGATAACAATTTAGTGCAATCTGATGCAGTCATAATTGTTAGATAACAATTTAATGCAATCTGATGCAGTCATAATCATTGGATGACAATTTAATGCAATCTGATGCAGTCATAATCATTGGATGACAATTTAATGCAATCTGATGCAGTCATAATCATTGGATGACAATTTAATGCAATCTGATGCAGTCATAATCATTAGATAACAATTTAATGCAATCTGATGCAGTCATAATCATTGGATGACAATTTAATGCAATCTGATGCAGTCATAATCATTTGATAACAATTTAATGCAATCTGATGCAGTCATAATCATTAGATAACAATTTAATGCAATCTGATGCAGTCATAATCATTGGATGACAATTTAATGCAATCTGATGCAGTCATAATCATTGGATGACAATTTAATGCAATCTGATGCAGTCAGTCATTAGATAACAATTTAATGCAATCTGATGCAGTCATAATCATTGGATGACAATTTAATGCAATCTGATGCAGTCATAATTGTTAGATAACAATTTAATGCAATCTGATGCAGTCATAATCATTAGATAACAATTTAATGCAATCTGATGCAGTCATAATCATTGGATGACAATTTAATGCAATCTGATGCAGTCATAATCATTGGATGACAATTTAATGCAATCTGATGCAGTCATAATCATTGGATGACAATTTAATGCAATCTGATGCAGTCATAATCATTAGATAATGATTTAACAAGAAAATGTTGTCTGAACTTAAATTCAGCTAGATGTTACACTTGTTATAAATGCCTGAAGTGCAATTATTATGTGATACTCTATGTTAATAAACAGTGTTTTGTCAGAAATCATGACTGTTAATAAACAGTGTTTTGTCAGAAATCATGACTGTTAATAAACAGTGTTTTGTAAGAAATCATGACTGTTAATAACAGTGTTTTGTCAGAAATCATAACTGTTAATAAACAGTGTTTTGTCAGAAATCATAACTGTTAATAAACAGTGTTTTGTTAGAAATCATGAATTTATGTTGATATACAATGCTTTGTTAGAACTCAGGACTCGATGTTGATAAACAATGTTTTGTCAGAAATTTTCACTTAATGGTACATTGCCATCTCTATTACTCCAGATTCCAGGTAAATTCTCTATTCTTAAACATATATTGCAACGACAAAATTCTTAAAGAAAACCAACATGACCAAAGAGTCAAGTTAATTTTTTTTTATCAGTATACTAATATACTAGAATGTGCATAGATTATCAATCTTTAAATACTCTTTAATATGTAAATTTCTAGTGACAAGATCTGTCAGTTCTTTTGTAGTGATTTCTGAACTCGTTTACCATTTGTATAATTTTTATGGTGATAGTTTAATTAAGAAAGAGGGTTTTATATATATATATATATATATATATATATATATATATTATATATATATTTGTTTACATAAAACCTATATATGTATAGTTTTTACTCAATAACTCATTTACTTTTTGGAAAGTTAAATTATACTGTTAATTCCTATGTATATGTAATTTTTAAATAAATACTGTACTCATTATCTATCTTATCTATCTTTATGTGAATACAAGGTAAAAATACTAAATTCCCATAAAGGAAGAATGTAATGATGTTGCATCCTACAATTTCTTTGGCCTTAAACAATTTCATTGCCCCTGAAGAAAGAATGTAACAGTGTTTGATGTTACAGTTGTATGCATAAATTTCCATTGCCCTGAAGAAAGAATGTGACAGTGTTTGATGTTACATGTATGCATAAATTTCCATTGCCCTTAAGAAAGAGTGTGACAGTGTTTGATGTTACAATTGTATACATAAATTTCCATTGCCCTGAAGAAAGAATGTGACGGTGTTTGATGTTACAGTTGTATGCATAAATTTCCATTGCCCTGAAGAAAGAATGTGACAGTGTTTGATGTTACAGTTGTATGCATAAATTTCCATTACCCTGAAGAAAGAGTGTGACAGTGTTCGATGTTACAATTGTATGCATAAATTTCCATTACCCTGAAGAAAGAGTGTGACAGTGTTCGATGTTACAATTGTATGCATAAATTTCCATTACCCTGAAGAAAGAATGTGACAGTGTTTGATGTTACAATTGTATGCATAAATTTCTATTACCCTGAAGAAAGAATGTGACAGTATTAGATGACACAATTTTATGTGCCAAGCATTAATACATGCACCAGTAAAGGTAACACTTATTTATATCAATTTTTATATAAGAAAACAGATGTACCTGCACGTGTTTATGATACCAGTGTAACAACAAGAGCTGAAAATTCGTTTGGAACAATGTTATCGATTAATTTTAAGTAAATTTATTACATAATTATTTGGTTATTTCTTCATCAGTTTTTTTCTCTAACATACTTTGCTAGTTGAAGCATTCAAACCATGAAGATCATGTAAAAATCTTGATGTTTCTTCAGTTTTATCGGCCATTTTGTTTTCAAGTTGAGGAAGAAGAGGTTTAGTTGTTTCAGTTACAGGTCAGAATAAGTGTTGAGAATTTTCTGCATATTCCACCTGACATTGCTGGCGATCTTGTAATTTTTGCTTCACAGAATCACGGACTGGTAGGAAATTTTTAATTGCTTCTACTCGCTCTCGAGCTAATCTAGTTGTATACGTATCATTGACCATTTTATGATATATACAATACTGATTGAATTCACAGCAGCAGAGAGTGTGTGACCTTGAATAAGTGTCCGGGTCGTAAACATCTCGTGCATAATGAAACTAAACACACTAACGACTAATAAAGTAACAGAATTAAGAAACCCATTTACGTGTCTAGTCGTGCTCTTAGTACTCCACGACGCTTTGCTGGGAATCGCCTTTATGCTCGTTGTCCAGCTGGTGGTTCGTCCGCACAGGCTGCTGAATCCAGGCTTTACATGCTAGGTAGACAAAGACTAACTCACCGAGTGTTTAAGACCCGTCTGCTACCCTCAGCATGGTATAGCGAGCCAGTCGAGGAAGTTTTCCTGGGTTTGGCCACTGCACATGTTCTTGGAGCCACAGGTGAGAGCTGAGTGCCACGTGGCGATCAAAGGAGAGCTAGCTACCCCTGAAGGAAAATGACTGCTTGGCCAGCCAGAGGTGTTACCCCCTCCCAGGAAATCAATACACCCCTTATATAATTACTGTGATGTGACTACACTGGTGCCTGAATACGTAATTACTGGAATGCGTGTGCACTGATGCTTGAATACTAAACTACTGTCACGTGACTACACTGTTGCCTGAATACATAACTACTTGGATGCAAGTGCACTGATGCTTGAATACTAAACTACTGTCACGTGACTACACTGGTGCCTGAATACATAACTACTGGGATGCAAGTGCACTGATGCTTGAATACTAAACTACTGTCGCGTGACTACACTGGTGCCTGAATACATAACTACTTGGATGCAAGTGCACTGATGCTTGAATACTAAACTACTGTCACGTGGCTACACTGGTGCCTGAATACATAACTACTGGGATGCAAGTGCACTGATGCTTGAATACTAAACTACTGTCACGTGACTACACTGTTGCCTGAATACATAACTACTTGGATGCAAGTGCACTGATGCTTGAATACTAAACTACTGTCACGTGACTACACTGGTGCCTGAATACATAACTACTGGGATGCAAGTGCACTGATGCTTGAATACTAAACTACTGTCATGTGACTACACTGGTGCCTGAATACATAACTACTGGGATGCAAGTGCACTGATGCTTGAATACTAAACTACTGTCACGTGACTACACTGTTGCCTGAATACATAACTACTGGGATGCAAGTGCACTGATGTTTGAATACTAAACTACTGTCACGTGACTACACTGTTGCCTGAATACATAACTACTGGGATGCAAGTGCACTGATGCTTGAATACTAAACTACTGTCACGTGACTACACTGTTGCCTGAATACATAACTACTGGGATGCAAGTGCACTGATGCTTGAATACTAAACTACTGTCACGTGACTACACTGTTGCCTGAATACATAACTACTGGGATGCAAGTGCACTGATGCTTGAATACTAAACTACTGTCACGTGACTACACTGGTGCCTAAATACATAACTACTGGGATGCAAGTGCACTGATGTTTGAATACTAAACTACTGTCACGTGACTACACAGGTGCCTGAATACATAACTACTTGGATGCAAGTGCACTGATGCTTTAATTCATTACAGTGACGTGACTACACTGGTACTGAATACATAATTACATGTTGGTCCACGTTCTTTTCGGAATCCACACTGGCTTTCTGGCAGTAGCCCCTGGTCAAGGTGTGTAGTGGGGTGGTTTAGTATGATTCTGGCGAGTCTTTTTCCTGCAATTGAAAGTAAGGATATACTCCGGTGGTTGTCGCAGGCCTAGCGGTTCCCTTCGCGTTTATATCGGTGGATTATGGACGCGTCTTTGAATTCCTGGAGAATCGTCACTTGCTGCTACATCAGTAAAAACAGCTGGTGGAGCCTTTCTATCAGGGATGTGCCCCCTTCCTTGTTGATTTAGCTGGGATGGAGTCTGAATCAGGTGTTTTGCCACTGGTGAGCAGACGTATCGCTTTCTGTGTGTCCAGCAAGGTTGGAGTGGCATCCACGAGACTGTTTGGTTCTTGTGCATTTCAGCTTGGTGACGTTCTGTCGTTGAGGAGCTCACTTTCCCTGTGGGCGTTTTTTGAGCTGAATGCGGATGTTGAGCTTGGTGATGGTGAGGCGGTGGTCTGTCCAGCAGTCAGCGCCACACATAGACTTCGTCATGCACACATCCTGCCTGCCGCTCTTCCTGATAATGACAAGTTTTTACGAGAGAATTCCTTGAAAATTCCTCAGAGCCTACTCTGGTTTCTCTTGCAGAAAAACTTAGACTAATTAAAATGTTCAAGGAGGCGATATTAAAGCCAAGAAATTTTGAGTGAGAAACATGCCCCTTAATTAGCTAACAAATCCGTCAAATTTCTTAACTCCTTTTCTTGTGGTGCCAAAATTGGGGTTAGCTTGACCTGGTAGTTTGATATTTACAGAGTTTCTGCGATTTTTCAATTGTGACAGCTGTACCCTGACAATAATGTTTACTGTGCCCGTAACAGTCCGTCTGGCTGCTGTCCTAACAAATGCTTAATTGAGAATAGCACTCTTCCCAAGAAAGGACATTCTGAACATGGCAGTATGACGATTGATTCGCGTCCATTCTCTAGAACTCTAATTAATGATTATCTGGTCTCAACTAATGTATTCTTGTTATATCGCCAGAAATTTTCCCCATCACAACAGGGTTCGCCTTTTCCTGCAAGTCGGGTCTCGCTTAAGGCAGAAATGTCCGCGTTGTATCTGGCGATTTCCTTTATTATTAAGGAGGTTCTCCTTTTGGGTCTTTCCGTATCGTTTCTGTCCATTAAGGTGCTCACATTCCATGCGTCAAGTGTGAGAGAAACAATCCTCATTTTCATTTTGTATTTTGATCGCTTCAGTAGGGTCTCCACCAACCGCGGTATGCTGGCTAGGGAAGTTTAGAGCAGGCAATGTTTAGGGCACCTTTTCTAGCCCCTTCCTCATGCCAGAGAGGTGAGCAGTGCATTCCTGAAGAGGGCTGCTCAGTCGGTTAGGGGGCTGCCGAACTCCACTGCTGCTCCATATCAGTGTTGAACGACCCTAATGGCATGAGCCGTTGTGTGCAGGTTTGCGGCTACGGCTGCCAGTGTACCAACATCTGCCGCTTCGTCGCTTGCCTGTCGCCACAGGACTTTTGAGGGTAATGAAATGAGATGGGTGGATAAAAAGCAAAACTTGGGCTGTGACTTTGTTTAAAGTGAGGAAGAATTGCGCAGTTCGTAGACCTCACTCTCTCGCCCAAAACCATCTGAGTTCAGCAGCAGGATAAGGTCGAGACGTCCGGAGATAAGAGTTTAGTGTAGTGGTTTGACTTCATTGGTACCTGAATACACAGCTACTGTCATATGACTATACTGGTGTAAGTTCATTCTTGTACATTTATAATGGCAGTCTGTAACTGATTTTAAAATGTTTATGACTTTTTAAGTTGTTTTGTTTTTAAGTTTCAGAAACTGATACAAATAATCTGTATGTGATACTGATTGTTTATTATGTATTTGTATCCATTACAAATTATAAAAATGTAATCAAGGAATTACCTGAAAATAATGTCACTTCAATGTATTGTTTTTTTTGGGGGGTTTTTTTTTTGGGGGTGCTTATTTCAAGTCATATGTCCAAATACAGTATGTAATGGTCAAACCTTAAGACCGCTCTATGATAGGACTCTTATCATTAAACCCATAAGATTATATATTTTATATGATAGGACTCCATAAATAAACCCATAAGATTATATATTTTCTATGATAGGACTCCATCAATAAACCCATAAGATTACATATTTTATATGATAGGACTCCATAAATAAACCCATAAGATTATATATTTTCTGTGATAAGACTCCATCAATAAACCCATAAGATTATATATTTTCTATGATAGGACTCCATCAATAAACTCATAGGATTATATATCTTCTGTGATAGGACTCCATCAATAAACCCATAGGATAATATATTTTCTATGATAGGACTCCATCAATAAACCCATAAGATTATATATATTCGATGATAGGACTCCATCAATAAACCCATAATATTATATATTTTCTATGATAGGACTCCATCAATAAACCCATAAGATTATATATTTTCTATGATAGGACTCCATCAATAAACCCATAAGATTATATATTTTCTATGATAGGACTCCATCAATAAACCCATAAGATTATATATTTTCTTTGATAGGACTCCATCAATAAACCCATAAGATTATATATTTTCTATGATAGGACTCCATCAATAAACCCATAAGATTATATATTTTCTATGATAGGATTCCATCAATAAACGCATAAGATTATATATTTTCTATGATAGGACTCCATCAATAAACCCATAATATTATATATTTGTCGATGATAGGATTCCATCAATAAACGCATAAGATTATATATTTTCTATGATAGGACTCCGTCAATAAACCCATAAAATTATATATTTTCTATGATTGGACTCCATCAATAAACCCATAAGATTATATATTTTCTATGATAGGACTCCATCATTAAACCCATAAGATTATATATTTTCGATGATAGGACTCCATCAATAAACCCATAAGATTATATATTTTCGATGATAGGACTCCATCAATAAGCCCATAAGATTATATATTTTCTATGATAGGACTCCATCAATAAACCCATAAGATTATATATTTTCTATGATAGGACTCCATCAATAAACCCATAAGATTATATATTTTCTTTGATAGGACTCCATCAATAAACCCATAAGATTATATATTTTCTATGATAGGACTCCATCAATAAACCCATAAGATTATATATTTTCTATGATAGGATTCCATTAATAAACGCATAAGATTATATATTTTCTATGATAGGACTCCATCAATAAACCCATAATATTATATATTTGTCGATGATAGGATTCCATCAATAAACGCATAAGATTATATATTTTCTATGATAGGACTCCGTCAATAAACCCATAAAATTATATATTTTCTATGATTGGACTCCATCAATAAACCCATAAGATTATATATTTTCTATGATAGGACTCCATCATTAAACCCATAAGATTATATATTTTCGATGATAGGACTCCATCAATAAACCAATAAGATTATATATTTTCGATGATAGGACTCCATCAATAAACCCATAAGATTATATATTTTCTATGATAGGACTCCATCAAAAAACCCATAATATTAAATATTTGTCGATGATATGATTCCATCAATAAACGCATAAGATTATATATTTTCTATGATAGGACTCCATCAATAAACCCATAAGATTATATATTTTCTATGATAGGACTCCATCACTAAACCCATAAGATTATATATTTTCAATGATAGGACTCCATCAATAAACCCGTAAGATTATATATTTGTCGATGATAGGATTCCATCAATAAACCCATAACATTATATATTTGTCGATGATAGGACTCCATCAATAAACCCATAAGATTATATATTTTCTATGATAGGACTCCATCAATAAACCCATAGGATTATATATTTTTCGATGATAGGACTCCATCAATAAACCCATAAGATTATATATTTTCTATGATAGGACTCCATCAATAAACCCATAAGATTATATATTTGTCGATGATAAGATTCCATCAATAAACCCATAAGATTAATATTTGTGGAGGGGGGGGGGGGCATTTATTAGAAGCAGCTGAAGGCCGCTGTCGTTGTTTGTTATTCTACATATACTATTTTCATGACTCGAGCCCATTCTAGTATCAAGATTGCCTCTTTTGTCTATAATGAGAATTTGATTGCTTAGCAGTTCATGCGAACAGAATGATTACTGAAAATATGAAAAATTCTGACCTTCACACTGGTTATCATTTTAAAATCATTTTTAAATTCAATGGACTAATACCAGCTTTCAGAGTTATAGCTAATCAATTTAATGTCCAAATTTAACCATGCCATGTGGTTCCAATAATTGAATTAACTCAGTCCCATGTCATATTTTCCATATAATCGAATTACCACAGGGCCTTGCTATGTGGGTCCTGTCATTTAATAACCCTATGGTAGTACAATGTGGTTCCTGTCATTCAAGTATCCCATGGTAGTACAATGTGGTTCTTATCATTTAATTACCCATGGTAGTACAGTATGATTCTTATCATTTAATTACCCATGGTAGTACAGTATCGTTCTTATCATTTATTTACCCATGGTAGTACAGTATGATTCTTATCATTTAATTACCCATGGTGGTACAGTGTGGTTCTTATCATTTAATTACCCATGGTGGTACAGTGTGGTTCTTATCATTTAATTACCCATGGTAGTACAGTGTAGTTCCTGTCATTCAAGTATCCCATGGTAGTACAATGTGGTTCTTATCATTTAATTACCCATGGTAGTACAGTATGATTCTTATCATTTAATTACCCATGGTAGTACAGTATCGTTCTTATCATTTATTTACCCATGGTAGTACAGTATGATTCTTATCATTTAATTACCCATGGTGGTACAGTGTGGTTCTTATCATTTAATTACCCATGGTGGTACAGTGTGGTTCTTATCATTTAATTACCCATGGTAGTACAGTGTAGTTCCTGTCATTCAAGTATCCCATGGTAGTACAATGTGGTTCTTATCATTTAATTACCCATGGTAGTACAGTATGATTCTTATCATTTAATTACCCATGGTAGTACAGTATCGTTCTTATCATTTATTTACCCATGGTAGTACAGTATGATTCTTATCATTTAATTACCCATGGTGGTACAGTGTGGTTCTTATCATTTAATTACCCATGGTGGTACAGTGTGGTTTATCATTTAATTACCCAAGGTGGTACAGTGTGGTTCTTATCATTCAATTACCCATGGTGGTACAGTGTGGTTCTTATCATTTAATTACCCATGGTAGTACAATGTGGTTTATCATTTAATTACCCAAGGTGGTACAGTGTGTTTTATCATTTAATTACCCAAGGTGGTACAGTGTGGTTCTTATCATTTAATTTCCCATGGTGGTACAGTGTGATTCTTATCATTTAATTACCCATGGTAGTACAATGTGGTTTATCATTTAATTACCCAAGGTGGTACAGTGTGGTTCTTATCATTTAATTACCCATGGTGGTACAATGTGGTTCTTATCATTTAATTGCCCATGGTAGTACAATGTGGTTTATCATTTAATTACCCAAAGTGGTACAGTGTGGTTCTTATCATTTATTAACCCATGGTGATACAGTGTGGTTCTTATCATTTAATTACCCATGGTAGTACAATGTGGTTTATCATTTAATTACCCAAGGTGGTACAGTTTGGTTTATCATTTAATTACCCAAGGTGGTACAGTGTGGTTCTTATCATTTAATTACCCATGCTGTTACAGTGTGGTTCTTATCATTTACTTACCCATGGTGGTACAATGTGGTTCTTATCATTTAATTACCCAAGGTGGTACAGTGTGGTTCTTATTTAATTACCATGGTGGTACAGTATGATTCATGTCATGTAATTACCCTATGGCAGTACAATTTGGGTCCAATAAAGCAACTAACTCTCTCGGCATTGACTGACTACCCCACCCCCCTTGCCGTGTGAGTCCCATAATTCAATGACAACAAGGTCGTGCCATGTGGGTCCTGTCACTTATACACCACATGGCCTACCCTATGGTTCCTATCATTTAATTACCGCAAGGCCCTGTCATAACTAAGAAAGCACTACGCTGATATCAGTTGTCATCCAACCAATTTATAGACAGCATCAAAAGTGAACAACCACTACTAGAAGTTAATATTACGCAGGTCATATACACCAGTAACTAAGAAAGCACTACGCTGATGTTAATTTCTCCTGCTTGGTGTAATTTATAAATATGACTAATGTGGCAAGAATGATTACCTACTTGTATGCTTTTGATACCCCTTATACTTAGTACTCATTTTAACGGTTGTGACTTACCTTCTAAAGCCATTTACACCACACAGTGTTGTGACACTGAGGAGTATACGCTGGGGATAACTGTGTTTTATATAAGTCACAACAGTTATCGTATATTTGGTTCTCACTTTAAAAATTGTATTATAATTATATCCCAAAAAAATGTATCATATTTATATCCCAAAAAAATGTATCATATTTATATCCCAAAAAAATGTATGATATTTGATACACATCGTCCTATGCACAATATGCAGACCAACTTCAATTTTGAATGCAACTGAATGTTTTCTGATAGCTATAGATGTCAAATTGTTTTTTTTTTTTGTTTAAACTAAATATCAACTATATCGCATCATGATCATATTAATACATTACGGCCACCCAGTGCATGCAATATTGTATAAGAACATGTCTTGGACATAGAGAAGACAGATGAAAGACATAAAACCTGTACAATTAGGAAATTTTGGAATCTATCCAAATTACAAGGAGTGTTTGTACGATTTGGATTTTTAACGAAGCTTGAAAAAATTTAAGTCATGTTGCTACGATATCTGCAGTGAGGCTGTTTATAGTGATGACTAGCACTTGGGCATCATGTCGCAAACATGTAACATGATGACCCACCCAGTCACATTATCCTGACACCAGGCAGACCAGTCCAAACATTAACCTCTTAATGCTGAGCGACAAGCGACACAGCTGCAAGTACCATTTTTAAAAAAATAAGTCCTTGGTATGATTCCAAGTAGATATTTGCTTATTTTTGTCTGACATGACTGTTAGCTACCAGTAATGTCAGAATAAAGGCGGAGATCTACTTGTTGGTCTAGGGTTGGGCGACACTCTAACCACCTAGACCACCGAAGTGGTCCGTAATTATAAAAGAGCTCGCCACTTAATTAAGGTAATAAGACCTGTTGTTTACAGGTAATGTATTGTATAGGAGCATATGTTTTTGCTTGAGTATAGCTCCTGGACCTATACCTTATCCAATTTCTGACATGGAGCCATCTTCTTGTTATTAATATCATATGGCCGATAATCAGCCCCTCCCGCGTGATATTGATTTTAGGTTCATACCGTCCACAGTATCAATACATATTAGGGAGGGTTGATTATCAGACTAGACCGATACATGCACCGTTCTTTCTTCCCTCCATCCCTTCCCCTAAACAAAAGCGATCTTGAGATAATAAAGACGAACATATCATTGTTAGAAATAAAATAATCACATTCCCCTCTCCTGGACCACTCGACAATTTAAATAGCCAGTCCCTCACCAACACTAGCGTCACGTGAGTTATCAACACTAGAGTCACGTGAGTTATCAACACTACAGTCACGTGAGTTATCAACACTATAGTCACCGAAGTTAACATCAGTATTACGATACTCTCAAACACCAGTCTCGCGTGTGTTACTGACATTAAGGGCGCGTTAATTCCTAATGCTAGTGTCACGTTCTACCTGTACTAATATCAAGCAAAACACAAATTCAGATATACAATTGCGTAATACATTGACATATCATGATCTATATACTGGTCATGGTTGGTGTACAATACACATTGACGAATATAGTGAGGAAAATATTCCTTTTCTATACTGGTATACAAATTCTTATACACTGGTGGATACTATAGACTGATGAATACAATAGACTGATGAATACAATAGACTGATGAATACAATAGACTGATGAATACAATAGACTGATGAATACAATAGACTGATGAATACAGTACCGGATTAAGGCCTTCCAGTGCCCTAAGCACTGAAATACAATGACGCCCACCACCTTCATAAAAATGTTTAATTCAACAACAATATTAAAAACGAAAATGCTTTTATTATTTGAAAATAAGAATGATATATTTATTTTAACTGTTTTCTGGTGCCCCTGTTGAGCTGGTACCTTAAGCACGTGATTAGTGTGCGTAATGGGCAATCCTGCACTTGATACTGCATAAATATAGTGAATGAAACAATTTTTTTTCTGTTTACTTGTTGTAGCGTAATTGGGGTTTGTTATGCTGTCACTATGGTAGGTGTGTTATGGTTGGGATGGGGTTCTCCCAATAAATATTTGAATTATTATATAAGTCCCAACCAGGCTCCAGTTTGGTTGGATGTTAGATTAATAAAAGATAGATGTAAAGCTCTGAGCCCATAGTCAGCAATGTCGACATTTAAATGAGTGAATATAGAAAAAGTGAAATTCAAATAATAACAATTTCATACAATTCAATAGCCATGTGATTACAATTTCCCAAGCACTCTCCTCCCGCTTGACCCTGCGATAGACTATTGCATCACTTATTAGGTAGTGTGATATAGCTTTAGGTAGTGTGATATAGTTTTAGGTAGTGTGATATAGTTTTAGGTAGTGTGATATAGCTTTAGGTAGTGTGATATAGTTTTAGGTAGTGTGATATAGTTTTAGGTAGTGTGATATAGCTTTAGGTAGTGTGATATAGTTTTAGGTAGTGTGATATAGCTTTAGGTAGTGTGATATAGCTTTAGGTAGTGTGATATAGCTTTAGGTAGTGTGATATAGCTTTCCAGCTGTCCTTGTATTCTACTAATCTGTGTAATCTTTCCTATTCCTCCAAATTCTTTCTTCTCTCGACTTCTCTATACTCCTCCTCCTTGCCCACTTTTTCCTCGACTCCTTTTCCTTCGACTCCGACTGTTCTGTCAGTCTCACTTCTGTCTCTCTTCTTAGAGACTCGAGACTCCACTAAACCGGATGGTCTGTCCCCAAAAAAAGCTTTCTTTTACGAAGTTTTTCCCTAGAAACCCCTAAGTTTTATCGCCAGATTAATAGTGGCTTTCTCGGAGTAACAGTATGTTGCTTCGGTAATCTTCCTAAGCGTGACTAAGTTTTCGCTTGAGAAGTTGAAGTTAAAAGTTATAATTCGGATCTAGTTTTTTTTACCACACACTCTAATCTCAATTCCGATTGGGTGTCGCTGTTACTATATACACTCATTTTAGCGGACGAGGACCTTCTCGCTGTCTATCCACGTTGGGACGGATTTAGAACATGCCACGTTTCCCCCTCACGAGTTCCCTTTGATCTTAGATTAACTATTAACACCCAGGTGTGATGACCACAAACCTTTGTCGAATGACGAGATTAACTCTAGTCTCTGGAAATGTTTAGATATCAATATCTTAGTTTATAAACGACTTCCTAACTGGGCAAATGCTTAGCTGGGGAGGGGGCAGTTGGATACATGTCCACGGGCGACTAGTGGGGGCGCCAAAATGGGCGTAAAAATGAATCTTGTCCCCGGGCCCCATAAACTCTAGCTACATCTCTGTAACTGGGCCGAGTAAACTGAGCAGATTACTTGACTATTCATGTCAATATTCGATGAGTTCACGGCAGGAAAAAGTCCTTCCGACAATATTACGTATTTGTGTCAATATTCCTATAGTGCATGGAAATAAAACTCCTTACTTATTAGTGAAAATATTCCCAGAGTGCATATATCACGATATGGGGTGGCCAGATGTTAGCATGGGTGTGTTGAACCCTGAGGCTATAATTTCTCGCCGGCAAAATGTCTTAGCTGTCCAGCGAGCTTAATTGAAACAGACATAAAACTCAAGGCGCGCAGTTTATTTTTGCCAAAGTCACTTACGTAACCTTTCTCACAGGTAAGTGGCGATTTCTTGTATGAACAAGGCATCGTCCAAAATTTTATCGTAAACATCTTTGACAGACCGTGGGGAGGGGCGATGTCGGATCATTAGGAACCAGCCTCCAATCGGAATTATTGAGTAAGGCGTGCCAGACATTAGAGTCTGAAGTTTAAATATATGATTTTGAGAATCAAAAGTTGGTAGTGTTACAAAATATGGCGGGACAAGGCAAATAAAAACTACTCCACGACCATTCGTAATGGCGGATTTATTCGAGGAATAATCAGAAAGCTTCGAAACAGAAACTTTTAGGGACCAGATGGAAGTACCCGATGCAGTGGTCCGAGTCTCAGGGAGACAAAGGGAAGACGTTTTGGGACCAGAGGGAAGTACCCAATGCAGTGGTCCGAGTATTTGGGAGATAGAGAGAAGATAGAATGAAGTTTGAGGGACCAGAGGGAATTACCCCACCTGTGGCCCGAGTCTCTGGGAGACAAAAGAGAGAAGGAAAGACAGAGGGAGAAGTAGAAGGGATAAAGGAGGAAAAACATACAGATGAGTAGGACTCAGGACAGAAAGGAAAATTACACACTAATTCAAAGGATGAACTAGGCCGTCACTTGGTGGAGTGATATGATATTAGCTTAATTGTATTTGAGAGATTACTGTTTGAATTATATAAAATTGTTGTCATTTAAAATTTAAATTTGTATATTCATTAATTTAACCGTCGGCACCGCTGACTGGGGGCTCAGAGCTTTGTAGCTCTCTATCACTACTTCAATTTCTAACAAAAAACGAGCCAGGGTAGGTCTTCTATATTGATTTAAATAAATTGGAAGCATCCCACCCCAAAAATGAAGAACATAGACCTTTACAGCCTGGAAGGAAAAACTGATTACGTATTTGTGTCAATATTCCCAGAGTGCATGGAAGAATCAGATCTACAATCCTGATACATGCATTAATTTAAATAAAAGTATTATGGCACATTTTATGAAAAGAATAACAACATCAAAATAATATTTTGACCAAAAGTTTTAATCAGCAAAATAGAACAATACATATGACATTTTGCAGTCTTATAAATTATCTACAACAATTTCGGTAATTTGTTTATCTATCTATCTACAGAGTCCAGAAATCAATAGCAGCTTAATACTGTATCATTTATTGTGGTGGGGTTGGTCTGCTAGTCTACTTTCTAAACCTAGGTGGTTGTGCCTGGGTCTGAGGTTGCTGCATCTGCTGAAATTTGCTAATCGAGATCTGCATCATGTCGGCCATTCCATAGCCTGTAAAATAGAAGAATATCGTGCTAGATGAAGATGATGAGGATGATGATGTAGTCGATCCTGTCTTAAGCTACCACCTCTGGGAAGTAAAATACATGGCTTCAAGAGACATGAAGTTTGTTAATAGAGGTTTGGTGTACAAGATTGTCTACAAATGGATGTTAGTTGTTGGCAATTGTTTTGCTGATGTAGCATATAAAATCGTTTAAACCGTTTACTTAGACTGTTTTTAATTAGGCCAGCACACTCGGTCGAATACTGAGGGGAAAAAAGAAAAATATGGAAGACTGGCCATTCAAAGATAATATTTTTGTCATCTTTTGTCAGTCGAGTTCAACAACGTTAAACCAACACATTTTGATATCTATTCTAAAAAACACTATTTTGTTTGTTTTTAAAATATGGACTTAGTGTTGAACTGGGCCACAAATATGGATCTACTCTTAGATCTCGCGGTCCACCATCATGGCGGCTCTCCTCTTTTAATTCTGCGTAAATACAAACGGACGATCTGCCCATTGCAGGTTGGCAAATGGGCGAGTCGAAATCTGTGAATTTCAACACCAGGATTTTTACTAAGAAGTGGTTGTTGTTGTTGTTGTTGTTGTTGTTGTAGGATTTATGATCCTTTTCAGTGCAATAACTTTACAAAAATACAATGACATTTATAGTTTAACAAATTCATTATTAACACAAAAGAATATAATGCTGGTTATTTCTACAGTTGTTAGATGTTTTGTTATGGCAGCGAATGTTTACAGTATCTGCAAACAGTGTACGATTCTGGTCGTATTTACTGGACTAGACAAAGAAGCAAGCATATTAAAAAACGAAGAAAATTATGAATTATGAACCAGAGAAGAAGAAAGAAAGAAATAAAAAAAGAAAAAGAAAACGTTAGGTCGCTTACTTCCTGCACTCCATTTTGTTTTACTGGAATCCCTGGAATAAAGAATTGCCGGATAATCGTCAATATCTTCATAACTGCACACACAGCGGTTGCGTCCCTTTCGTGGTCGGTCTACAACCGTCAGCCATCCTTCCTCGTCACATGTTAAACTTTTCTTATTTCTTATTGTCCAGTGATTATCGTCGTCACGGTCCCTGGAAGGACAGAAAAATATTTAAAAAATAAACCACGAATACGGATATATTTCACATTTTGTATAGTGTCTAGATATATTTAAGACATTGAACTTCCAAAAATATAACGGTCAATCAAAAATTTTCTAAGACATGCACAGCGAATGAAAGCATAAGTGTTTGTCCTCGGTATTCTAAGACATACACAGCGTATATAAAAATAACGGTTTGTCCTCGGTAGTCCTTGGGACTTCCGGAAAAATGGCCGCCATCGCTTAACTGCTCGAGAAAGGCTCTTTCGATTTTGTGCTATATTTAAGATATTTGTGCTTGTTCTCTATCATCGTCTACATTAATGTGTTTCATCATGCATTGGCTGTTCCGTTCGTATGTGGTTATTCATCTACTTGTTTTGGAAACGAGAACAATTAGATTTTTTTTCTCAGCTGTTTTGTCCCACTGTTAAGACGTCATTTGTTTTTTAATAAACCGCAGTCAAGTGACAGCTTACAATACGACGGACCCTCATTAATTAGATTAAAGGACCACACATTGGTTCTAGATACTATATTGTGCTCAAGACTGAACGAACTGGGAATACATTCATCATTTCTTAAATGTAAACGGAAGCGAAAAAAGAAACGTTCTTTCAAAGCAGGCCGGCGTAGAACAGGAAGAAGAATTCCAGTTATCTCCCTTTCGCCCGTAGCGGATGAACAACTTAAAAATTCTACCGTTAATTTTAATAATCTGGTTCAAATTCCTCTTAAATCGTCAACCGTTGTGTCAACTGACACAGGGATACCACTACGTATTGCATTATTCAACGTTCAATCAGTAGGATCACCGGAAAAGCGCACAGAAATTGCTAATTTTATCAACGACCAGAATATTGACGTCTTCTTCCTGACAGAAATTTGGTTACATTCGGCAGGTGATGAACCTAAGTGTGCGGATTTAACACCCAGCAATTACTCCATCAAGTCGTTCCCCCGCAACTCTCGCAGAGGTGGAATTGCTGTAATTACAAAGAATTCCATGATCAAATGCCTTAAGTACAACACAACCTTCAATTTCTGCCACACATCGTTTGAACTGGTCCAAACAACGCTCACACTGGAACAAAGGTCAGTCCATTTTTTCTGTCTCTACCGTCCTCCTCCTGGTAGAAAAAACAAGCTGACTGAATGTCTCTTTTTGGAGCAGTTTCCAAATTTTCTAGAGTATGGAAATTCGATAGGTGGCAACCTAATTATTCTTGGAGATTTCAACTTTCACTTTGACTGTCCTGGTAAACCATACACGCCAAAACTCCTAGATTCCATTCATGTTTTCAATCTTAAACAGTCACTTAACCATCCTACCCATAAACTTGGTCACATTTTAGATTGGTTTCTTTATAGACCTGATGACAATATTCTGCAATCCACCCTTGTATCCACGAACTTGCATCTGATCACCTCTGCATTGTATGTCATCTCAACGTATCAGTCCCTAACCCTCCACCTCTGTTTGCTACTAAGATAAACCTCCGTATGATAAATAGAACCAAATTCATGCATGACATCCAAGAAATCCTAACAACTTTCTTACATCCAACAGCGGAACAACTTGATAACTGCCTGCGTTCATTGCTTGAAAAACATGCCCCAGTCACCAAATGCAGAGTATCAATAAAAAAAAGTGTTCTCCATGGTATAGCAGTGTTAAGGACCAGATTCGTACTGCTAAAAGACATCGTCGATAAGCAGAGAGGCTTTGGCTTTCCACCAGACTCACTATTCATAAATAAATCTACAAAGCCGCTAAGAAGAACGTCACAAACATAGTCCATTTAGGCAAATCATCCCACTACAGTACTAAGATCACGGAGAGTTCCAGCTGCAAAGAGCTCTTCGAGATAACTAACAAACTAATGTCAATGAACAAAAGTACACCACTTCCATCAACCTTCTCTCCACTAGACCTACCAGACCAATTTGCAAATTTATTCGATGACAAAGTACAAACCATTACAGATTCGCTTGACAGCACAATTTCAACTGATTCGTGACCGTACAGTTATGATGCAGAATTTCAGCGACAACCGTTAGGAGCATTCGAACCTGTTTCTATTGATTTAGTACGGACAATCGTGATGAAAAGTGCACCAAAGTCTTGTGAACTTGATCCAATTCCGACATCACTGCTGCTTGAGTGCTTAGACTTAATATTGCATTCACTAACTGCTGTTATTATTATCTCTCTATCTCATCGGGAGAATTCCCATCATTTTTCAAAACTGCTATCGTAAAGCCACTGCTGAAGAAACCAACACTGGACCAATACGATTTAAAGAACTACCGCACAGTTTCTAATCTCCCATTCATATAAAAAATCTTAGAAAAGGTTGTTCTAACTCAACTTGTATCTCATTTGAATTCAAACAGTCTTTTTAGCAATGTACAGTCTGCATATCGCCATTGCCACAGTACGGAAACTACTCTTCTGAAAGTATTTAGTGACATTCTCTCTGCTTTGGATAGTGGAAAAATTACAGTCCTCACTCTCCTGGATTTATCTGCAGGATTTGACACAATAGACCATGATATATTACTTTACCGTCTCCAGCATGTATTTGGCATTCAGAATATAGCCTTACAGTGGTTCAAGTCCTACTTAGTAAATAGGACACAAATTATATCTGCAAATGGAATACACTCCAGCCCAGTTGCCGTATGTTGTGGTGTTCCACAGAGATCTGTTGTTGGGCCTGTTCTCTTCATTATGTACACTCAGCCGCTCTCAAGTGTCATAGATCATCACCCAGTGTCGCACCAATTGTATGCTGATGACACCCAAATATACAAGTCTAGCCACCCAACTGAAGTTGATGCTACCATCCAAGGAGTGGAGAAGTGCATTTCTGATGTGAAATCATGGATGACATGTAACAAGCTTCAGATGAATGATGATAAAACTGAGGCTATTCTGATCACAACACAAAGACTTTCTCATTCACATCCTTTACCTCAGACAATAAATATCAGCAACACCAACATTAAATTCTCACAGTCAGTACGAAACCTAAGCGTTACTCTAGACAGTACTCTCACATTGCACCAACATGTCATGAACATATGCAAGGCTGCATATCTTGAATTGAGACGCATCAGTTCCATTCGTAAATATATTTCAGTTGATGCCACTAAAACACTTCTGTGTTCATTAGTACTTTCAAGACTGGACTATTGTAACTCAATTCTGTCTGGTTCGTCACAATATGGCTATCGATTCGATATAGAATCAAACACAAAATTTGTTCTCTGTGCTATGTTTCAATGACAGACTCCAGTCCAACATACCTATCCAGCCTCAACATGTGTATACACCAGCTATATACTTACGCTCTTCTGATAATCGTATACTCATTGTTCCCAAGGTGAAAACAAAGCCATATGGACAACGTTCGTTTGCACACCAGGGCCCGGCGACGTGGAACGAATTGCCCATTGAAATTAGACACAAAGACACAGTGGTCCCTTTTAAGAGTGCTCTTAAGACTTACCTGTTTCGACTGCAGGGACAAACTTAGCGATCTAATGATGTTTCTTATTTTATATGTTTTCAGCATGTTTTTATGTTTTCCAATTTCATTGTTTTTGTCATTTGTTGTTCTGTAGTGTAGTCATATCATTATTGATGGTGTAAAGCACTTAGAGCTTTGAAAGATTAGGCGCTATACAAAGTCCTCATGATTATTATTATTCGAAGACATACACAGCGAATGAAAACATAAGTGTTTGTCCGCGGTATTCTAAGACACACAGCGTATAAAAATATAACTCTTGGCCCCGGTATTCTAAGACACACAGCGTATAAAATTATAACTGTTGGCCTCGGTATCCTAAGACACACAGCGTATAAAAATATAACTCTTGTCCTCGGTATTCTAAGACACACAGCGTATAAAATTATAACTCTTGTCCTCGGTATTCTAAGACACACAGCGTATAAAATTATAACTCTTGTCCTCTGTATTCTAAGACACACAGCGTATAAAATTATAACTCTTGTCCTCGGTATTCTAAGACACACAGCGTATAAAATTATAACTCTTGTCCTCGGTATCTCTAAAACATAGCGTATACAATTCAAAGAACTAATTTCCAGCATCTTTAGGGTACGCAGCGTCCAAAACTATAATGATTATTTTTTGGTATAAAAGTGTACAGGTAAGTCTTCAATAGTTTCATATGTACAGCATCCCAAAATATACAAATGTGTGTGCTTTGAGTAAAAAGATTTCTTATTAACTATGATTTTAACCTTTTATATATAATAATACAAAGCAAAATAGCGTTGATAATAACTGACGTATTCAAACAACAACAGCTTTCTATGCTAGTCTCCATGTTAATGATATGTACATTTTAGTTAACACAGAAAGGTTTTCAAGTATGCAAAGGAAAGACTAGACTCCAAGAACAGTCATGACGATTGAGGTAAACTCGCTACAGAACCCCTAATAAGGGATAAAACAAGTAAGACAAATACAAACTTGTAAAGAGATTAACTTAGTATACGTGTTTTTTAAAACCTGCCTGACCATATTCCTCATTAAAAGATACTTTTTAAATGAAAATATATTTGATATTGGAGCTACTTTCTCGTGCGCATTGACACGATCATGACCACCCTGCAGGATTTTATGCGGGAGTTTATGAGTTTTTGTGGGGGTGGGGGGAGAAAATGGTCATTTAGACATGACTGGGATAGTTAGTATAGTAAGCAGTCTGAAACTAAAGTTAACATTTACTAAGCGTTTTGAAAAGGATCTTGTGACATATTTTCAGCGTCATTTGGATGATTAAACTTAATTGACCCATGCTGCCCATAGTAATGATGATTTAAGGTGGTCAAAATCCCGATTTTCTCAATTCACTGTGTATTGCTTTGAAACAGTGCTACTGTATGTGACGTAGTTGTTTGTCTAAGTTCGCCCGTATTTTCTGATTAATATCACCTCCGCTCTTTGCACGGTATCACGGTGTCGTGCTGTTTCGAATGTGATTTGTATGCGCTAAAAATTCAAAAGCTGCTCGGGATGACGTGCAGCATGAATATTTTTGTGTATGTAGTCAGCCCTATTTTGATTTTGACCCAGGTTTATAAATATGGGCGACTGTATTTCGAATCAAATATAGAACTTTGCTTGTCTATTTTAATAAACTCAAGGTTAATTTCACTAAAAAATATTTTTTTTTCCTAACGAAGTTAAATTAGGTGCTTGATGTTCTTTTTATTATGTGAATCACATGTCTCCTAATACTAATTCCATTCCTAGTGGGAGGAATGGAGAGCATAAAGCCTGAACCACTCGTCTTAAATAGATCGAACCATCGCTGATTCCAGGGTGTACCATAGCCTTGTCTCAAGGTGGAATACAAATCAAGCTCACTTACCCATCAACACTAAATTCATCCCCAATAAATTGGCTGGAGAGATCCTTCCAACTGCTAAATTGCAATTTCTGAGGAGAAAACCAACTGGTCTTGTTGGAAAAGTCCCCATCGAACACTAGTTCATGGACTTTCCTACCGTCATCAAATAGTTCCAACTTCACCTGTAATAAAGTAGGATAGACCCATTCAAGTCACATGATATGAATAATATTCGCTTCTTGTAATGTTTAACGTAATTTTTCAACACATGATAGGCTATAAATGGTGGGCAGTATATTTGGTAGCGGACAACAATAGATGGACCATCGTTTGACTGACAAGCTTCCCACATACCCATGTCGGTCGAGCCGAGACTCAAACCCACGTGAACATAATGTGAACCCTGATTGGACTGTACAGGCAGCATCTTAGACCACTCGACTGTCAGGGATCCTCTATTATAATAATAATAATAATAATAATAATAATAATAATAATAATAATAATAATAATAATTGAACCACCAAATCAATACACTTCTTTAATAATACAATAGCAAACAATGCAGAATCACTACATGTTTGTGCGGTAAAAGTAACGCTATTGTCAGAAACCATTTTCACCTTCTAATCAGTGAACATGTCCATTAACGTTTTGCCTAGAAAATCGACAAGCTTCTCTCTTTTGACGGGCGTAAGCTTTCTAAATAGCTTATTCCATCTATGTGATGTACAATTAGTGTCAAGTAACAGTGACATTGACCGTTGGTAGTCGCGGTAGCTTAGTTGGGAAAGCGTCGGCCTCATCATCCATGGGTTGCTTGATTGATACCTGCCCAGGACAGCGCAATTGCTAGACCTAAGTGTATCTCTGAGAAAGGTACTTAGGTGCCATATCCTCGGCATGATATAGTGCCATCAAAACCAATTTTAAAAAATGACTATTGACCATTTGATCAATTAGGTTTTTCCTTAACACTGATGCAAAGGTAGATGAAGGTAGATGGTGTCAAAAAAGATTCCAAGGTTAATTAGAGGTTATCGTGCAAAGAATGAAACAAACAAAGTGGATTGCCGAGCTAACGTTTTTGTGAAGATATAAAATGGTGGACGGAAATACATTTTAGGAGGTATGTAATAAGTATCAAGTTAGGGGCATACGTGTTTACTTGCACTTTCACCCCCCCCCAACCCCGTCTCTCTCTCTCTCTCTCTCTCTCTCTCTCTCTCTCTCTCTCTCTCTCTCTTAATCAATGTATTCGTCCGATTTGGATAGAAAAGAGGTGAAACACTTCTCATTTTAGGATCGCATTTGCACACATATGTGTGTGAGAAAAGTACACAAGAAGAAATTTACCTTCTTATTTCTTTCGTTCTCCCATCTTTCCATTTGGAACGACCGGAACTGAGCTCGATCTTCGTCGTCGTGGTCGTCGTCCATGCTTTTGTTAGGGAGGATGTAATCGTTTCGGGAGTGCCACTTTCCACCTCCATAAAAGCGGAACATGGGTTCCCAGTTGGTCTGTCTGTCTGTGGAAGACAAAAAGGGTCACATTTATATTAGGTTTCAGCTACATGTACAACCTTACCCCCGCGCGGGCCATGTCGTGGAGGCTCTCAATGTTAGCCCAAACCCACTAGCTTGTGGGAGGAGGTACTGGATAATTATTTGGATAATTTCCACGCCAGTTTGCACTTTAAATGTATTCTCAAAATAAATGTTCAGTTTATATTCAGTTAATAATAAAATAATTAAATTTTTACTAATTAGTGTGACTAAAACAAGATGGAACTTTCCGAATGTCTTAGAGGAACCGTCCTTTGTCCGATAAGGAAGTTTCACAAAAAGCTATTTTGTCTTCTATGTTTCATCGAAACAGACATATTTGCGTTTGCTTATATTTTTCAGAGGACACAAGGAATAAACAAGACTACGACAACAATAACAAAAGCTACAGCAACAAAAACGATAATAATAATAATAATAATAATAATAATAATAATAATAATAATAATAATAATAATAATAATAATAATAATAGTAATAATAATAATAATAATAACAGTAATAATAATAATAATAAAAATAATGAGAGAGAGAGAGAGAGAGAGAGAGAGAGAGAGAGAGAGAGAGAGACTTACTGTCAAAAATAATATTCGTGTCTGCCAGCACCCAAGTGAAGACAAGAGTTACCGGAACTAGATACACGACTACCCTCATTTTGATAGAACTGGATCTTCCGATTACACTGGTAACATCCAGCTCATTATATATAAATGAAAAGAGGATCCCGAAAGGGAAAACATACCTGAATCTAATTTTTAAAATCAAACAGTTCACAGTCTTAAGTCATTTTTGTTGTTGTTGTTGTACGCCCATTCTAACAACAAAAATACATTCACAGTAATACAGTGTTATTTTGTTTTTGGAAAAATTAATCATTGGCCGACTCTGAGGTGATGTGAATTACAAAGAATTAGCCACTGTTTTACTTAAGTTTGCAATAGCGTCATGGCAAAATTGAGACCCCCCTGGAAATCCCCGATTCGTCCGAAGTTGAAGTATCTAGCTTGTGGCACATGATATAAATAATTGCTTATTTTTTTTTGTTGTTGCGTGCTTGAAAGAAAGGTTTATCTTACTCAGAAACTGATGTTTGTCATTAATCTGCTTTCAATCCAATGCCCATTTTAGTGTTCTCATTTCATTCTTTCTCTTTTCTAACACAAGCCTGACCCAACGTTGAATGTTTCCTCTAATTCTTGATTTTCAATTACGTCGATAAATTAATCTAATCAGAGATGATATATCGAAAGATCGATTTAAATATTGCTTATTGAACATTGAGAGTAGTGAAATAAAAATTCCAAGAAACAAAAGTTGAGTTTGGATTAAAACTGCACTGGAAATCAGAAGGACACATGAAAACCGCATCATTATCTAACACACACACACACACACACACACACACACACACACACACACACATATATATATATATATATATATATATATATATATATACGACTTCCAGTGATATACCAATTTGATACCAATGTATAATCTGTATTCTGTTTTAATTATTTTTATTAATGGATGTGGTTTTGATCCTATGTAATTAACAATGAAAAATTATCAGAGTAATTAAGATGACGGTTCTCGTGCCACAAGTTTACTGAGTTCTTTATACATGTCTGTTTTAATATTAGCTCTGTTTAAATTAAGCGTTGCATTTATGATTTAAGAAATTTAAAACCCCGACATAACAGACGCTATAAAAAGTATACGTCAGTCTTGCACCCATATCTCGCAGAAACGATGGACCATGCGTTGCTGGATCAACTATTTTAAAAGCATTTAAACTTTATTCGTGGAATAATTCAAGTATATGGTTAATAATTTCAGATTAAATAAAGCAAGCAATTAACTGATTTCGACAAGCTTGATCTAAATTAAGATATAGCTTGATAAGATGATGGATCTAACAGTCTTGTATTTAAAGAACTTATTATTATTATTATTATTATTATTATTATTATTATTATTATTATTATTATTATTTAATATATAAAACGATATTTACGTGTTTAGCTGTCAATGTTCAGTTTGTTAATCATACATGTCCTTAAATATTCCATATTTAATCAGGGAAATCTTATTGAAATTAACTGAACAGAACTTAAACTTTCTTTGGAGGAGCAAACACAGTTACACTGTATGGTTACTTTTTTCATGACATGGAAAGAGTAGATGTGACAGCGTGTATCTATTTTTTCCATGATATGGAAAAAAAATAGTTATTACAGCGTGTAGCTACTTTTCTCATGATATGGAAATAATAGATGTGACGTCGTGTAGCTACTTTTTCCATGCTGAAAAAATAATAGTTGTGAAGGCGTGTAGCTACATTTTCATGCTGTGGAAAGAATACTTTTCTCATGATATGGAAAGAATAGATGTTACATCGTGTAACTACTTTTTTCATGATAAGGAAAGAATAGATGTGACAGCATGTTGCTACTTTTTTCATGATATTGAAAGAATAGATATTACAGCGTGTAGCTACGTTTTCATGCTGTGAAAATAATACTTGTTACAGCGTGTAGCTATTTTTTTCATGATATGGAAAGAATAGATGTGACGGCGTGTTGCTACTTTTTCCATGCTGAGGAAAAGAATAGTTGTGACGGTTATTAAGTCCAAAATCTAGAATAAATATGTAAATACATTGATAAACATCCTTTAAGTGTATTTTCTTTTTCGTTTCGTACTTTGTTTGAATTGTTTATGAGACGAATGTAGCATACGATGATAGAATGTTGATATCGTTGCCATCTACATGTTATAGCCTATGTAGATAGAACAGTGATATCGTTGCTAAATACACGTCACATCAAATGATGATAGAACAGTGATATCGTTGCTAAATACACGTCACATCAAATGATGATAGAAACGTGATATCGTTGCTAAATACACGTCACATCAAATGATGACAGAAACGTGAAATCGTTGCTGCCTACACTTGACAGCATATACAGTTAGAAATGTGATATCGTTGCTAAATATGTGACATCATATGAAGTCAGAAGGGTGATCTCTTTGCTACCTACAAGTGACAGCATATGAAGTTAAAAGGGTGATATCGTTGTTACCTACACGTGACAGCATATGAAGTCAGAAGGGTGATATCGTTGCTACTTACACGTGACAGACGTGACAGCATATGAAGTTAGAAAGGTGATATCGTTGTTACCTGCACGTGACAGCATATGAAGTTAGAAGGATGATATCGTTGCTAACTACACGTAACAGCAATTTGGATTCATTTTGAAAAAAAGTTCTTCATAGCAGATCTTTTTTTCCGCCTGTTCATATAAGAAGAAAATAATTTGGATTCTTTTTTAAAAATGTCTGAAAAATAAAAACTCCCTGCAGATAAGAGAAAAGTATTTTGTTTCAGCTTTCATTAGTGCAAATGAAAAGCTCCGTGATTCTCAAATTAATTGTTAATTGATAATTAATTAATAATTAATCAACATTGATAAT
The DNA here is from genome assembly GCA_029339505.1 of Unio delphinus. Taxonomy (NCBI): domain Eukaryota; kingdom Metazoa; phylum Mollusca; class Bivalvia; order Unionida; family Unionidae; genus Unio; species Unio delphinus. Next base: position 430,680 of record JAQISU010000343.1, read on the forward strand.
TAATTTCAATGATTCTCAAATTAATTAATAAGATACTGCAATACCAACATTGATAATTAATTTCAATGATTCTCACATTAATTGTTAAGATACTGCAATACCAACATTGATAATTAATTTCAATGATTCTCACATTAATTGTTAAGATACTGCAATACCAACATTGATAATTAATTTCAATGATTCTCACATTAATTGTTAAGATACTGCAATACCAACATTGATAATTAATTTCAATGATGCTCACATTAATTGTTAAGATACTGCAATACCAACATTGATAATTAATTTCAATGATTCTCACATTAATTGTTAAGATACTGCAATACCAACATTGATAATTAATTTCAATGATTCTCACATTAATTGTTAAGATACTGCAATACCAACATTGATAATTAATTTCAATGATTCTCACATTAATTGTTAAGATACTGCAATACCAACATTGATAATTAATTTCAATGCGTATCTGCTGTTTGGGTGCTTGACATTTTCCTAAATATTTCTAAGCAGACCCACCCACCCACCCCGTCCCAGCATAAGAAAGTACTAGTCGCAAAGATAGAGAGCTATTTAAAACTTCATTTTACATTTTTATATGCAGTAACACAAAAAATGCACAAATCATTAAAAAGGAATTTTTGTGAGGCGCACAGACAAAAGCCGTTTTCAAAGTTACGGCATCTGTGAATAGCATTACAATTAGGTAGTTTTCTAATTTATGCAATTTTCTTGAACATCTCAAATTTAATTTTAAAAAAAAGGAATTTTCAGACGTTTTGTAAATTGGTATTTCCTTGTTTTTTCCTCAACACGTGTATACCGAATGACACTATACGCACCGACGTTTGACAGCAAAGAAAATGTCAAATTTGAAAAGCAAAATCTCGCGACATTTACTTGCATTGAAGGTCGAGATCATGCATAAACTGGTGACTAGATTACTCATTTATCAACATGTTATTACGACCTGGTGTTGTTTCACAGCTTGTTGTATGTTTTTGTTTTATTTAGGTAAAGTGTCAGGCAGATAACTTGATTAATGAAGATGATGGACTTATCGTGATAAATATACGAATAAGAAGAAGACTCCATTTCAAGAACCTATTTCATATCTCTACTTTTTATTAACCTGCTTTGATTTTTCCTGAAGTCCATGTACAGTCTTTTTGTAAATTTTGTCAACATGAAATCACATAGACCTTGGGAATAGAAAAGAATGCAAATTAGCGTGTTCGTCATGGGCACTGCTTTTTTGTACCTAACAGTGGACAAATCGAAATCCGTTCCGGATCTATGTCGGCGTTGCTCTGACCGGAATGCATGCAAACAAGCTTTTATTTTGACATCATACTGTTTCTCCATGTGACAAATAATGAGTGATTAAAAAAATACGCAGAGAAGCAACAGACAGCAAGATAGTAAAAGTGTTGGTCTTTTAATTTAATTTCAAAAGGAAATTTTAAAAAGTCACTTTTTCAACATATAATAAAGCGAGACGCAAATATTCCTATCACGTCAATAAACTAATATCTGACAGCAATCCATTTTAAAATGAGAGACAAAATCCTTCAATGGTGGAGCTCTTTCTTTCATACGACTCAATCATCCCAAACTGAAATCTATCACTTTCTTGATAATGTCATTTCATTTGATGTCGTAAAAAGTAACGGAAAATGTATTTTAAAAAAAAAATAAGGGGGGGGGGGGAGGTTGCCGAGAGCCAGCAACTCTAGTGTTGTTACGTTCAATAATACACTACCGTCATAATATCGTTTTAACCCTTGAGTCATATACAATCGAGTGCATCGTCTCCGCACATTAGTAGACCAGCACGCTTGCTATTCACGGCTCTATATTGGGAAGTCTAGATCAAAGTTCGTTGTTGGTATAATCTGTCTCCCAGTTTTAGCTTGTCAGTGACGTGAATTACAGAAGTGACGTTATTGCCACAGCGACAAAATTGGAAACATTTCCCATGAATTGTATTAACTGGAAGGCAGATTGAATCACTGAGAGAGAGAGAGAGAGAGAGAGAGAGAGAGAGAGAGAGAGAGAGAGAGAGAGAGAGAGAGAGAGAGAGAGAGAGAGAGAGAGAGAGAGAGAGAGAGAGATAGAGAGAGAGAGAGAGAGAGAGAGAGAGAGAGAGAGAGAGAGAGAGATGATGATGATGATGATGATGATATTCTTTTATTCCTCCAATTTCTGAAGATTTTAGGACAAAAAAGAAATGCATTTATATACATAGAATCACAAAAAATAGTGGATTCGTTACTTATTGAATTATTTCCAATAGCAAACGAATAAATAAATTAAAATCATTACTAAACTAGATAGATATAGATATACGATAGAACATTTGAAAATATATCCTCACAACAAAAATAGTTAGATTCCTAATAGCTTTGCAATCCATTATTACAAATGACAATGCATATGCAAATATATGCATGCTAATAATTATTCCAAAGAGATATACATTACCTAAATAAATCCAGACATGTTACTTAAACCGAGGACTACCTATAAAGTCTGTATGGGACTTATTTCCAATGGAATCCTAACTGTAGTTCAATATTTGTAAGACAAAATGAAAGATAAAATTAAACCAACAACAACAAAACAAAGAAATTAGACCATATTTTTTTAATAAAAAAAAGCTTACATTGTCGGTACACATAATAGATTACAAACCATAAAAGCAATGTACATATATTGATTCTGATACTCTTTTGACATTACTAGATAAATTTTTTGATACTCCAAGACATTACTAGATAAATGTGTTGGTACTCCAAGACATTACTAGATAAATTTGTTGGTACTCCAAGACATTACTAGATAAATTTGTTGGTACTCCAAGACATTACTAGATAAATTTGTTGGTACTCCAAGACATTACTAGATAAGTTTGCTGTTAATCTACAACACGTGAAACAGCCGATTGGAGAATAGTGGATCTTGGTTAATTTTGTGAATTGTTTTAAGATCTAATGGTTTAATTTTTCAGCAATCTAAAGCTATTCTTGACAATACTGATTAAGCTCAGGCACATATACTAATACGAAAACGAATGATACGAAAACGAATGATACGAAAACGGATGATACGAAATCGAATGATACGAAAACGGATGATACGAAATCGAATGATACGAAAACGAATGATATGAAAACGAATGATATGAAAACGAATGATATGAAAACGAATGATACGAAAACGGATACGAAAACGAATGATACGAAAACTAATGATATGAAAACGAATGATACGAAATCGAATGATACGAAAACGAATGATATGAAAACGAATGATACGAAAACTAATGATATGAAAACGAATGATACGAAATCGAATGATATGAAAACGAATGATACGAAAAACGAATGATACGAAAACGGATACGACGAAAACGAATGATACGAAAACTAATGATATGAAAACGAATGATACGAAATCGAATGATATTTTTTTCTCTCCAAATACCACATACATTCAAAATAACATGGCTTTAAAAGTGTTTGTATAAAGCAATTTGATATACCCATACTATTGTGGTATCAAATGGTGATCCGCCCATGGCGCAATAATACAGATACATAAACATTCTTAGAACTGTGTGCTATTGGGTCATTTCCTAGAGATCATCGATGAATTTCTATTCATTATTCATTAGTGAGAAATGAAAATAACGATTACCAAGTAATAACAATTATCCCCCGTTTTCTGAAAGAATTTAACAGGGTGCACAATTTAATCAAATCCTTTCTTTTTCTGTTTTACCCTCCCCTCTCATGAACATTGGACACAATATGCAAAAATATGTAGAGAGAGAGAGAGAGAGAGAGAGGAGAGAGAGAGAGAGAGAAGAGAGAGTGTAGAGAGAGAGAGAGAGAGAGAGAGAGAGAAGAGAGAGAAAGAGAGAGAGAGAGAGAGAAGAGAGAGAGATGAGGAGAGAGAGAAGAGGAGGAGAGAGCGAGAGAGAGATTTAAGGCTGGTAGAAAATGTTATATAAAAGCAAAATAATGACCTTCGATCAACCTTCTATTAAAATATTTTAATTACCTCTTGTTTGCTTGTCGTTTCACCTTAGATTCTATTTTTTTTTTGTTGTAATTTCTTGTACGTCAGTGCATGTATGTATCGTTGTATAGCATTGATAAGCGTACATACATACATACATACATACATACATACATACATACATACATACATACATACATACATACATACATACATACATAGAACATTCATGATCATTATATTTCTAAGAGTACAGAGAGTCAGTGAAGACCCTTGTTACTTTTCTACAAGTAATCTCTTCTCCTCTCCTCTCTCTCTCTCTCTCTCTCTCCTCTCTCTCTCTCTCCTCGTCTCTCCTCTCTCTCTCTCTCCTCTCTCTCTCTCTCTCTTATATATAAATCACTTCTATATTTGCATTAGAACATTTACACAACTTTTAATAACTGCACTAGCAATATTGGTTTGTTATGGTGTGGAATAGACGTGTTGTTGTAGGGCGAAATTGCCGGTGACTTGGGTGACTTGGGTAAACGCCTTGTTCCAGTCTACCATTCCCCGCTAAAAATAATATGAGACTGTTGTGGTGGTGCAGTCATCATAACAGGTGGCTGTGGCTGTGGCTGTGGCAGCGGTTGTGGTTGTGGTGGCGGTTGTGGGGATGGATACGGAACCCTGCTAATCGATATCTGCACCATGTCGGCCTTTCCGTAGTCTGTAATGCAAGGAATAATAATAATAATAATAATAATAATAATAATAATAATAATAATAATAATAATAATAAAAATAATTATTATTATTATTATTATTATTATAACAATAAACAATAATAATTAATACATTATTATTATTATTATTATTACTAATGTAATAATAATAATCATCATAATTATAGTTATAATATTAACAATAAACAATAATAATTATTATATTATTATTATCATTATTATTATTATTATTATTATTATTATTATTATTATTATTATTATTAGTCCTAACCATCTACCACTGTTCTTCACATCAGTGTGATTTATCAGTACACTTTTCGAAGTCGTAGATCGGTATTTTATGCCAAGTACAGCAACATACCAAGAAACACACACCAACTATCTCTGTGAATTGACACAAGAGACCTCCTTTTGTTGAGTCTGCCTTTGATTTGGGAAAGAAGATGAAAAAAGAACAACAAACAAACAAACAAAACTGAAACAATTCGCTTAATTTAAAAACGTAAACATTCACCTTAATCTAGGGTGTAGACTGATATACTGATTGACATGCTAACGGACACCAAAGTTATCGTTATGTCCAGCTTCTGAGAAATCGATTTGACAAACAAGGTGTCTTCGAAAGACAAGTGGTTGCTTAATAGACTTTTATTTCCACATATGGTGCAAGGGATCATCAAAATGTGTTTATTGGGGATACATAATTGTTTAATAATAATGTCTTCAATGACATAGTAGACAATTTAATACAATCACTGAACGAAGAAACAAGACTGATGACTTGTCAGAGATAAAACAAACTCAACAAATATGAATGGTAGCACATGCATTACAGCACGGTTTTCGTCTTTTTCGTCTTTTAATAACCCATTCCCACAAAGAATTCTATTATTGCAGTTTAACGGAACTTAATTGTTCCCCCCCCCCAAAAAAAAAAAAACCTAACCCATCCAATTAAAAAGAAAACATGCACGGACATGACGTGTAATCAAGACGCTAGTATTCCATGGATCAAACAAGGCGCAAAAATATGCATTAAATATCGACGTAAGATGATTTATTTTGACTGTTATTTTACATAATGCCAATCAATTATACAAAAATGGAGGACTATAATTTGTAAGAGACAGCCATTATATAGCTATTTCATTTATAACACAAGAAAATATGGTTACCTCTGCAGTTCTCAGAAATATTTACCTGGCAGTTAAGTTCTACCTGTACCGGCATACTTGCCAGGTCTTATTTACATGGCAGCTAATTTCTACATGTATCCGCACACTTGGCCGGTCTTATTTATTATCGTCGTTGCCGAAATGATTAATGAAGGAAGAAATTATAAAAGAGACAAAGAAGTTAACGGCGATGATAATAGCGATAAGTGAGGAGGAGAAGGTGAAGCAAAAATACTACAATAGACAAATAAATAAATACATTGACAGGTCACTAACTTCCTGAACTCCATTTTGTTTTAGTGGGACCCTTTGCATAAAGGACTGTCGGGAACTCGTCAACATCTTCATAATTGCACAAACACCGATTTCGTCCTTTTTTTGGTTGGTCTATTATTGTTAGCCATCCTTCCTCGTCACATGTACGGCTTTTCCTGTTTCTTATTGTCCAGTGATGATCGTCGTCAACGTCTCTGGAAGGAAAAAAAATAGATCACTTCGTGCGTGCGTGCGTGCGTGCGTGCGCGCGCGCGCGCGTGTGTGTGTATGTGTGTGTGTGTGTGTGTGTGTGTGTGTGTGTGTGTGTGGTTGAACGTAACTTTTAGTGTGTGATTGGCCAGTGCATTTTTGTGGAGAAGGAACCAGGCAGGAGCCAGAGATTCACAGGAAACTACTGGCGTCCAGGCCAAGCCGAGATTCGAACTCAGGCAAACAGAGGTAGCATGGGCGTTATCTGCATTAATTGGCGTCTGAGAGCACTTGGACAACCGTGGCCTCAGAAATAAATAGAACAAAGAAAAACATGACTGCACATGTCTTCCGCATTTTAAACAGTGTGAAAACGGTATACCCATCTGTAGACAGTGTCTTCAGTACAGTGACTCTAGGATTTTTAGTCTTCTACCATTTGTCCTTGTTCATAATTTATGTGTTTAAATCAAAACAACTCCGCTAAACGCAAAATCTATATTTAAAAAACACAAAAGAAAAGAAAAGAAACAAAAGGAAACAATGTTTTCAACTCTAATCGTTGTGTTAACATCAAAGGTTTATTCATTTTTACAAGATGGTGAAATGTGTTACAAAATGAATTAATAGTTTAAATAGATAGATAGGATCATCGTAATAGGGAATGCTTAAGAATAAAACTTTTGTTTATACTAGTGTCGGACTGAATTATCCGTCGTTTTCAGGCGACACCCATCCACTCACTTTTTTAGAATTGTCTTCTTTTCTTTTACATTTTATCATGGATCCATTCGTCGCATTGTTTCCCAAGTCATGGTCGTGAGAAAACACACGGTGCTCTCTGAGACAGGTTTGATTTGGAGTTTAATGGCACAACAACAACAACACATGCAGGTACCAAAGTTAGTCTTGCGCAGGGATACAACATGGTTGCGGACTGATCTGATAGCGGGATTCGAGCACGAGTTCGGACAATGACCAAAGGCGGCTAAAAATTCCATGCATAAGGATTTAGATTTAGGTCCATGATTTACAAACATGGATTCTTGCATTTGTAACGAATAAAATTATCTTATTGATGCTATACAGCTACAAATTTACAAAAAGACACTTTTTTCTTTTTTTAAAAGCAATCAAATTTGATTATTGTATCCTGACCAAAGGTTATTGTATTTTGTGCACCGCATATATCCCCATCCTTATGAAAAAGATCGGAGCGTGTCGAGCCTGAACCGTCAGTTTCAAATGGATTCAGCTATCGTCGATTCCGAATGTGCCAAAATAATCATTTCTGTATGAGGACTGGATATAAAACAGGCTTACCCATCTACACTAAATTCGTCCCCAGTAAAATGGCTTGAGAGATCCGTCCAGCTGCTAGACTTCAATTTTTGAGGAGAAAACCAGTTGGTCATGTTGGAGATCGCACCGTCAAACTCTAGTTCATGGACTTTCCTGCCGTCATCATACAATTCCATTTTCACCTAAACAGACCATAATAAAGAGTCACTGAATATCTGTACTCTTAGAAATATAATGATCATTAATGTTCTTTTTATGTATGTATGTATGTATGTATGTATGTATGTATGTATGTATGTATGTATGTATGTATGTATGTATGTATGTATGTATGTATGTATGTATGTATGGATAGTAATAATAATAATAATAATAATAATAATAATAATAATAATAATAACGGCAATAATAATAATAATAATAATAATAATAATAATAATAATAATAATAATAATAATACAACCCTTTTCAGGTTTAAGGTGTCAAATTATTGTGTTTATAATATTTTCGAAATGCTATTGAAAATGTACTGGAGTGTCAGCTGCGAATAGCACATAGGAGTTGGAACCTGTTATGTAAATGGGCGTTGATGTGGTAATGTAAAAATTGAATATTAAATCATTCCCATCTTGAGATTATATTGACCACATATGATGTGGTAATTTAAAAACTGAATATTAAATCATTCCCATCTTGAGATTATGTTAATCACAGAATTTTTTTTAGTGGGGGAATAGTCTAGATAGAAAGAAGATGACATTGTTTTTAACATTTCATTTAAATAGGATTCCGACACTGCATCTCGCAAGTCTTGCGTGAAAAAATATAGTCCCAGACGCGTGTTGAAGCAATACTGTACGCTTCAATAACTAATAACATTTAAAAGTACATTATTCTTTATAAATTACAAAAAAGCAAATGTTCCTACGATCAATACAATATATCACACGGACAATTCCTTCTTGAAACACTGGATCTCTGATTGAAATTTCTGTTACGATATATAGTTCACTCGGTCAGGTCAGCAGGAATAATTTTGGCGCAATATACGTGATTTCGATGAGACTGTTTCAATATTTCCAATGAAAAGTGTATCGACTCCATCAATGATATGTTTGTAAAATTAGATATGACAATAGAAACCACATTTAGGGGCCCCGAGTGGCCGAGTGGTCTAAAGCGCTGTTCGTTACGGATCACTGCCATCTCACCTCTGTCTGCGTGGGTTCGAGTCTATGATTCGGCAAATGTAGTTATGTGAGAAAGCTTGCCAGTAGCTTCTAGCGGGCCGGTGGTTCTTTTCGGGGGTTTTCCGGTTCTTTCTCCACCATTAATACTGGCCGCCATGTATAGCCTATATTGTGCTAAAAAAAATGTCGTTAAACGATAAAAAAGAAAGAAAAAAAGAAACCGGATTCTGGTTGTTTGATATTTTTCTGAAGGGATAATTAAATTATGCGTGCACTAAAATGCATTGATTCGCAGAACATTTATCTACAAGATCACAATGTAGTTGTTGGTGGATCAATGAAATTGTAGTACAAGTTATAAAACAATTGTGTCTGTTCTTACAAGCACAAGCGTCTGCATTACAAGGAATATTTTTATGTCTGTGTGTCGTGGTTATTCAGTCCGATGGACACAGACCACAAATAATTTTGCTATATTTTCTCTACATATATTTCTCAGTACTGACCTTTCAACTGTGTGACAATCAATACAAATCATATGTTAATCTAAAATACATCCAAAGATGATTTCACGGTGAAGTTTTTGTCAGGGGTTGATAGGCATTTTTTTGAGCGGTTGCACTGTAAACAGAACAGCATGTACACAGACCACATATTTCACTTCCGGATCATTACCAAGGCCTTACTACTCCATGTGCACTGTCGCCAAAATACACACAGACAACCACTCTCTCATCTCATATTCTCAAGAATAAACAATTACCTTTAAATACTTACCATAAATGCATCAATATAACTCTTCTATCACCACCAAAATGAGAGAGGAAAAAAATGTTCTAAAAATAGACTAGAACTACATTCGTCTGAACTGGAAATAATAATTGAGATGTGATTACAGATAGATGTTTCATTCAAAATGGCGGCCTATCGCGCTTTGATAATTAAGAGAAGTCTTTTTCGGTAAGACATTGGGCTTGTATTATTTTATATTGTTAGAATAAACTAATGAGGATCCAGTCTGTAATAGCATGTATGCCTTGTGTCGAAAATATATGCAGAACTGAGAAGAAAATATCAGGGTATGAACCACGCCTTGCTGCGCCATCGACTTTTTTGTCGAAGGAGCTAAAGCAGTATAGTCCAATCTTTTTACACCATGGGTCACTGAAAAATGAAAAACAAAAATTCTTGAAGCCGAGAGCCGCAGCAGAAAACTTAAAAGCGGCGACTATAACAGGTATTCACAATTGTTTACCTGGTTAAGAAGATATACTATGAAAGTAGGTCATGGACTTCTTTTACGTATATGCACACAAAATTGCTCGAGCTCTGGTGGGATATATAAAATGAACTAGCGGGCCGCATGTTGGACAGCACTGAGCTAGAAGTACCAATATTAGTTATATGGAAAGTAAATACCGGTGCTGATAGGCATTTAGATAGCTTTCATTCATATCCCCACAAAGGTCTCGTGGAATTCATATTTCCATAAAGCGTTCGTGAAATTCATATTTCTACAAAGCTTTCGTGGAATTTGTATTCCCATACTGAACATTTTGTGATCTGATATTTGTATCATTTGATTTGGAAGAATGCCGTTATTAAATAACTTTTGATCGCTAGAGGAACCAGCATTTGTCGATATTTTCTTCAGATTACAATCGACGTAATCCTTACTCTCGGTCTTTATTGTTGTAGTCACCCGTTTTTTCTCAATTTTCATTCTGCTAACGATTGGAAACAAACGGCTGTTATATCGTGGAAACAACAATAACATAACCTGGTTCCAGAAGGCGGGGCAAGAAAACTTCCTACATGGGCAGCCTATAAATATTGAGAATAGTGAGCAAGAACTTCATGGGTGTATTTTTAACCAATCAAATTCACAGAAAGTTATATAACATAAACTAAGAAACTGCAAAAGCGTATGTAAAGTGTAGCAAAGCTAGTATATAATCGAATCCAACTGTAAACTGCGGAAGTGGGAGGTCGTGGGTTAGACCCCCGGCCAAGTTATACCATAAATGGTACTAAGAGCTGCCTAACTTGGCGCTCAACATTAAGAGGTTAGTGATAGGATTGGTCGGACTGGTGTCAGGATAATGTGACTGGGTGGGACATCATGCTACATGAAAACAAAGAAAGGTATTTTAATGAAAGTGATTATTACCATTCTTCATTTAACAAAACAAACATTTAAAATCACCATCACTCAGTTGGTAGATCGTGAATCATTGTTTTAAATAAAAATTGACTTTTGGATTGACGATCATGGATCATTGTATAAAATATCGGCACTCAGATTTATTGACGATTACTGATATATGTATAAAATATCCGCACTTTGATTAACGATTACGGATAATTGTATAAAATATCGGTACTCAGTTTGATTAACGATTACGGATAATTGTATATGATTGACCATCGTGGATCATTGTAGTAAATATCGGCACTCATTTTGATTAATGATCATGGATCATTGTATTATATATCGATACTCAGTTTGATTGACGATCGTGTATAACTGTATTAAATATGGACACTAAGTTGGATTGATGATTGTGTATCATTGTATTAAATATCGGCACTCAGTTGAATTGACGATCATGGATCACTGTATTAAATATCGGCACTCGGATTGACGATAATGGATCACTGTATTAAATATCGGCACTGAGTTGGATTGACGATCATGGATCACTGTATTAAATATCGGCACTGAGTTGGATTGACGATAATGGATCACTGTATTAAATATCGGCACTGAGTTGGATTGACGATAATGGATCACTGTATTAAATATCGGCACTGAGTTGGATTGACGATCATGGATCACTGTATTAAATATCGGCACTGAGTTGGATTGACGATAATGGATCACTGTATTAAATATCGGCACTGAGTTGGATTGACGATAATGGATCACTGTATTAAATATCGGCACTGAGTTGGATTGACGATAATGGATCACTGTATTAAATATCGGCACTCAGTTTAATCAACAATCAAAGTTTCATTGCGATAACTATTAGCACTCAGGTCATGATAATCATGTCTGAAATGATTTTTTTGTAAATTCAATAAATTTACTGTGTTAAATTTACTATTTTATTTTATTGGCGTAAATCGGAGTGTATGTCTATTATTCGATCGGAGTATGAAGATTAAACCCGGTCAAATAAACTAATACCAATAACTTAGAAACTTATTGAGTCATTTTTGGGATGAATTTATTTTAAAGATTATCTATTGAAGGTGAAATAACAAATAAAATATAGCATGTTATTTTTACCGAAGAAAATAAAATAGATATTTGATGAAAATATCTGAAATTATGATGAAAGGAAATGTAATCTAAAATAAACTTTGCAAGCATCTAAAACTGCAAATTAACGCAAATTATATTCGTTACAACAATAATAAAACAACAAACTGATCAGATGAAAATGTTAAAGAATAATAATTTAAAAGATCACCCTGTTTTCTGCTTATTTATATGTAAAGTCGACGCACATCCAACAAACCAAGTTTCAAACAATAGATATAATAAAAGAAATATCAAAGAAGAAATAAATTTTACATGATGAAATTTAATTGAATGTCTTCATTTAAATAAAGCAAATTCATGCATTTACTTACAATATTGCAGCTAATTGTATGGGTAAAGTAACACTCTTCAATGTCCAAATCTTCCTGGCCTACATAGTCTCGTGATGTAACGCGTGATCTGTAATAACTCAGTGGTCAAATCTGTCCCTGATAACGGCTAAGAGCGTAAATCCAAATCAGACTCAAACAAGTTTTTGTTTTCTGTATTTGCTATGATAAAGATGGCCATGTAACGTAATAATCGTTTCGTAAATATGAAAACATGAAAAACCTATTTCAAGATGTTAATTTGTAGCACTTTTTTGTTAAAGAGTTTCCAAAGAGTTTTTTCATTTTCTTGTTGTCAAAAGGATGCAATCAAAACAAATCAAAAATTTTATCTGTTCGTCATTCATGCAAAGAAAAATGTGTAACCCATATTTTGTGTATGCATTTGTCATCTCCTTTTGTGTACGTTTCAATGTACAAATGTATATGCCTTCGCTTGTTATGTGTGCGTATTCGCCCTCTCTTTAATGTGTGTGGATTTATTTTTGCACAATAAGAAATTTACCTTCTTAATTCCGTCGTTCTCCCATTTGTCCATTTCAAACGACCGGAACTGAGCCCGATCTTTGTCATCGTGGTCGTCGTCCATACTTTTGAAAGGCTTAATAAAATCGTCCCGGGAATCCCACTTTCCACCTCCATAAACCCGAAACAAAGGTTCCCATTCGTCACGGCTGTCTGTGAAAAAACAAAATGAGACAAAATTACACTTTTCTTAAATATACATATCTCACTTTTTACCAATGAAATTAAAGGTCAACTCCTAAATGTGTACCAAAGACAAAAATGGAACACAATCATACTAGTATTTTGCTATGTTCTTACTTTACCATATGCAAAGTCCCATTGCACCAGCCAGCCTCTATGAATAGCCAAAATGGGACACATCACTTTAATTTCTCTTGAATTTCTTCCCCCCGTTTATTACCCCTCCCCCTTATGTAAATTCCTGGCGCACTAAGGAAAAATGTCGCGATAAGACTTGGGGCGGCAAAAACTCTATGGCTAAAAATGTCGCCCGGGGCGACAATGATAGGCTATATCATCGTCGCCCCGGGCGACATTTTTCCTTAGTCTATTTTCCATCACCACGACCCCTCGTTATTACGATTCTGTGTCTACCAGAGACAAAGAGGGAATATAAAGCATCAGGTTTAGACTAAAACTTTCATTGTTTCAGCCATCTTCATTGGCGTTAAATCTGGAGTACAGGGGAATATGGGTTCCCGTCCATCCTGGAGTGGACATCATGGACGTCTATAATATTTTGCTACTTTTTCCTATTCATCTAGCTTTTACGTCATCATTGGTATTAATGTTATGCATAGGCTTTCTGATTTAAAGGTCTAAATAGCTGGTCTCGCTAGAAGGTCAAATACTTGGTCTTGTTGCAATGGTCCAATACACACACACACACACACACACACACACACACACACACACACAAATATATATATATATTCACTTATATATATTCACTTATATATATATATATATATATATATAAATATATATATATATATATATATATATATATATATATATATATATATATATATATATATATATATATATATATTCACTTGTAGTCAGATATTTAATTTTAGAATGCTTTTTGAATCGATGACAAATCTAAATGTCCCAGGTGTGATATATGTAAAACAAATAATTGCAAATATATCAAATATATCGAATTTGTGAAAGATGATAAAAAAAAAGGATTTCTATCTTTCCCAATACACGCACACAAAAACAAATAGTAACATTCAGACTTGACATGACTTTCATCCAATTTTCATGTATAATTAGAAGGTATTCTTAAAATAAATTATCAGTTTAAAAGCAAAAAATAAAATAAGTGCATAAAACTGGTGTAAATAAAACCAGATCCCATGTTTTAGTGAAATTGTCGCGAGATTTATCCACTCCCCGAATTAGACGTTTTGAAAATGTAGCTTTAGCTTTTCTGTCCATTCAGAACAGACTTTGTTGCATTCACGTATATATTTTGCATAGGATACAACAACAACAACAACAACAATAATAATAATAATAATAATAATAATAATAATAATAATAATAATAATAATAATAATATCTGGATAGTATACTTACAGCCAGGAAGCAAGAGGATTATTTCTCAATACATTAAGACGTATTTTCAACAATGGTTTTCTTTACAAACTGTGCAACTTAGCGAACTTCCTACAGTTCATCTCGTATCTCGCATTTTCCTGACATGCTTTTTTCCCATTTATTTTCTATTTCTTTATATCCACTATTCAGAAGATAATGGAAACGGACAAAAGGTTGAAAAGAATGGATACACTTATGCCAGATAAACAATATAGTTGCATCATCTTTTTCAGACATATGAGTTATCTGTGAGAGAGAGAGAGAGAGAGAGAGAGAGAGAGAGAGAGAGAGAGAGAGAGAGAGAGAGAGAGAGAGAGAGAGAGAGAGAGACTCACTGTCTAAAAGAAGATTCATGTCTGCCAAAACTAAGGTGAACACAAGAACTAGACACACGACTACCCTCATTTTGATTAAACTGGATCTTCTGAAGTCAGTGCTAACGTTCTCCTCATTTATATAAATTGATAGAGGATCCGGAAAGGGTAAATGTATCTAAAATAATTTTAAACATTAAATATTTCAGTCTAAAGACATTTCATTGTCGTTGTAGATTCTTTCGAAATCGTCTCCTTCAAACTTTATTGTCAATTTCACAACAATGAATCAGTTGTGTACTTAGTCGGATTTTTAAAATCCAAAAAATTTATTTACTGTTTAACATTTTTGCAGTAGTTTCATGACGCAGAAACAACACAGGGAACCCCGTTGTTCAACCAAATTTGAACTACATAGGTCATGGGACATCACATAAATAATTTATTAATAGTTTTGCATAGTTCATATTTGAAAGAAAAGGTTTATCATAATCAAATCTGATGTCTGTCATTTGTCGTCTTCAACCTCACGTCCATTTTATTATTCTCCCTTTCATTTCTGTAATTAGAGCCAAATCAAGACCTTTACATAAAATTATTTTATTCTTGATTAATTAAGTTTATAAAAAAGTTAATTATGGAACATATATCGAACGAACAATTTGAGGATTGCTTATTTAAAAAAAGGGAGTTTCGAGATTGTGGAAAGTCATAATTAGAATAACTGGTACAAAGTAAACTGAAAATGAGTTCGTTAGCTTGTACTGATGGTCACTTGGGAAGCTAATACTACAATCTCTTGTCCGATTGGTCAGTGAGTTGCGTCAGTCGCACATTCCTGTAACTAGTCGGGTAATAGACGTATTGGAACTTGGCTTCTTCAGACTTAAACTGTGAGACCCTACCTCCCCAAAAAAAAAAAAAAAAAAAACAATCAATGACACCATTTCTCCTCTCATTCTAATGTATACACAATACCAAAACTCCCTACATCTGAGTAAATGACCACCGCCAAACAAAGACAGGAAGAAAAATTCATTAAAATAAACATGGACTTCGGATACTGACCAGGCGTAAAAAGCGTGATTTGTGTCTTTGTCATTTGAAAACTATTGAGAAAATTTCGAATCATCAGGGGAAATGATAAAGCACAGGAGCTCGAATAGTCGCTTTAAATTTACTTATACGCAATATATCATTAGTCATTGGTCAACAAGGTTAATAACTTGCGCAATTCGGTTGACCAATGAGAGGGCAATATTCCATTCAGCGCGTTGCATTTGTATGCTAAGTGAGCGTGAACAAGGCCATTTCCAGTAACAGCGTTTGATAAAGGGCTGACTATCATTAAAGATGGAATGGTAAGTTAGATTTGATCTAGGACTAAAAGATCAAATCTCCACGCTTACACATTGGTACTAAATTTATTATTGTATGTGTTTAGCTTGAAATATTAGCGTCGATTCTTAAATAGTTCGCAAGAAAAATGGGAGAAGGTTCCTGCATTGTATTGGTTCTATAAAGTACATTATTGACGTGTGAGACAATTGTAAGCAACGTTACTAGCTCACACTAGAATCAAGAAAAATATAGAAATATATTTTTTATAGCTTCATTAAAGAAGAATACAAAAATAAACAACGAACATAACACGTAATGAGACAACATATACATAGAAAATAGATGAAGAATATTAAGAATACAAAAATAAACAATGAACATAACACGTAATGAGACAACATATACATAGAAAATATAGGAATAATATTAAGAATACAAAAATAAACAATGAATATAACACGTAATGAGACAACATATACATAGAAAATATAGGAATAATATTAAGAATACAAAAATGAACAACGAACATAACACGTAATGAGACAACATATACATAGAAAATATAGGAATAATATTAAGAATACAAAAATAAACAATGAATATAACACGTAATGAGACAACATATACATAGAAAATAGATGAAGAATATTAAGAATACAAAAATAAACAATGAATATAACACGTAATGAGACAACATATACATAGAAAATATAGGAATAATATTAAGAATACAAAAATAAACAATGAACATAACACGTAATGAGACAACATATACATAGAAAATATAGGAATAATATTAAGAATACAAAAATAAACAATGAATATAACACGTAATGAGACAACATATACATAGAAAATATAGGAATAATATTAAGAATACAAAAATAAACAATGAATATAACACGTAATGAGACAACATATACATAGAAAATAGATGAAGAATATTAAGAATACAAAAATAAACAATGAATATAACACGTAATGAGACAACATATACATAGAAAATATAGGAATAATATTAAGAATACAAAAATAAACAATGAACATAACACGTAATGAGACAACATATACATAGAAAATATAGGAATAATATTAAGAATACAAAAATAAACAATGAATATAACACGTAATGAGACAACATATACATAGAAAATAGATGAAGAATATTAAGAATACAAAAATAAACAATGAACATAACACGTAATGAGACAACATATACATAGAAAATAGATGAAGAATATTAAGAATACAAAAATAAACAATGAACATAACACGTAATGAGACAACATATACATAGAAAATATAGGAATAATATTAAGAATACAAAAATAAACAATGAACATAACACGTAATGAGACAACATATACATAGAAAATATAGGAATAATATGAAGAATACAAAAATAAACAATGAATATAACACGTAATGAGACAACATATACATAGAAAATATAGGAATAATATTAAGAATACAAAAATAAACAATGAACATACACGTAATGAGACAACATATACATAGAAAATATAGGAATAATATTAAGAATACAAAAATAAACAATGAATATAACACGTAATGAGACAACATATACATAGAAAATATAGGAATAATATTAAGAATACAAAAATAAACAATGAATATAACACGTAATGAGACAACATATACATAGAAAATATAGGAATAATATTAAGAATACAAAAATAAACAATGAACATAACACGTAATGAGACAACATATACATAGAAAATATAGGAATAATATTAAGAATACAAAAATAAACAATGAACATAACACGTAATGAGACAACATATACATAGAAAATATAGGAATAATATTAAGAATACAAAAATAAACAATGAATATAACACGTAATGAGACAACATATACATAGAAAATATAGGAATAATATTAAGAATACAAAAATAAGCAATGAACATAACACGTAATGAGACAACATATACATAGAAAATATAGGAATAATATTAAGAATACAAAAATAAGCAATGAACATAACACGTAATGAGACAACATATACATAGAAAATATAGGAATAATATTAAGAATACAAAAATAAACAATGAACATAACACGTAATGAGACAACATATACATAGAAAATAGATGAAGAATATTAAGAATACAAAAATAAACAATGAACATAACACGTAATGAGACAACATATACATAGAAAATATAGGAATAATATTAAGAATACAAAAATAAACAATGAACATAACACGTAATGAGACAACATATACATAGAAAATATAGGAATAATATTAAGAATACAAAAATAAACAATGAACATAACACGTAATGAGACAACATATACATAGAAAATATAGGAATAATATTAAGAATACAAAAATAAACAATGAATATAACACGTAATGAGACAACATATACATAGAAAATATAGGAATAATATTAAGAATACAAAAATAAACAATGAACATAACACGTAATGAGACAACATATACATAGAAAATATAGGAATAATATTAAGAATACAAAAATAAACAATGAACATAACACGTAATGAGACAACATATACATAGAAAATATAGGAATAATATTAAGAATACAAAAATAAGCAATGAACATAACACGTAATGAGACAACATATACATAGAAAATATAGGAATAATATTAAGAATACAAAAATAAACAATGAACATAACACGTAATGAGACAACATATACATAGAAAATAGATGAAGAATATTAAGAATACAAAAATAAACAATGAACATAACACGTAATGAGACAACATATACATAGAAAATAGATGAAGAATATTAAGAATACAAAAATAAACAATGAACATAACACGTAATGAGACAACATATACATAGAAAATAGATGAAGAATATTAAGAATACAAAAATAAACAATGAACATAACACGTAATGAGACAACATATACATAGAAAATATAGGAATAATATTAAGAATACAAAAATAAACAATGAATATAACACGTAATGAGACAACATATACATAGAAAATATAGGAATAATATTAAGAATACAAAAATAAACAATGAACATAACACGTAATGAGACAACATATACATAGAAAATATAGGAATAATATGAAGAATACAAAAATAAACAATGAATATAACACGTAATGAGACAACATATACATAGAAAATATAGGAATAATATTAAGAATACAAAAATAAGCAATGAACATAACACGTAATGAGACAACATATACATAGAAAATATAGGAATAATATTAAGAATACAAAAATAAACAATGAATATAACACGTAATGAGACAACATATACATAGAAAATATAGGAATAATATTAAGAATACAAAAATAAACAATGAACATAACACGTAATGAGACAACATATACATAGAAAATATAGGAACAATATTAAAAGAGTTACTCTCTACAGCCGAAATTCCCATGATGAAATGATGGTCAGTTTCATATACAAATATTTTAATTAATTTCATGTTATTTCATACAGCATTTGCAATATATTAGTAAATTACAAATAACCCATTTTTGGTTGATGTGATGGCACCCAGTCTCTCAGACACTTCCAAACGATCTCTTTTTACTCAGGAGTCACCAATTCTCCCATACGCCATTAAAAAGTATATCTTTCCCAACAGCATGACTAAACAGACGTTACTGATACGTGTAATATAAATTACAGCGGTAACTTATTGTTGGTAGGTGTAGCACTTACCAAAATGAGTGTATGCATCCAAAGTTCAAAGATTCTAGGGTCTGAATTCTTCAAAAACTGACCCTAATGACCATACGCAAAACATATATCAAAAACTGACCCTAATGACCATACGCAAAACATATGTCAAAAACTGACCCTAATGACCATATGCAAAACATTTTCCAGGATATTAAAGCTAACAATTCAAGATAAACTGACCAAAACGCAGATTTAATTGAAGTCTCTGACGTGTGAAATGTAGACCACTATAACGTAATTATTGCGGCATTGGAAACGATACAACGATGCAAAACTCCGCAGAAAACAATTCTTAATAAACCTAACACAAAACTAAGTAACTCAGGCATGTATTATATAGTTCAAAGTGACATCATTTGGGAAAAACTTTAAATATAGTTCAAAGTGACCTTTTTTGGACTGATTTCGAATAGAGTTCAAAGTGACCTTTTTGTGTTAAGTTTGTGTTTTACCCAACGAGATACATCCACATACCGGGATTCTCATGCCTCTGAGTTGAAGACTCAAAACCTAACTAAAGTTAAATTGGCGTAAAATATTGTTCACAACGACCTTATATTGGTTGGTTAATGTTAGAAATCCACACGCAAAAGTGTCTGACTATGGCCAGCAATCCCCAAAAAAACAGCTTTTTGCTGAAATCTAAATAAGATGGAGTTACGGTAAGGACGTACGGACGAACAAGGATATTATTAATCGTAGGGCATTATAAAGGAAACACAAGTTAGTTGACTATGATAACATTTTAACAAGCAAGAGAAATTTCTTTCACGGAAATTCCGTTTAGTATAGTTCGAGATAAATACACCGTGTTGAAAAATGGAATCACAACCTATTAGACTTTCTGTCATAAAAATGTCGAAGTGACTTTTATTTCATGAACGAAGAAATATCAATACTTTTAAAATTTATCTCTCTTCGGGTCAACAACTAAGAACTAATGCACTTTGTGTGACCAAATTGAATGAATGTAATTCAGATATTGTTAGAAGCATTACTGAACATACATACATACATACATACATACATACATACATACATACATACATACATACATACATACATACATACATACATACATACATACATACATACATACATACATACATACATACATATAATAATAATAATAATAATAATAATAATAATAATAATAATAATAATAATAATAATAATTATAATAATAATAATCATAATCATAATAATAGTAATATCAGTAACAAACTTGTGTAACCACTGTGGAAGACTTCAAATGTATGATTGGATGGAGGGTGGGGGAAGACTTCAAATGTGTGATCACAGGGGGGCTCTTATCGTTTCTTACAATTGACCTGTCATACATGTATGATTTAATAACTAGTTATTTTATAGTACATGTATGACAGGTTAATTATATTGACTAGTTATTTTATAGTACATGTATGACAGGTCAATTATATTGACTAGTTATTTTATAGTACATGTATGACAGGTCAATTATAGCAACTAGTTATTTTATAGTACATGTATGACAGGTCAATTATAGCAACTAGTTATTTTATAGTACATGTATGACAGGTCAATTATATTAACTAGTTATTTTATAGTACATTTATGACAAGTCAATTATATTGACTAGATATTTCATAGTACATGTATGACAGGTCAATTATATTGACTAGTTATTTTATAGTACATGTATGACAGGTCAATTATAGCAACTAGTTATTTTATAGTACATGTATGACAGGTCAATTATATTAACTAGTTATTTTATAGTACATGTATGACAGGTCAATTATATTGACTAGTTATTTTATAGTACATGTATGACAGGTCAATTATATTGACAAGTTATTTTATAGTACATGTATGACAGGTCAATTATATTGACTAGTTATTTTATAGTACACGTATGACAGGTCAGTTATATTAACTAGTTATTTTATAGTACATGTATGACAAGTCAATTATATTGACTAGATATTTCATAGTACATGTATGACAGGTCAGTTATATTAACTAGTTATTTTATAGTACATGTATGACAGGTCAATTATATTGACTAGTTATTTTATAGTACATGTATGACAGGTCAGTTATATTAACTAGTTATTTTATAGTACATGTATGACAGGTCAATTATATTAACTAGTTATTTTATAGTACATGTATGACAAGTCAATTATATTGACTAGATATTTCATAGTACATGTATGACAGGTCAGTTATATTAACTAGTTATTTTATAGTACATGTATGACAGGTCAATTATATTAACTAGTTATGTTGTGGTACATGTATGACAGGTCAATTATATTGACTAGATATTTTATAGTACATGTATGACAGGTCAACTATATTAACTAGTTATTTTATAGTACATGTATGACAAGTCAATTATATTGACTAGATATTTCATAGTACATGTATGACAGGTCAATTATATTGACTAGTTATTTTATAGTACATGTATGACAGGTCAATTATATTGACTAGTTATTTTATAGTACATGTATGACAGGTCAGTTATATTAACTAGTTATTTTATAGTACATGTATGACAGGTCAATTATATTGACTAGTTATTTTATAGTACATGTATGACAGGTCAATTATAGCAACTAGTTATTTTATAGTACATGTATGACAGGTCAATTATATTGACTAGATATTTTATAGTACATGTATGACAGGTCAATTATATTAACTAGTTATTTTATAGTACATGTATGACAGGTCAATTATATTGACTAGTTATTTTATAGTACATGTATGACAGGTCAATTATATTGACTAGTTATTCTATAGTACATGTATGACAGGTCAATTATATTAACTAGTTATTTTATAGTACATGTATAACAAGTCAATTATATTGACTAGATATTTCATAGTACATGTATGACAGGTCAGTTATATTAACTAGTTATTTTATAGTACATGTATGACAGGTCAATTATATTGACTAGTTATTTTATAGTACATGTATGACAGGTCAGTTATATTAACTAGTTATTTTATAGTACATGTATGACAGGTCAATTATATTAACTAGTTATTTTATAGTACATGTATGACAAGTCAATTATATTGACTAGATATTTCATAGTACATGTATGACAGGTCAGTTATGTTAACTAGTTATTTTATAGTACATGTATGACAGGTCAATTATATTGACTAGATATTTTATAGTACATGTATGACAGGTCAATTATATTAACTAGTTATTTTATAGTACATGTATGACAGGTCAATTATATTGACTAGTTATTTTATAGTACATGTATGACAGGTCAATTATATTAACTAGTTATGTTGTGGTACATGTATGACAGGTCAATTATATTAACTAGTTATTTTATAGTATATGTATGACAGGTCAATTATATTAACTAGTTATGTTGTGGTACATGTATGACAGGTCAATTATATTGACTAGATATTTTATAGTACATGTATGACAGGTCAATTATATTAACTAGTTATTTTATAGTACATGTATGACAGGTCAATTATATTGACTAGTTATTTTATAGTACATGTATGACAGGTCAATTATATTAACTAGTTATGTTGTGGTACATGTATGACAGGTCAATTATATCAACTAGTTATTTTATAGTATATGTATGACAGGCCAATTATATTGACTAGTTATTTTATAGTACATGTATGACAGGTAAATTGTCATCAACTAGTTATTTTATAGTATATATATGACAGGCCAATTATATTGACTAGATATTTTATAGTACATGTATGACAGGTCAATTATATTGACTAGTTATTTTATAGTACATGTATGACAGGTCAATTATATTAACTAGTTATTTTATAGTACATGTATGACAGGTCAATTATATTGACTAGACATTTTATAGTAAACGTATGACAGGTCAATTATATTGACTAGTTATTTTATAGTATACGTTTGACAGGTCAATTATATTAACTAGTTATTTCATAGTACATGTATGACAGGTCAATTATAGTAACTAGTTATTTTATAGTACATGTATGACAGGTCAATTATAGTGACTAGTTATTTCATAGTACATGTATGACAGTACAATTATATTGACTAGTTATTTTATAGTACATGTATGACAGGACAATTATATTGACTAGTTATTTTATAGTACATGTATGACAGGTCAATTATATTGACTAGTTATTTCATAGTACATGTATGACAGTACAATTATATTGACTAGTTATTTTATAGTATATGTATGACAGGTCAATTATATTGACTAGTTATTTCATAGTACATGTATGACAGGACAATTCTATTGACTAGTTATTTTATAGTATATGTATGACAGGCCAATTATATTGACTAGTTATTTTATAGTACATGTACGACAAGTCAATAATATTGAGTAGTTATTTTATAGTACATGTACGACAGGTCAATTATATTAACTAGTTTTTTTTATAGTACATGTACGACAGGTCAATTATAGTAACTAGTTTTTTTATAGTACATGTATGACAGGACAATTCTATTGACTAGTTATTTTATAGTACATGTATGACAAGTCAATTATATTGACTAGTTTTTTATAGTACATGTATGACAGGTCAATTGTAAGGAACGATACGAGCCCATGTGCGTGTGAGTGAATGGAGCGTCGGGCGGACTAACGAAAAGTGGACCATATATTATGCCTGCCTCTGAAGGCGGAAAAATGAAGAAAAGATTACCTGGAGAAAAGTAAACTGTTGAATGCTTCCGGAAAGATAGCCGCTAACGCTTAACCGGCATGAAGCAGCTGTTCCGTATTTGTGCTGTTTTTCATGATATATGTGATTGTTGTCTACCTTCGTCTACATTTTTGTGTATGATCATGCATTGTTCAGTTCGTATGTGTTTCTCTATCTCCTTGTTTTGGAAAAGAGAACAATTAGAATTTTTCTCAGCTGTATTGTTGAACTTCTACAAAGTCCTTGTTTTTTTTTTAATAAACCGCCATCACGTGATCGCTAGTCAACCCGTTTATTTTATGATGGACCCTCATTAATTACTTTAAATGACCACTCTTTGGCCCTCCACACTATATTGTGCTAAAGGCTTAAATGTAAAAGGAATCGAAAAAAGAAACTTTTTTTTTCTTCAAAGCATGCCGGCGCAGAGCAGGAAGAAGAATTCCAGTTATCTCGCTTTCAACCTTTCCGGCTAAACAATTTAAAATTTCGGCCGTTAAGTTTGAAAACCTGGTGCAAATCCATCCAAAATAGTCAACCGTTGTGTCAACTGTCGCAGAGATATCACTGCGTATTTCAACGCCCAATAAGTAGGACCACCGGAAAAACGCACAGAAATAGTTACTTATATCAACGACCAGAATATCGACGTCTTTTTCCTGACAGAAACATGGCTTAAATAAGCAGGCGATGAGCCCAAGTGCGCGGATTTAACACGCACCGCTTACTCCATCAAGTCGCTCCCCCCGCCACTCTCGCGGAGGTGGAACTGCTGTAATTACAAAGAATTCGATGATAAAATGTCTTAAGTACAACACAACCTTCAACTTCTGCCACACATTGTTTGAACTAGTCCAAACAACGCTCACACTGGAACAAAGGTCAGTCCATTTTTTCTACCTCTACCGCCCTCCTCCTAATCTTCTGGAGTATGGAAATTCGATAGGTGGCCCCTTAATTACTCTTGGATATTTCAACTTTCACTTTGACTGCCCTGAAAACCCATACACGTACAAACTTCTAGATTCCATTAATGTTTTCAACTTTAACCAGTCAGTTAACCATCCTACCCATAAACTTGGTCACATTTCTTTTTGTTTAGACGATTCTTCATAGATATGATTATAATATTCTACGGTCCATCCTTGTATCCCACGAACTTGCATCAGATCACCTCTGCAGTACATATCATCTCGACGCATCAGTCCCTAACCCTCCACCTTTTTTTGCTATTAAGAGAAACCTCCGTATGATAAATAGAACCAAACTAATGCATAATATCCAAGAAAACCTATTACATCTATCTTACCTCCTAAAGCAGAACAACTCAATAACTGCTTGCATTCAATGCTTGAAAAACATGCCCCAGCCACACAGTGCAGAGTATCAATTAAAAAGTGTCCTCCATAGTATAGCAGTGTTAGGGACCCCAGCTTCGCACTGTTTAAAGACATCGTCGTAAAGCAGAGAGGATCTGGCTTTCCACCAAGCTTTCCACCTTATAACTAACAAACTAATGTCAAGGAACAAATTTACACCCCTTCAAACTACCATCTCTCCAGTAGACCTTCTGGATCTTTTTGCAAATTTCTTCCGTGACAAAGTACAAACCATTAGAGATACGCTTGACAACACAATTTAAACTGACTCGTCTTTACGATACAGTTACAATACAGAATTTCAGCGACAACCGTTAGCAGCATTTGAACCTGTCTCTATGGATTTAGTACTGAAAATCGTGATAACGATTCTTGTGCACCAACGTCATGTGAACTTGATCCAATTCCGACATCACTGCTGCTTGAGTGCTTTAACCCAATATTGCCTTTACTAACTGATGTTATTAATATCTCTCTTATCCGAGGAATTCCCATAATTTTTCAAACTTGGCATCGTAAGACCTCTGCTAAAAAAACAACAACACTTGACCATAACAATTTAAAGAACTAC
The DNA here is from genome assembly GCA_029339505.1 of Unio delphinus. Lineage (NCBI taxonomy): Eukaryota > Metazoa > Mollusca > Bivalvia > Unionida > Unionidae > Unio > Unio delphinus. The sequence continues at coordinate 457,387 of JAQISU010000343.1, forward strand.
AGTCCATTTTTTATCAGTCCGTTCATATCAAACATCTTAGAAAACGTAGTACTAATTCAACTTGTATCTCATTTAAATTCAAACAGTCTTTTTAGCAATGTACAGTCTGCATATCGCCCTTGCCACAGTACGGCAACTACTCTTCTGAAAGTAGTTAATGACATTCTCTCTGCTTTGAATAATGGAAAGATTACAGTCCTCACCCTCCTGGATTTGTCTGCAGCATTTGACACAATATACCATGATATATTACTTCACCGTCTCCAGCATGTATTTGTCATTGAGAATATAGCCTTACTCTGGTTCAAGTCTTACTTAGTCAACAGGACACACATTGTATCTGCAAATGGAATACACTCCAGCCCAGTTGATCTATGTTGTGGTGTTCCATAAGGGTCTGTTCTTGGACCTATTCCCTTCATTCTATACACTCAGCCGCTCTCACGTCTCATAGAGCATCCTCCATTGTGTCACCAATTGTACGCTGATGACACCCAAATATACAAATCTAGCCACCCTAATGAAGTTGATGCTACCATCCTAGGAATAGAGAGTTGCATTCCTGATGTGAAATGATGATGACATGTAACAAGCTGCAGATGAATGATGATAAAACTGAAGCCATTCTGATCACAAAGACTTTCTAATTCACTTCCTTTGCCTCAATCAATAAATATCAGCAACACCAACATTAAATTCCCACAGTCAATACGAAACCTAGGAGTTACTCTTTACAGTGCTCTCACATGGCCCCAACATGTCATGAACATATATGCAAGGCTGCATATCTTGAGCTGAGATGAAATTAAAGTTCAAAACACAGCTGCTCGAATCATCCGTAGAGTACCACGATCAGAGAACACCTCTCCGCTGCTCTGTACCCTGCACTGGCTATCCATTCAATCCAGAATCAAACACAAAATTTGTTCTCTATGCTAAGTTTCACTGACGGACTCCAGACCAGCATACTTATCCGCCTCACCCATGTGTACACACCAGCAAGATACTTACGCTCCTCTTCTGACAATCGTATACTCATTATTCCCACTATGAAAACGAAGTCATATGGACAACGTTCTTTTGCATACCAGGATTCAGCAACGTAGAATAAATTGTCTATTGAAATTCGACACAAGGACACAGTGATCCCTTTCAAGTGTGGTCTTAAAACTGGCCTTTTTGAACAATCGTAAAGACCAGCATTTTTCAGGGTGTTTGCTTCTGTTTTGTTTTTGATTTTTGTTTTTCGTATTCTTATCATTATAGATGTTGTATAGCGCTTAGAGCTTCTAAAGATTTGGTGCTATCCAAGGTCCTCAGTATTATTATTATTATTATTATTATTATTATTATTATTATTATTATTATTATTATTATTATTATTATTATTATACTGCGATTTAAAAAAAAAAAAGATTGTTTTGACATTACCACGTCACAGGCCACTACAGGCACGCCAACACCATTGGCGTTGGAGTTTTATTTCGAACACTATGTAAATGTAATTGAAACTTCATTCATTAGGACTGGTGATATGATTGGTTGGTTGGGCTTTGTTTTTTTTTTTTGGGGGGGGGGTTGGGGGTTGGGGGTAATTCTCATTACTGTACATTCTTTTAAAATTTCACCTCGTATTCTTGGAAATTAAATTATTTGTTAAGTTTTACAAAACGTTTTGGTGTACTTATCATAATAATTCGATCTTATCTGCTAGATGACGTCTTATTTTCGTGGTTCATAATGATCCGGATATTGTAATGATGTCAACAGATTAGATATGATCTCCCTATCAAGATCGCATTACTATGATATATAAAATCTAAGATCGGGGTTTTGACCGAGACAAGGAAATCCCAGTCAAGGGGTAACCACGAGGCTTGTCCGACAACATAGAATATAGTAAAACAAACTGGTCACAGTAATGAGTATCTCAACGCTACCGACTGCATAGAAAATAGTAACACAAACGGGTCACATGAATGAATACCATAGCGCTATGGACTGCATGGTAGAGAGTATAAAATACGGTCACAGGAGATCAGCAACACAACGCTATAGATTACATAGAATATAGTAACACCGACGGGTCACAATGCAAAAGACTGCACGTACTTGAGTAATATTAGAAAATGTCTTTAACATTACTGTAAACGTATTTGTAATTGTTGATTCGACAGGAAACTATTAATATTTTCATGCCTTATTCTTCAAGGATTTCGCATCATAGTCATGGATGTTCTTCAGGTGTTGGATTAAAAGTGTTGACCTTCAGATATATATTTATGTAGTCGATGAAAAGGTTCTGTCAAGAATGCCTAAAAGTGAATCATCAAAAAGGTTCTGTCAAGAATGCATAAAAAGTGAACCCGAAAAAGGTTCTGTCAAGAATGCCTAAAAAGTGAAGCCCCATCAAAGGTTCTGTCAAAAATACCTAAAAGTGAATCCCCAAAAAGGTTCTGTCAAGAATGCCTAAAAAGTGAAGCTCCATCAAAGGTTCTTTCAAAAATACCTAAAAAGTGAACCCCCAAATGGGTTATGTCAAGAATACCTAAAAAGAGAACCCCCGAAAAAATTCTTCTAGAATGCCTAAAAAGTGAACCCCATAAAGGTTCTGTCAAGAATGCCTAAAGAGCGAACCCCATAAAGGTTCTGTCAAGAATGTATAAAACCCAAAATAATTGAAAGCAGGCTTCAAGCATTAGCCTTTTAATAAAATTAGCTTTCCACATGAATCATGCAAATTGTCAGCGTCTGAACTTTTTATGTCACTATTCGATATTCTGCGTGACAAAGAAACTATGGTACACATGTCACTCTCATTAACAATAGGTACACATTGTTATCATATGGCACTACAATTGTTAAAGTAGTGTTACGACTCTATGGTTTCAAGCTAAGTAACGGAAAGTAGAAGAAGCAAGAAGCTGAGTAAAATTAACAAGTATATTTATTCCTTTATGTTCCAAAGGGAAATGTTAAGATGAACTTTTAGTATGGTGAATTAAATTCTAAATATGATCTCACGAGAGCAAAATTAAAGAATGTTCTGGATGAATTCCAATAATATTGAATCTGCTGATGTACAAATAGTCTTGAATAGTTTGATGTGCCAAGAGTCTTGATGTATCACAATTATATAATCCAGAATTTCTTTGATGAATTGACAATAATCCCAAAGTAGTGTTTTAGTACAACTATCAATGAGCACTTTGTAATTCCAATGAATAATTTAAATAAATGACTCCTCTCCAATTATATCTGAACAATACAGTAAATGATTCCACAGACTGAACATAAAAACTGAAGGAATAATTTTAATACTTTATTCGTATATGTTTACTTCACTTAACCTAAGAAACAATAAAATGTTAAGGAGACAGGGCACAAGTTTGTTTGCAGATCATTCGAAGTTTAAAGATCTTGAACTCAAGTATAAACATGAGAAAAATCAAGTATACATAACACTCTATCTGCAATCGCGGACAAACGTCAAGCACACAAGATAAATTATATGTTTGCAACATTAGCGATTCTAGCTATCAACACAATCACGGTCATGCCTTAAAACGAGAAATCAGTCATCGATTCATGTCGATTGTAAAGCAAAAATTATGTGAAAAACAAAATTAGAAGGCAGCATCTCTTCTATATCGATGTGGTACTGCATCCGTTAATTGGACGAGTACAGAATAGAGAAAGAAATCCATGCAAATTGACTGTGTGTAAAAAGAATAGCTACGCTTTTGAGTAGATATAAGGAAATATTTCCCTTTTGAAGTGGAAGCACTTAGTGTTGGCAATTGTTACAATACATTGCTTCTAATTTAATCAACTTATATAACCTTATTTACTCGAAAAACACGGATAACCTCTAATTTTTTTAAAAACATTAATAACGCAACCATATAAAACCGTATACAGGGGAATTTATAAATCTATACTTTAAGTTTGTAATGACCAGTTTATACATTGTAACAATACATATACGCACTTTCATAACATAATATTGTAATTTGTTTAGCCATGCTGTTCTGAATGGTGTTTAATGACCACGTAATTCCTGTTGATGTGGTTTTCTTTAAATATACAGCTGTTGTATGTGTTTATCAATTACCCCGTCAACGATGACGCAGTTTATATGACAATACGTAAAAGTCTTCATTATAATTTTATTTTGTATGCATAATGTGTTTACAAGAGAATAATCCATGACGATGGTGTGAAAGCGATTGAAGAAATAACTTAAGAATGTATTTCCTGTTGAATTAAAAAATGTTTTAATATAATACCATGCAAATTTATATTATTTCATATATACACAGGCGTTTATTCAATATTATAAAGTCCATCTTATAAAGGTCAAGTGAATAATAAATTATAATAGATATAAAACTGTCGTATTCAAGTCAAGAGAACAATCGACATTGTTTTTTACGTACGTGCTAAAGCTATGAAAATGAGAGGTGTGTGCGAAGCTAGGAGGAAACATTAGAATAAAATTGACATGCCGGACATTAATGTTTATATATATAGTTAATGACGGTGTTGTCAAAATACCTTGTTATAGCATACCTGTTTGGTCATTCTTACAGTCTTATCATGATATAGAATAAACACTTTCGAAAGGAATATATGCTTATCAATGTTAAGAGTAATATTGCTAATTTCGTCAAGAATTGTGTGCTGCCATTGAATTGAATACCTTTGTTTTCTGTTAATTGTTATTACATCTCAAACTGAGTACTGTCAATTGTATTTACATCTAGAACTGATTTCTGCCATTGAATTTGCAACGATTGAGAAATGAGGGATATATGACTGTTGCTGGTACATCGAAATTAATTGTCAATCGAAATTTGTATGTGGTGACTGTTACCGAACTAGACTGCAAACAAGACCAGGCATCGCAACTAAAGTTTGAATGTTGAAATAAACAACTAGATAACCAACCCGTTCACAGTTAGACTGTCACTCATTAAAATCTTCTGTGTTGTCTATCAAATATGACCTGTTTGTGTTCCAGATCCAAGAATATTTACTGTGACAATCACAACAAAAACTGTGTTAAAGAAACATTAAAATAGCCTTCATCTTTATGTGAAAACAGCCATTAAGGTGACAACATACATGATATGTATAAGTTTAATTTTAATCAAAGTCGCTGACCTAATATTATTGTAAAAGTTCGAAATTTGTTTGCATCTCAATGCAGAAATTAAGTCATGAATCGCACTGGCACCGAATAAAAGAGAAAAATCACGCTAATCCATGTTTTACATAAACATATATGGTTATGAATATTTTGTAGTGTGTTTAACTTTTGTCCATGATTGTAATTGTAAACAAAATATTTACTCGACTCACCTTTATCCATGATTGTAGGTTTTTAATATAATGTATCCACAGCAGTTGAGTTAGAGACATTCTGGGTCAAGTTTTGTTTACAAATTGGAATTTCCCGTTGGAATGTATCACATCTAAATCATGTAATTTTTTATATAAAAATTTGATTTATGAAATAATTAATTTATGTTCTATATCAGTCTGTGGGAATCCTTGATCAGTGTTGGCAGTTGTGTTTTTGACATAAGATACAATTAGAGAGAAATTATTCATTTTAAATACTTATTGGAATAACTAAAGTGATCATTGAGTTGTAGATTAATACAATAATTTTGATTATATGAACTCGCTCAAAGACATTCTGGTTTGCATCACTGTATAATAGCAGATTATTCAAGATTATTGTAATTCATTCTGGACAGTTTGTATTTTTTTTACATGTGATAAGACATTTAGAATTATCTGGGATTTAATTCATACTACTGAAAATGTCTCTTGACTTTTGACTTAGTATTGAAAAGAGAAATTAATATCTTCTTGATCTGCCTTGAATTGTTGGCTTTACTTCCCCCTATTACATACATTAAGGCTATGAGTGTATGTATGTATGTATGTATGTATGTATGTATGTATGTATGTATGTATGTATGTATGTATGTATGTATGTATGTATGTATGTATGTATGTATGTATGTATGTATGTATGTATGTATGTATGTATGTATGCATGCATGCATGCATGCATGCATGCATGCATGCATGCACGCACGCATGCACGCACGCACGCACGCACGCACGCACGTACGTACGTATGTATGCATGTAGGTATGTAGGTAGGTAGGTAGGTAAGTAGATAGGTAGGTAGGTAGGTAGGTAAGTAGATAGGTAGGTAGGTATGTAAGTAGGTATGTATGTAGATAGGTATGTATGTATGTAGGTAGGTAGGTATGTATGCAGGCAATAAATATCTTCTTGATCTGCATTAAATTTGTGGCTTCACTTCCCCCTATTACATACACTAAGGCCATGAGTCGTAACAGAAATTTGCAACTAGTAGAAGATCTGAAATTTCTAAAAACATTTAAGAAATATTAAAAATTGCCTTTAAAATTTAAATTGATTTCTGAATTTTCATTGTTCTTAGTAAAGTTTTGAATTTCAAACAGGTGAGAAATCTTTAGTAAAATCATCAGCATTCACAGTTTTATCCAAAGACGAGACTTTTGTTCCAAATTCCACCCAGGTAGAGTTAAATTGATTTAGGTGTGATATGTAAGTCAGTATCTGGGATTTACAGGTAATTGTGATATGTAAGTCAGTATCTGGGATTTACAGGTAATTGTGATATGTAAGTCAGTATCTGGGATTTACAGGTAATTGTGATATGTAAGTCAGTATCTGGGATTTACAGGTAATTGTGATGTGTAAGTCAGTATCTGGGATTTACAGGTAATTGTGATATGTAAGTCAGTATCTGGGATTTACAGGTAATTGTGATATGTAAGTCAGTATCTGGGATTTACAAGTAATTAAAGGATTTAAAGGTTTAAAAGAAAAACAAGATGGAACTAGAATTAAGAAAGATTACTGGAGCTATTAAGTTAATACTTCCTTTATGTGGTAGAATTACTATTTTAACTATGAGAAAATTGCTGGAAACTTGAAATGGCATAAATCCTCATGATTACAATATGTGCATATTGACAAAGCTCGTCACCATAGATACGACAGAGTGATGATCGTTAAGGAATGTATCTTGAAGGGATACGAGTTTGTATCTGTAGCATATCGTTAAGGAATTATCTTGAAGGGATACGAGTTTGTATCTGTAGCATATCATTAAGGAATGTATCTTGAAGGGATACGAGTTTGTATCTGTAGCATATCGTTAAGGTATGTATCTTGAAGTGATACGAGTTTGTACCTTAATATTAAGCATATCGATAAAGATTTAGGACTTGTTGCAAAGAAACGACAAATCCATGTCGAATTTGCAAGGGAAATAAAACAACTTTTTGATAGCCAAGAAATTGTATAAAGATTACAGTAACCCCCTGCAGTTCATATTATTGGAAACATTGAAGAACAGCATCCTTAGTAATGTCAAGAACAAAAGGTGAAACTTTTGAAAATGCTGTACGCAGAACTGATGAAACTTACTTGATTCAAAACGTTTCATTTCACAATAAGCCTCTCACTGAGCAGTGTCGTAGTAAAATGGATCATCCATTTTCTCATGAGTTCATCTCACAACTGGCACAGCTTTTAAAACTACACGTCCTTAACATTGATCAGATGTCCTTATTTCTGACAACATGTCTTTATAACTCATCACACGACCTTATTAGTGATCACATGTTCTTATTACTGATCACACGTCCTTATTACTGATCACACATCCTTATCACCGATTGCACGTCCTTATTACGGATCACACGTCCTTATTACAGATCACACGTCCTTATTACTGATCACACATCCTTATCACTGATTGCACGTCATTATTACGGATCACACGTCCTTATTACGGATCACACGTCCTTATTACTGATCACATGTCCTTATTACTGATCACATGTCCTTATTACTGATCACACGTTATTACGGATCAACATGTCCTTATAACTCATCACACGACCTTATTAGTGATCACATGTTCTTATTACTGATCACACGTCCTTATTACTGATCACACATCCTTATCACCGATTGCACGTCCTTCTTACGGATCACACGCCCTTATTACTGATCACACGTCCTTATTACTGATCACACATCCTTATCACCGATTGCACGTCCTTATTACGGATCACACGTCCTTATTACAGATCACACGTCCTTATTACTGATCACACATCCTTATCACTGATTGCACGTCATTATTACGGATCACACGTCCTTATTACGGATCACATGTCCTTATTACTGATCACATGTCCTTATTACTGATCACACGTCCTTATCACTGACCACATGTCATAATTACTGATTAAAAGTCCTTATTACTTATCACATGTCCTTATCATTGATCACATGTCCTTATTACTGATAAGATGTACTTATTACTGATCACATGTCCTTATTACTGATCAGATGTCCTTATCATTGATCACATGTCCGTATCATTGATCACATGTCCTTATTACTGATCAGATGTCCTTATTACTGATCACATGTCCTTATCATTGATCACATGTCCTTATCATTGATCACATGTTTTTATTACTGATCACATGTCCATATTACTGATCACATGTCCTTAATACTGATCAAATGTCCTTAGTAATGATCACAGATCCTTATTAATGATCATACGTCCCTATTACTGATCACATTTTTGTAATACTAATCACATGTCCTTATTTCTGATCACATGTCCTTTTTTCTGATCACATGTCCTTATTTCTTTATACGTGCATGTATTAAAAAACGAACGTCATTTATGATTTCTGCAGGTTGAAAAATAAGAAATAGAATAAAGACAGAGCTGTTATGGAGAATTATGAAGCATATACGTGAAAGTGTTCTATAAAATGTGTTGTTAATTCTGTTAAACCTATTATAATTCAAATATTAAGGGACAAAAAGCTTTTACAGAGTAGTGTATTGTCATGTATGTTGTATTTATCTGAGAAGCAATTTTCTAGTGTAAGTCGTCTTATTCAAGAGTTGAGATTGACTTTGTTGATGTTCATGTTAGTTTTTAGAATTTGGCATCAGACCTAGGCACAGGGATCGTTACTGTTGGAGTAGTTATTCTTTGTCTGTTGAGGGTATTCATTACTAGGCAATTATCTTTATGGAAATAGGTCTTGGTTAATCCACTTGTACTGACAAACACTGTTTGGATCGAAACGTTGATTTTATTGAGAGTGAAATCCCTGCCTTTAAAGTCTCGTGCGCTCACCAGAATTATGGAATAAAGAAGATCCATAAAATATGTTGACCAGAATTATGCTGCAAAGAGATCCTGAAAATCAGTTGACCAGAATTATGCAAGAAAGAGATCCTGAAAATCAGTTGACCAGAATTATGCAAGAGAGAGATCCTGAAAATCATGTTGACCAGAATTATGCAAGAAAGAGATCTTTAAGATATGTTGACCAGAAGTATGTAAGAAAGAGATCCTGAAAATATAATGACCAGAATTATGCAACAAAGATATCCTGAAAATCAGTTGACCAGAATTATGCAACAAAGAGATCCATACAATATGTTGAACAGAATTATGCAACAAAGAGATCCTGAAGATATGTTGACCAGAATTATGCAACAAAGAGATCCCGAAAATCAGTTGACCAGAATTATGCAACAAAGAGATCCATAAAATATGTTGACCAGAATTATGTAACAAAGATATCCTGAAAATCAGTTGACCAGAATTATGCAACAAAGATATCCTGAAAATCAGTTGACCAGAATTATGCAACAAAGATATCCTGAAAATCAGTTGACCAGAATTATGCAACAAAGATATCCATAATATATGTTGACTTGAATTATGCAACAAAGAGATCTTTAAAATATGTTGACCAGAATTATGCAAGAAAGAGAGCCTGAAAATATGTTGACCAGAATTATGCAACAAAGAGATCCTGAAAATATTTTGAATAGAAAAGTTTTGCTTTAGCTGATACATTGAATAGTCAGTCGTTAGATGAGGCCTAGTCATTTTTCGAATCAATTCCAGTATTGAATGTGCTGATGTGTCAATAGTCTTGTAAGAGCTGATGTGCCAACAGTCATGAGTTATCACATTGATATAATCCAAAATGTATTTGAAGGAATTTGCAATAATCCCAAAATAGTGTTTAGTCCACAAGTCAAAAAGCACTTTGCAAATTCAATGAGTAATTTAATTGTATGTGGATGTATATTCTTTAACTCTTGGTGAGTATAGATTACCTAGGATCTTTAAATAGAGAGAACTGAGCAATCGTATTCATTCCTATTTTGTGTTCATTCTTAATAGTTCAGCTCCTGCTTTTCTAACCTTCTGATTTGTTCATTTTGCTCATCTTAATTGGATGACTGCCTGTATTGGTTCAAGCAGCAGAGAGGGTGAATCCTACAACGTTTTTAGACAAAATTTGATTGAAATCCTAAAACGAGCCGTCTTATAATCTTATTTTAACCAAAAAAAGGCAAACCCTACAACGTTTTCAGACAAAAAATTGATTGAAATCTCCCTACGAAATCATTTTAACTAAAAAAATGAAAACGATTTTTTAATTAATTTTGGTCGCAACTTGTTGTCATCCACCCTCTCTGCTGCTAAAGTTTTCAGTTCTGGGTTAACAAAAAATAATAAATAATTTGATCGAGTCTTTAGAATGAAAATCATTTATGATTTCACAAACAGACTAATCGCTAACACCTCTTCTTGTAAATCAATCAGATTATTTGACTGGTCGGTGAGTTCGAAATTAATTCTGGTTAATGAATTATTATGGCATCGCATATAGACAGGATTAATTGGGTTTTCAATAATTAGGAATCCTGGAGGAGCTGTTGGTGCAAATGAATAAAGAATATATCCCTGCTGAGCTTGATTTGATTGCTCTAGATTAATCTGATAGCTTCCTTCGATAACATCACACACTAAATTGAGCGCAATCACCGATGAAATATTCACATTGAACGGAGCGATATGCCTACCGCCACCATCTGGGTCATTATTATGTTTGAGGATTTTTATTTCCGGTGATGCTGTTTTTTTCCACGTATCATGAATTATTTTGAAACCAACATCGATGGCATCATTGAGAAGTTTTTTTAGTTCTGGTACGTTATATCCTGGTAGTTTGAATGTTGGAATATCTTCAACGCGGATATTATAGTTTGATGCAAATCTTGTTCTCGATATGGGGTTTTTATCATCGAGTATAAATCGAATAATTTGTGAATTAAATTTTTCCATATCGTCGATAATTTTGTTACATGTTTCTACGACGCTGATAAATTCATCTCGGGTGAGAGAGCCGGATTTAAGGGGTATTAACAACAGTGATAAATCGTTGTTTATTGCATAAATCATACCAGTGATTTTAGGTTTGTTAACAAAATAATCCCCCTCTATTTTCTCCCCTGGCTTCTCTCTTCCAGTTGGTTGGTATATTAAATCAAAAAAATCTGTAATGAATTGGTAATCTCTATAACTACTCCCTATTGGATCATGATTTTTTATCACGTCGGTGACATAATCATTTTTTTGTGGTTCTGGTAAATCAACGGTTTTTCCCCCTGGTGGTTTTTCAGGCCATCCTAGTACGGTTCTTATTGAGCTTTGATAGATATCTACTACGTATCCTTCTGTGCTTATCTCAATTGCGGATGATAGCGTCGGTTCATGAACTGTTATAGCGATTTTTGACTCTACTCCAGTAATCGATTTTATTCTACGCGCGAATTCATTATTGATTTGTTCTATTTGGTATGACCCTGTTGGTATCGAAACAACTTTCCAGTCTGGGGTTCCGTCGGGTTTATTCTTATTCGCAAACACTAAAGAATTATTGGGTTGTTGACCACCAAATGATTTTGATCTGATATTAGGCCAACTGTGATACACTCGTAGTTTTGCAAGCGCTATCTCCTTCACTGGGACCGGAGAGGGGAAATTCACACTGAATTCTGGATTCGTTGATGTTATTGATATCATGCTTGTTTGTACTGGGTTCGTGTTCTCCACTATTTGTTGAAGTAATTCCTGCGGTGTCGTCATTGCTATTATACTCATGATTTATTTCTAATTTTGGTATCGAGGAATCATAAATACTGACCATCACTGAGAACTCACAATCTGGTAATGTTGATATTATTGAGATCATTTTGTTTTTTGGGTTCGTGTTTTCTGATTCCATCGGTGTTGTCATTGTTATTATACTCATGTTGTCGCTCTAATTTCGATATCGCGGAATCAAAAATACTGACCATCGCTGAGAATTCACTATCTGATATAATCGTATTGTCGAGTGACGACGATATCATCAATGATAATTGCGAATATGCGGTTGATGCAATATGAAATTGAAGTAAGTAATTCTGCAGTTTACTCTGGCTGCATGATGATATCTTTTTTGCTATCCCGGTTAATATACCCCCGATTGTAGCCACCGCAGAAATGCAAATTGGAACTACGACCGGGGCAATCATTGTAACCTTTGCAAGTATTATTCCGGCACCAGTGAGAACGCTTGACACCGAGTATATAATAACATCAATTGTGGTGATTCTTCGTCGGTATTTTTTTATTTTTATTTGATATTCCTCAGTGAGGGTTTTGAGTCTATTTTGAAATTCTCTGACCTGATCATAGCGACATTGCGTTGATGAAATCATTTTTATTTTAAAAACACTAGCGTTTTCAATTGTGAAATCCGAACGATTTAGTTATTTACTTAAATCCGCTACGAATTCCACATACCACGTTATTGAAACCCCAATCAAACTTTTATCAGTATATGTTATAGTGAACTTTTCAGTTTTATCCTTGTCGATGATCGTTGAAATCGTATTGTTGACCCCGGATGAACTCGACGATGATATATTAAATTGAGTTAATGGTGTTACTAGTGTTAATCGATAAATACCTTTAACGGTTGCAGTGATATCTAATTTGTTGTTTGTAGGTGTCCACTCAAATGATCCGTGTTGGATTGTATATACTACGTTATTGGTTTTCTCATGAGGAATTTTTGTTTTTTCAATGATTGTTATCATCCTCGAAAAATCACCTTTGATGGCTTCGATGAAGTTTTTCGTCTCATCGATGGATTTTTTAATATCAGGGAGTTTTATTTCAATTTTATCCAACTGGGTTCCAATAAATTTATCAATGATATTTCTACGAAAAACTGAAAACTGTTTTCCGTTATCTTCAATTTTAGATTCAAGCGTTGCCAGTACAACCACAAAATTTTTTAACTCATCGTTGAGAGTTTTTAATCGATCTGTAATCGTCGAAACGAGTACACCCGGTTTGAGTTTACCCTGATCGGAAAATAACGCGATAGTATCCTCGATTGCGTTTTGTTGTTTAACTAAAATATCATCCAGAGAAATATTACTGGTTTTCAATTTACCCTGATCCGAAAACAACGCAACGGTGTTCTCGATTGCGTTTTGTTGTTTAACTAAAATATCATCCAGAGAAATATTACTAGATTTCAATTTACCCTGTTTGTCCTGAAATACAACTATTTCATTGGGTTCAACACTTTCTAAATTCAACGTCTCAGCTATTTCATCTTTAATTTTTTTTGTTATATCCTTGATAGAATCAGGGGTTGCAGTGCCATCGGGTTTGGGTTTCAAAGATCTCCCCCAAATATCAATCATGTTATTGTAAAACTCTTTCTCTCTCTAAAATCGTTTCGATTTCCAGCGATTGCTGGTGTAGTCATTTACGACAATATGAGGTGGTTTTCTAGATGCTGAAATAGCGTCAAGGACATTTAATACTTCACTGCCACATATTGGTGGGTCAATCATCGTTTGTGTTGGTAGCGTAGAATACCAAGTCTTCATTGGAAGGGTTTTTATATACCGCATAAACTCTTTTGGTGGGGCTAATCCATATGAATCGAAATAAACAATCCCACGTGGATCAATAGCGTATGCAACCCAGTGAGTTCCAGGTCCGGTGCTGTTATCGAGATTAATAATACCTGTTTCAGTTTTGTTTGGTTGATGTGGTAATTGATCTTTCATAAAAACACCTCTGAAATTTTTAATCACTAGTTTTTTAGCCGCATCCATTAAATCAAAATTGGACATGGGAATCTTCGATTCCTGAATTAATAAATCGTTCCTGGTAGTCTTAGACCCTTTCCGCTGTACCACGAATACGGGGTTCCTGGTAGTCTTAGACCCAATCCGTGAACGGATCGTCCCTTTTTTTTATATCCTTTCCCAGTTGCCTTCTTTAGTGCCATTCCTGCTGCAGTACCAACGGCTCCTAACGCTGCCGCTTTAGCCACCGCTGGGGCTGCTGCTGCAATCAATGCTGGAATCGCAGCTAACAACGGAAATATACCGCCTGTTTTAATCATATTTTTGATAGCAGCCGCAGAAAGAGTAATCTGAACACCTTTTTTGGCTGCAAGTGCATCATTGAAATGTTTCACCTGACGAGTTGTCAGCGATAATTTATTTGCACCACCAGTCATTTGGTTGGGTTTCAACGTGATTGTGGTTCCACATTTTTTAGCCGATTCTGATTGCAATTTTTTGATTTGACCAGGAGTTAACGTAACACTAATAACACTATATGACATTATATATAATTGATTGATTCTAATTCAATGAAAAATCGAGAAAAATCGTTCAAAGATTTTCTACTGGGGCATCTACCACTCTCATTCTTCCACCAACACCTTCGAGTAGCATTGATTTATCACTGAGAATGACAGCAACCGCTCTATAATCAGCAGCACCAACAGGACGATTCACATTAGCTCTAAAGTGTATATCAACAACTGACTGTCTTGTTAAATCGAGATGTTCTAGTGAGAAGTAATAGATCGGATACAGATTTTTAAAATCATATTGTGATATTTGCAAACCAGTATCGACATTTTGATCACGTGCCATAAATGACAACAGACGATGATACACGCGTGCAATATGATTTTCTCTGTAATTAAGTTGTATATCCTCGGATGGTTCCTGTTGGCCGTTTATTCTCAGTGAGACGTCCTTCACACCTAACTGATCAAATATCATATGGCTGGAGAGTTGATTGCCAACTCGTGTGTTATCCTGTAACGCAATTAATATATGACGTGGCGCAGCAACACCTTGTTTTGATGCTAGATTCCACGTGAATAACCCGTTCAGATTTGATTGCTTCACATCTGTACTCACGGTTAGCCAACTCAACAACGACTTTCCTCCTTGGTCCATAAATGATAGTAATCGTCCTTCTGCGGTGATTGCTGGAGTCAACACTGGCATCCACAATGATATTTTTGTTAAATTGACTTTACCGGCATCAGCATTGGGATTTGCAGCATCTGCTGGAATCCTCCAGATTGCGTCATTATCATCACTCTTTCGTACAAGCGATACTGTATGCTTCGCCCCGTAGATAACTTTTCTGACGTTTCTACAGAATCCAAAAATATGATGCAGTGGAATCGCACATGAAAATGATTTACGCCCTACTCCCAACATTGAGTTTCGTGTTGCAGCTCCTAGATTGAAATTAACGTCGTTGTTTATAACTACAGCCTCGACATCAGCATCATCATTAGCAGCACTGGCTTTTTTTGGTCGTCTTACAACGAATTGTTTTCCTCCAGCGTTATTTGTAACATCTTTTGCAAACATCATAGAAGGTCCTGCTGATCTTGTATAATCATCGGAATATCTCGCTAACCCGATTATTGTTGTAGCCACATCAACATCGCGATCTATCGACTCGATTTCTTTTCCATCAATGAGGTATCTTGCACTCTCAAATAACGCCATAATACCATTATTGACAAAACCGACTTGAGTATCAACTGGATATGATGCTCCACCAGCTGTTACAAGTTCTCCTTCTACTTCAATAAACGCTTCACAGGGCAAAAAATATTTACTGGTATCATGGACTTGAAGTTCAATTCGCGATCGACTATTTGCGTCTATCGCATGATAAGCGTAATATTGATAATCGCGTACAGAATCATCCTTGCCAACTGGGGCGTCTATATCAAACGCCGGATCATGTGATTTTTTGAACATTTTATTCTATTTATCAGAGTCTAAATCGTGAAATCATAAACGATTTTCATCGACGTAGTTTTTTAAAGCCGCTTCCTGCTATCATATTTGCAATATTGCTTTGGTCGGGAGTTAAAGCCATCGACGCTAATTTTTCGTCTACTGCGTTATTTATAATTCTACTAACACTTGCAGGCATTTCCGCTGTAGATGGTAACGGTTTCTTTGAAAATCCTTTGGATTTTTCTCGTCTCACTAATGATGTTATTTTATTCTTCGCAGTTGAAAACGCTTTTCCAGCAAAATCTCCAACAGCACTAATACCCTTATCACGAATAACTTCAATTGCTTTCATTCCTAGTTGTTTAGCCAACGGCATCACTTTTGGAGCCATTCTCGCAAATAACCCTGCAATGGTATTGCCTAAACCATCTCCGTAGTATGCTCTATAAACTGGAAACCGTGAATTAACTACGTAGACGGGGGTTGGTTTATCATGATTGTAGTGTATGATCATTATTTGAAATCAGAAACCATTTTTCAATTGGAAACGCTAGCGTTTTTATTCAGTCTCGGTGATTAATCACTGTGATAATCCTCCACTAACTCGCCAATGAAATCTCGATATGTGCTGATATCCATGATACCACCCTGAAATAATCGTCTACAGATATCAGCTGCTTCATTAATTATTTCCGGTGAGTTATTTCCAGCTCGGAAACCTCCTACAAGAACTTCTAATCGTGATATATCATTGATAACACTACCAGGGCAGAAACTCTTTGAGTTTCCAATCCTTGGATTTTCCCTCGAAGAGTTTCCAACGCTAGCGTTTTGCAATCCACTTCCGCTATAACCAGTTGCTTCATCCTGTTTTTCTAAATCGGCTTCTTGTAAATAATCAAGAAAATCATCATCATCAGGTGGTAGTTGTTGTTTTTTAGGAGAGTAGAGTAGTTTCTTTGCAGGTTGCTGTCGCCGCCTTTGCAATTTTGGTGGTTTTTGTTTTTGTTTTTGTTCTTCAAATCGTTTATACACGTTACCCACCGCATTGATATATCCATTGTATGATGGACTATCTGTCTTAATTTGACTTTTTTCAGTTTTGATCTTATAGAATATATCAGCCCAGTGAGTTATATTTCTAACATATTTATGATGTTCTGGTTTCAACATTTTTTTTCTGTTTTCATAAGTCGTAACAACAAGCGCAGGAATATCTGCTAGTTTAGTCTCATCAATTGCTGCTAACCCGGTCTCGGTAAATCTCACGCGTAAATCATCAACTGTTCTTTTTGATTCTATTTGTTCTATTTGTTCTGTTTGTTCAGTTTTCGCTGCTATTTTTTCAAGTTCACCAATAACAGATTTTCCCGTCTCGGGAACATCTCCCAGTATAGCACGCTCTATCCCCTTCGTTGCTGTGGTTACTGGTTTAAACAATTCTTCGGATCCCATAGCAAAATCAGTCTGAAGACTCTGTCGTTGTTGTAGTTTATTCCGTACAGAGTCACGAATTGGTACAAATCTCCTGATTGCATCCAGTCGTTCACGAGCCAATCGGGTTGTTAATGCTTCATTGACCATTATTTGAAATCGCAAACAATTTTTCAATTGCAAAACAATTTTTCAATCCAACCTAACACCATCGGATGGTCATGGAAGTGTTATTTCGTCGTGAGACAGCTTCGTTCAATGATGAGGGAAGTGTGGAAATCCTTATAAAAATAAATAATATCACACTTCCCTCACTTTTCCATTTGATCAATCCGAACCAGCCATCAATTTTTTATTCACTGATTTCAACAGTTTTGATCAAAACATGCTAAAAAAAAATTAAAATCTCTATGAGGGACGGTCACAATCAAATAATGATAAATGGTTGGTCAATCAAATAATGATAAATGGTTGGTCAATCAAAATTGTTCATTTTCTTGAATTAACGCCCGTAGGTTTCTAACTTTAGAATTAACCTCCTTTTTCAATTCGTATTCGTACCCCAATTCTTTTCGTATTCGTTCTACGATGGTATACAACGGAGCGAACACACTTACGTCACTGGAAAATGCGAGAGAGTCCTTAATAGAATTCTGAATTCTTTTGATGAGCGCATACTTCTTTGGTAGCATGTATTTATTGTTGTTAACTCCGTATTCTATATCCTGAAAATCAGACATGATTTGATCAGGATTTAACCCATCTGATAGTTCAAGATCCCAACCTTTCAATTTTGAAATCTCGGATAAAATGCTATTCATGTTTTCAGAATTCATTATTCTATAATAATGATATATTTCTAAATGAAAAATATGACGCATTAGACGTAACTAAATCGAATTTTCTGTCCAGTCCCCTTTGAAATCGCAGATCGATAAATCCCCTCTGCAACTCTTCGTACTGAGGGTCCACAAATGTCGAAGTGCCTACCGGCGCTGGTTATTGATTGAAATATTTTTTCTTCGTTAGTTATCGTATTCAAAGATTTCACAGGTCTCGCTTTTTTCGAGTATTTCCCAGTCCCCCCTCGTTTGGTATTCTCACTTTGTGTGATAGCCTGCAGATTTGATAAAGAATTGTTCTTTGGATTAGAATCGATATGATCAATAACAAAATCATCCTCGATCAATCCATAAAAACACTCAAATGCGAAACGATGATTGAGATAAGTTTTCGTTTCTTTTCCCTCCCTAACAGTAAACATCAAGTACCCTTGATTATTCACAGAACCAACTGGTTTCTTCAGTTTGCGGTTTCTTACAACACCATCACTGGATGCTTCATAATTTGTGATCACAGGGTGTTGTCTGAATTCTTGGTTCATTCGTATACATAATACTATTGTTTGTCTAATTCATCGTTTGGTTTAATGATAAATCTTTCGATGTAGTCTTGAGGAGTTCTTATGATTTTATCCTTGATACTGACTTTGTCAGCGTCAAGAATACTGACTTTGTCAGCGTCAAGAATACTGACTTTGTCAGCGTCAGGGTTAAAATTTCTGATTGATTGTCCATTTTTTATTCTTTTATCATAATATCGCTTCAACTCCCTGTATCGCTTACCACCGCAATTCAAACACAACTGAGATTTTCCCCTATCCCCAACTCCACATCGTATGCACGGTAACGGACCAAGGCTTCCACGACGAAAGCTTTGCATATGATACCCACAGAACTCATTTCTGCATGATTTGTTACACGGGATTACTGATCCAATCATAAGCCACTTGCAGTGATTCATTATATAAAAATCTTTCATTTAAATGCTTGTTTTAATTATAGCATGAAGGAATTAGGGAGAACGCCTTCGAAAAATGCTGATAAGGAGTTTAAGAGATTATTAAAAATCAATCCTAGATTTAATCTCGATAAACCCAAAAAACGTAACAAACGTCCAATAGACGGAAACATGAAAGAGTTTAAGAGATTATTAAAAATCAATCCTAGATTTAATCTCGATAAACCCAAAAAACGTAACAAACGTCCAATAGACGGAAACATGAAAGAGTTTAAGAGATTATTAAAAATCAATCCTAGATTTAATCTCGATAAACCCAAAAAACGTAACAAACGTCCAATAGACGGAAATATGAAAGAGTTTAAGAGATTATTAAAAATCAATCCTAGATTTAATCTCGATAAACCAAAAAGACGTAACAAAATCAATCCTAGATTTAATCTCGATAAACCAAAAAAACGTCCAATAGACGGAAACATGAAAGAGTTTAAGAGATTATTGAAAATCAATCCTAGATTTAATCTCGATAAACCCAAAAAAACGTCCAAGAGAGATTACCCCTGGAAAGATGTTCAATTCAATCTCGATATAGCTTCTAATACACCAAAGAATACAATTCTTGATAAAGCCATGATTAGTAAAATCAGAGATTGTTTTAATGAATTCAAACGTGATGGAGCATCTTATTGTTGGTCAACATTTCGAATTGATGGTGTTGTTGACGCTACCATGAATGATGAAAAAGCAGCAGTGATAATTTCACGTGTTGGGGAAAAACGGTATTTTTTCCGAATCAAATTCATCATCGAAGTCGATGGCAAATGGATTATTAAGGATAAATTTGAACCAATCCTCAAGAATGAAAAAGCTGTCATTGTGAGTAGAGATTCCAAACCAGGGATTCTAACCGGCATTGACAAACCATACTACGAAAGATCTTATCCCGTAACAGCAATGGTTTATGGGATATATCCGTTAAATGATAAACCCGATATCGCAAAACTAGCTCCTATGAAATATTCGTCAGGGCTTAATTGTGTAGCAGAACGAATAATAGAACACTTCACAAATGCATCCCGAGGAAATAAACTAACTGATCTGCGACGTAGGAAAATAACCGAGTGGGAACTGACAGTGAAACAGCATGGTGCAAAGATTTCTGATATAGCTAAATTAGAAACATCATTACGATTCCCAATAACCGTTATGACGATAACCGGAGAGGTTTTATACGAACCGAAATATAACAAAAATGGAGCACCAATACAGATTATTGATCATAACAAACACGCGTGGACACCTGCGGTAACAATATTTCCACGAGAACGAACCGTGAAATATATCCCTAAGGAGTTCGTCGGGGATGTTTTCTATGAAGAGAAATTATTCGATGCTATTCATGCGTTGTGTAAGGATGATCCTGTGTCAGTGTGGTTACTTAGAAGTGATGAAGAATTCGATCAATTTGTAAAAACAAATATCGCGTTGAAGAATTAGATAACAGAATGAGAAAAATCGCTAGTGATTTTTCACCGGAGAATTCCCATGAAAAACTACTCACGGATAGTTTTACTATTCCATCAGTGGTAGCTCACTTCGCAAGAGAAAAAAACTCATGGCGTCCAACACGAAGTGATTTTCTCGAGGATGTTAAATTGAGTTGCGTCAAATTTGGTCATGGAGGACTGTGGAATACGAAATACTCACGTGATGGTATGATTTCAATTGATATATCCGCGTGTTATCCCGGAAGTTTTCTCGGGTATGGGGAATGCGCTGAGTACTTCAAACGATTTGGACACCCCACGCATGAAATGACTCGTGTTGCGATTAATGGACCATTGCCTGATTTTGATTTAACCGGATTCGCTCGTGTGATATCATTTGAATTAGCTACAGGGTTACATCCGTGTAGTTATGTTTGGCTCGGTAGACACCTATCTGAAAAACACTGGATGCCAATAGTGCTATTGAGATATATGATTGATTGTGGTATGCTAATATCGTTGATTGTTTCCGAGGCTATTATATGCTATCGAGCTCAGAAAGAAGTTTGGCTACCACAACCCGATCTAGATAGAATAATCAACGAACTACGAAAACAGTTTCCAGATTTCAGTGAAGAAGAAATCATAAATTGGTCTAAAAAGTTATTTGAAATTAAAAAAGAACAAGCAAAAGATCTCGGAAGAAGAATAATCGGTAAATTTACCCAGGGTGGACGATACGACAACGCAAAATACTCTTCGCGGTTGATCATAGATGTCGCCGAATACGATTTTATTGTAGCGGATTTAATGAAACAGGGAAAACTTGTATCCCGTAAGGATGCTTTTCTATCCAATGGTGAGAAATTAGGTACGGTTGTTACCTACTGTGATGGATATAATTCCCAGTACACACATTTGAGAAGTTCAATGCTAGCCTATGCTTCTATTAATCTATTTTCGATGATAAATAGATTTCCTAATACCGCGGTTAGAGTGGCCACTGATTCGATGTATATACACAATAAGTACAAATCAGCTGTAGCGGCATTCACAGATCCCGAAGAAAATTGGGGGCGTTGGCGATTTAAAAAGGAGATGCTACATGAGTATTGTGAATCCGCAGACGTTGCCATGGATGATAAATATCTTTGTTGTAACCGTATTGAAATTCAATCAGAATTTTCTAATGCACCACCGGTATCTGATCCAATCTGTAGATACAAGACAGTTTATTTAAACGGCTGTGGTGGGTCAGGAAAGACAACTCGTGCAATTGAATTATTTCGTCGTGGAAACGCTAGCGTTTCTAACATGATTGTGCTAACACCGACTCACAGACTCGCCAGAGAGATGATACAACGAGGGGTAAATGCTTGCACTTACCATAGTTTCTTTCGATGGAAGGGTGACAAATGGACTCCTGAGCGTATGGGTGATAAATTCATTCCTGAAATCATAATCTGGGATGAAATATGCACAGTGTCATTAGATGTATTACAAACATTTCTTGAGTGGTTGTTAACCAAAAACACAAAAGTCGTCATGTGCGGGGATCAAGGCCAACCACCACCATTTGTCGGTGCATCTCCACATGAATGGCTAAAGGGTTTTGTAGACTACTATGAAGAAATCACCACTGATTATAGATCACTTGATGAACGATTACGCGAGTTCAAAGCGCTAATTAGATTACAACCGGATAGAATCCAATGCGAAATAGCGCGTGAAGTGATTTCAGAAACCCCAATGAATGATTTCTGGGAAGCGTGGAGACCAAACGATTTGATCATTGCAAGTAGAAAAATAGTCAGATGAAGTTATTTGAATTGCATAAAGAAAAATTTGCAACGCTTCCAGTACCCCTTTGTTATAGGCCATCGGATACACGAAAACAGAATATTGAAGTTGATATTCCAGGACAGAATGAAAAACAAATTCTGGTATTAAATGATATTGTGCTGGTTGATATCAATGTCGTTGAAGATGCATTGCGTGCTAATTTAATCCCCGTGGACGCTAGGATACGCAGCAACAATACACTCTTCACAGGGATTGACTATATCGAATACAATTGTTTGGATGGTGGATAATCACATCGAATGGTCGAATTTAGTCTATCTCGCAGTATCCAGAGTACGAAACATAAATCAACTTCGAAGAGTTGTTTTCGATGATAATGACACAACAATAAGTGATATTGATGTTAGCATCATTAATAAAAAAACTCTCCGGTTACAAACAACAGGACAAAAAAAAACAACGAGAATTTGATATTGATGCTGAACTAATAATCACTTTGAAGAAACAACAGAATAATCACTGCGCGAGTTGCAATTGTATAATGCGTTGGCAGTATTCGGATAAGGATCCTCGCCAATTTACCGTAGACAGAAAAAATAACAATCTCGGTCATGTCAGAAATAATGTGATGTTGACTTGTCTTGAGTGCAATAGACGCAACGGTGCTAGTTAAGACCATGCGGTGGCAATTGAGTATCCTCGGGAATCACTTGTAGTTGTTGTCGAGTAAAACCCCGCTGAGGGGCAGTTGAATCCAGTTTATAGACTGGTGGTCTACCAGTTGATCGTGTTATACTAGATATCTTATGCGTAGTGACGCTCCAAATAGGATCAGTAGCCCTTTTTCTACCCCCTTCAAGCTCTCCTGGTTCGTATAAGTACCTCACAATGACACTACTACCAAGAATTGGTTGGGAAACGCTAGCGTTTCTAGGGAAATCTTTTTGTGGTTGTACGGGTATTGACTTCTTTTTAATCGCGTTGATAGGTTTCATGTTGATTGTTCTAGTAATCTCGTTATTCAGTGCAGTAATCACAGATGGTAATCTTTTAACCCATTCACTGGATCGCTTTTCTTGAATGAATTCTTTTGCGTATTGATATCCAAATAACCGCTCAGCAATCGTCCGATTAAATCGTTCTACAATGGCCTGATCGCGATGTAGCGCAGTATGCCCTCGTCGTATGGTGACATTATGATGTTTCATTGTAGATAACACTGCACCCTGAAATTCCTTGCCAGGATCAACCTGCAATAGATTTGGCCAACGCAGAGGACCTCGTCGATAAATCCTTTCAAATGCAGAAGCGACTTCAGTGGCTGATTTTGTTTTTAACGGTTCTGCTTCTTTGTATCGACTTGCAATATCAACTACGGTTAGCGCGTATTTGTAACCACGATCATGTGGCAGAAATAATATATCAGCCTGATGAACTTCATTAGGAGCGGTCACATCAAAATGCGAGAATTGAATTTGTTTAGGCGGTGGTAGATAAATTTGCCATAGTGCCTGTTTGGATAACCAATGAGCCGCAGTGGTTTTTTTCACTTTTGCAGCTCTAGCGAGTTTATTAATTGCAGCGTTACCCCTCCAGTATCCCCTCGGAGAATAATAAATTGATTCCATATTATTAATTACCAGCACCTAACATCAATTTACTTTTCATAGCCGATTTTATCAAAAATGAAGACAATTTTTCTTTGAAGGATTTATCAGGAATAGCATTTAACGCATGAATTAATTTCACATCTGCTAGATGCCTGTGTTGCAGATTGCTGCTTTTATAAGCAACATCATGAAGGTGACAGGCCTTATCAATGGCGTTTATTGGTTCTTCACCGGGGTTGGGTTGATTTTGATTATTGAGTCTGATATCAAGTCTGGTTCCCGGTCCACAGTAGCTATATCCTGGAAGGTGCTTTTCTCCGGGGTATTTTGCCCATGGGGTTCCAGGTAGTTTTGCTAATTTGGCTGCGATATCACCTCCTCGTTTTTTTTTAAATCAGATCTCATAGACACAAATCTAAATTTCTTTGTACTACACTGTACGCATTTACCAGAAAGCGCTGATCGGTTATTTTTAGTTGTAATCGTCGTCAAGTCATCTGTGCCAGTACGCGTTTTACACTTCACACAATATAGATCCATAATTTATGTATAGAAATATGGATATAATTGATTTTTCAGCGACTAAAACAAGAGAACCAATTAAGCATCATGCAGCGTTACCAAACTCTATCCGGATGATTATAATCGGGCCATCTGGATCGGGTAAAACGCAATTGTTACTCAATTTAATAATGAGATGGATGAAGTGGGATAAGTTGTATTTAATTGCCCCTAGCGTAGATGATCAACGATGTTATGAAGTGCTAAAAGATTTTAACGAGAATGCATCAGAAATTAAGGGTGAGAACGCCATTGATTTTATAACCGATATCGATGAAGCACCGAACATTGATGATATTGATGGAGATATTAACAATTTAGTCGTATACGACGATATAATGTTGGATAAACAAAAAAATCCTGCTAGAATATTTTCCCGTGGGCGTCACAAAAACACTGACGTGATATATGTCACTCAACGCTACACTCAGGTTCCAAAAGTGATCAGAGATAACTGCAATTTATTGTCTGTATTCAACGTGTTCTGATATGGACTTCAATCAATTTCGAGATTTCTTTAGTCATGCTCAGTCGACTCCGCACGGATTCGCAACAATAAATCTACATGATCCTCGGACACGATATCGTATCGGACTTGATCAAATATTCGGTTAAAATCGTAAAAGAATTATTAACCCATAGCAGCAGAGAGGGTAGATGACAACAAGTTGCGACCAAAATTAATTAAAAAATCGTTTTCATTTTTTTAGTTAAAATGATTTCGTAGGGAGATTTCAATCAATTTTTTGTCTGAAAACGTTGTAGGGTTTGCCTTTTTTTGGTTAAAATAAGATTATAAGACGGCTCGTTTTAGGATTTCAATCAAATTTTGTCTAAAAACGTTGTAGGATTCACCCTCTCTGCTGCTGTTCAAGATCTAGTCAAATTTATTATCAATTTAAGTACATGATATAAAAAATATTGTTTGCATCAACTCTAATGATACCTCCCCCTCCCCCCGGTCACCCTCTGCAAAGATACTTAGTTGATTTTGCAGATCCTACTAAGTCCACCACCTCGAATTTAAGCCTGACGCATCAAAGACATTGTATAGTCTCACAAAAGGGATGTCCTATACGTTTTTAAACTGGTCAATTCTTTGTATTCAAAATATGTGTTGGGTTAAGTTTGTAAGGTTTCAAATAACATCACTCAGCATCAAAGTAAACTACAAAAATGTTGTGTCATTTTGGAATGCTGATATGACACCGTATACTTACATATGATCGTCATTACGTATGTTTTAGTCACACAGACTTGAATATTATTTTCTATCGGTGATATAGCCATTTTTTAAATAATATCCAAGCATTGATAAAGACAGCTATTTCTCTATATACATGTTGATTTTACTGCACTTCCGCAACAAGCCTTACTGATTTTCCAAAATAATGATGTCACGAAAATGTTTCACTGTATGAATAATTTTTTCATCTACAAATTTAGTCAAACTCGTATAGTGTGGCATAAACGGATAACTAACTATATGCATACCTACTCAATCGCTCTGTCCACACTTACCTCCCCTACCATTCTATAGGAACCTTTTGAGTACGACGTTCTTGCATAAGTAGCTATATTTCTCCTTGATCATTGATCACGTGTCCTTAGTACTGATCACATGTCCTTAGTACTGATCACATGTCCTTAGTACTGATCATTAAACATTTAATCTCTTCTTCTCGATCATTTTAAACCAATGATTTGACTTTCACATCAGGATAAGTTGTAAATGAAAAATAGTTTGACAAATCTGGATTTTAAATCGCAGCGTTTATGAACTGGCTTTCTGCATTTGGTTGCTTAATGATCGAGATCAGTCACAACCTGTGTGTGTGTTTATATGTGCTTTCCAAGTATTTAGATATCTCAAAACAGCATCAGTTTCTTGAGTTAAAATAATGCTCGTCTTCATCTGTGAAACCCATATGTTTAACATTTTTCCGCCCAAATTCTGCTTCATTTAGCTTTTGTGATCCAACCCAACCATCTGTAAATCACATGAAGTCAATGTTGTACCACTAATTAATTAATTAATTAATTAGCACAGACAAATTATTGACGGAATGTGTTGATTTGTTTCCTTTGTGCAGCTACACAAATGTTCATCTTCAAAAAGATAAAGAAGCATAACCAATGTACACTAGCCTTGACAATAAGCATTGGATGTCCTTCCCAGTTATGTTTTAGGCTCCGTTCGGTAAAATGATATTTTTTAAATGACAGAAAACAACAAATGTAAATTTTAATTGATGGAGATAAATTTTAAGCTTGACAACTAATAGCTCGTCAGACATTATCCCTTTGTATTTAAAATGTATTCCAATGCATGAAAAATACTCTTTGCATCTTCTGTTCACATTTACCAAGCTTGTTTGTAATTAAACCATTCAGACAAATTTATTTTTTATTATTTTTTTATTTTTTTTTATTTACGTATTGTTCGCTATTGAATCATGTCAATACATCCAGTCTGTATTTTAGGTTATTTTAGGTATTTTAGGTTATTTTAGGTATTTTAGGTTATTTTAGGTATTTTAGGTTATTTTAGGTATTTTAGGTTATTTTCTGCCCAAATGTGATAACATGTTGAATGGACCTCAGATTGCTTCATCCATTTTACTTCCTTGTGTTGAAGGTCTTATGTGGTTAATTTCCTAAGTCTAATAAGTAAACAGTCTGATAAGTAAACAGTCTGATAAGTAAACAGTCTGATAAGTAAACAGTCTGATAAGTAAACATATTGCTACACGCACAGGGGTATTCACTTGACCGAGCGGTGTCAAAACCCTGGCGCGAGTCCCGCTGGAAGTCATATGTTTTCCCCAAATTTCCAAAGACTTCCATACAACTTGAGTTGTAAAATGGAAAGTAAGACGGGTCTGCTTTATTTAATAAATTTTGCTCTAATCAATTGGCGACCACAGATGAAACAACTTGCCCAAAAGTCCATTAACCGCACCTTTGCATGGTTTTTCTTTATTATCATCAGATTTCCGTACCGCCAGCCCGTTATGCCATAGAAAATACAATAGTATTCCCTTTCTAACTGGGAAATATTTAACTGCGCGACCATAGGCCAGTCAATCGACAGAATTTCCGGCGTATCACGCTCATATAAATACGCCTATTTTCCACTATGGATACATAAACGGTATCTACCAAGTCCCAGCTTATTGATTCCATTATATAATTTACTGATTTCCAACCATAAATACTGCCATTTCAAACACAACACTATTATACACCAATGGATTTTAATATGGACTATGTTACTTAAGGGGGACAGACATTCGGCTTGTACCTAAAAAACTCACTACTAACGAGCCCCAGCATGGTTCAAATTCACTAGACACTCGGCTCTGTGACGTTAGCTCCTACTAACTGGCTAATTATTTCGGGCTAGGAACATTTCCATGGCGCCGAAGACCAAATAATCACACAAATAAATCTAAGAATTGCTCAAAAACGGGGTGCTGTCAAATATACATACTCCAAATTTATTACAATATCTTTTGAAGACTTCAAAAGCCAGTTTGCAAAAATTTAGGACATTTTTCATGTACTGTTCATGGTAATTTAAAACTTCAGACAAAGTTTGATTGTTGAGCATTATCTGATTATTAGTTGAGAATTAGTTCAGTATTCGTTGAGAATTAGTTCCGCATTAGTTGATCATCAATTCAGTATTAGTTGAACATTAGTTCCGTATTAGTTGAGCATTTCGTTGAGCATTAGTTGAGCATTATTTGAGTATTAGTTGATCACTATAATAAAAGATGATCTGGTGCATTGTTATCGCGTTGGTGTGCTATCCATGCAGCTTTGCTGTCCCGTCTCTATCTCTATAAAAATTTAAGAAAATGTTATTCCCTAATCCTTAACTACAGTGTCAGTAATGTCGTTATTTTTTAATTAAATAATTAATTAATTAATTAATTTATTTATTTATTTATGTATTTATTTAGTATTTATTTATTTATTTATTTATTTTTATTTATTTAGTTAGTTATATATTTATTTATTTATTTATTTATTTATTTTGTATTTTTATTTATTAATTAATTTATTTATTTAGTATTTATTTATTTATTTATTTTTATTTATTTATTAAGTTATATATTTTACTTATTTATTTATTTATTTCTTTATTTATTTATTTATTTATTTTGTATTTTTATTAATTAATTAATTAATTAATTAATTAATTAATTTAGTTATTTATTTTCATTTAACTTTTACTGTACAGAGCACATCTATTATCGAAAGGTGGTTGAATATACACCAGACACTAAACTGTTGATCACAACTATCCTGACGTCAGATTTCGGTGTCATAACCAACTATCCTGACGTCAGATTTCGGTGTCATAACCAACTATCCTGACGTCAGATTTCGGTGTCATAACCAACTATCCTGATGTCAGATTTCGGTGTCATAACCAACTATCCTGACGTCAGATTTCGGTGTCATAACCAACTATCCTGACGTCAGATTTCGGTGTCATAACCAACTATCCTGACGTCAGATTTCGGTGTCATAACCAACTATCCTGACGTCAGATTTCGGTGTCATAACCAACTATCCTGACGTCAGATTTCGGTGTCATAACCAACTATCCTGACGTCAGATTTCGGTGTCATAACCAATGGTTTTTAAATGTCCCTGTGGGATCTAATATTTTTACAAACAACAAAAGCTACTTAAAAACATCAAAGTTTTACCTTAACTAAATGAAATATCAAGTAGATATTCCTATTTTGATTTTATATATATATATATATATATATATATATATATATATATATATATATATATATATATATATATATATATATATATATATATATATATATATATATATATATATATATATATATATATATATGAGGTAAAAATCAATTCTGCAACACAGGATCATATGATGTGGGACAGAAGAAACTTCCTTGCAATAAGAAGAATGAAAATATTTTAAAACCACACAAAGGAATACTATCAAGGAAATGGTAGGGGTGAGGGAAATAATGATAAAGGTAATGAGGCATCAGATAAATGTCATAAAGTAAGTGATAAGTTATTATGTCATAAAGTAAGTGATAGTAATGAAAGAAACATAAATAACTTGATGTCATATTGTCTGCAAAATTTCTTAAACTTTCATTATATCGCTCCCGGCCTAAGTAGACATCGGGAGGTCGCGGATTCGAACTCCAGCCGTGTCATACCAGAGACTTAAAAAAGGGCTGCCTTGCTTGGTGTTCAGCATTAAGATGTTAGTGTTAAGACTGGTCGGCCTGGTGTTAGGATAATGTGACTGGGTGGGACATCATGCTACATATTTGTGGCATGATGCCCCAGTGCTAGACATCACTGTAACTTTCCCACTGCATATATCGTAGTGATATGAATGAATTTTTTAAAACTACGTTAAAAATTCAAAAGTTGAGTTTGGATTAAAACTGCACTGGAAATCAGAAGGGCACATGAAAATCGCATCATTATCTAACACACACACACGCACACACACACACATGCTTTTCATTCTAAGTACATGTTGTCAGCAATATTTCTTTGACTTGCATCATACTGTTAAGTTTTCTGCAAGATTTCTTTCATCTGTCAGCTTCATATTTCAAGGTAGTTGTACTAAAAAAAATTAAATCATGACGTTCATTAGCTAAATTTCTACATGCAGTATTTTCTTCCTTTTTTCATTCTACTACTTCTGCTACTACGAGTACAAAAACTACTAAATTACCTCCACTACAATTTCTGCTGGAACGAGTACAACAACTACTAAATTACCTCGACTACAATTTCTGCTACTACGAGTACAACAACTACTAAATTACCTCCACTACAATTTCTGCTGGAACGAGTACAACAACTACTCAATTACCTCGACTACAATTTCTGCTACTACGAGTACAACAACTACTAAATTACCTCCACTACAATTTCTGCTAGTACGTGTACAACAACTACTGAACTACTTCCAGTACAACTTCTGCCATTACGAGTACAGCAACTAACATACTACTTCCACTACAACTTCTGCCAGTACGAGTACAACAGTAAACTACTTCTACTACAACTTCTGCTACTACTTGTATACTTGTAGCTTATACTTTTCTTTGTATATTCCAGTTCATCTCTCCCCCTCAAAACCACAAGTGACACCTATACCGTGTATGATATACATAAATATTATATCGAGTTTCCATCTGCATTTTACGTTTTCATTTCACTTTTGCATTGAAGTAGCATATAGTTTTTGCATTGTAATTATCTTGTTGCATGAAGATTAAGCAAGATGTAAATCATTATATATATATATATATATATATATATATATATATATATATATATATATATATATATATATATATATATATATACATTGGATCTTGCGTAAAATGCACTTGGAAGACATCACGATGCCATATTAGTCAATCAAGTCACCTGACGTGAGTCATATAACGCGCACACCTGTAACCCAATGGCTATCAAACTTTATTAAAATACAGCTGTAGTCGGAACTGATAATAGTCAAGATAATTACGAAACATTCCTGAAATACACTGACTTATAAAATGAATTACCTGTTTCTTTACATTTATCCTCCTTTCATCTCATCTATCACTGCATATACATCTCTAAGTATTATTCTGTCAAAGTTATCATTCGGTATCATAATTATTCGATCTTAGTACCGGTCTAAAGATAATGAAAATACTTGCCATCGACTACATATCCTTAATAAACATTATATGTATGCATGAAAAGGATGTATCTTGAATTGTATAGCAAGTAAGAGAACTATTCTAGTTGTGGTATGCATTTCCGCTAGTGTGTGAGAAGGCACTTCCCCTACAACAAAAGTTTGAATGAAATTATGAAAAAGACAAATTTTACCAAACTTTTAAACTGATCAGGTAATATGTATGATCAGGTTTACAAAATGGAATTTGGTTCAATTATTATGGATGTCAATAACAATGACCGTGAATATTAAACGAAGTATATCGCAACATGCTAAATGACGTTGAATAGGTCTCGTATTCATCTACATATCCATGCGCTTTTCTACACTGGATTGTATGGTGTCACGAATAAGTCACGTGTAAGGAAAGAGTTGACTCGTAATGGTACAATTTGTTATGTGCATATATCAGTGGGGATTTAGTGACATTTTTCTGTATTTGTGATAACTAGTTATTTAAGTTGTTTTTTAAATGATATTTTAATTCTGGATAAATTAGTTTTTATTGTTGTACAGTATATTCATGTCCAAAGATATTGATGCTTTAAAAACTAGGATACAAGGAGGCAGTTTAATGTGGCTGGTAGTCTACATAGCAGGAAACATTTACCAAAATCCTACATTTCATAGATTTTGCCATGAAACCCATTATTCAGAGATTAAAAACAAGTTGGCGATTTTTAACTCAAGATTTATTAATTAATTATGTGTATAATACTAAATTAAAATTCTGGTACAAGAGATAGTTCATCGTGTACAGAAATACGTTTGCGCTGTTAGTAATATATATTGCAGACTCGTCATTCTTGGCGAAATCAAAATATTTGGAGTAAAATTTTTATTATTGATCCCATGGATAATTGTGTTGTTGTCGTTACCATAAGATGCTGCATATGTCCAACGCAGGCCGTCGTACTTTTTAGGAACTACCGTCAAGTTGGTTCATGTTTGACTAAAATTCATTTTATTTGCAAACAGTGAGAGCAGAAAAACAGCTCTAAGTTTTGTTCAAAGCCTAATTCTCCTTGCCACTAAACAGAGTAATCATAAGCATCAGATGTATTTCATTTTATCACTAATTACTACTATTTATATACAATGCATCAAAGTCTATGACAAACAGGTAAGGAATTGTTAATATTATGAGTTATTCAACCATATACTGCTAAATGCTACATAACTGAAAGAAATGGAACATCAGTATTATCATAATTTTTAGCCATTTCTTTGTAATCAGAGTACCACCAGCTCCACCATTAATAGTTCTTAAATGTATTGGCTAGCAAGATGTGTAACAAACTGAAGTATCAGATTTCTTACGGTGTCTTTTCCAGTGATAAAAGCACTTGAAACAAGATAAACGGTTATCTATGTATGATAGATTACTGTCACGACACATCCAAACAAGCGTCAAAACAGAGGATTACATTTCTTGGTCATTGTGTTACTTATGTCTTTGACCCGCAGTTAATAAATATTTTTGATAATATACTCTGGTGAATTGTCACAATTATTTTTCTTGGAAAATGCATTAATTCAGTGACCAGATAAAATAATAATAGGCGTTGTGTTTGTTCACAACAAGCGATGACTCGCGTCAGGAAGCAAACGGCGCTCATATCGGCATTTTAACTGCAGACAAAACCTTCCGGGTAGATAACTACCTGTCCTACATGCGAGTGAACAATGGAGTTAGCCAGCTTGGTTTATTGTACACTTCTATATTTTCTGATATATTCGTCTTCCTTTCGTAAGTAACTTCATTATTTATAAATTCTATATGTTTGAAGGTTACTGAATATTTATAAACTGCTATATCAGGTAGATGGTTCACTTTGAGATATTGGCCCATGCGTACTAAATACCGTTCCAATCTATATACTGTTTCATTTATTAGGGGGATGGGGGCGATTTCGTGGTGCTTGTGAAGATTCTGTAAAGGCAGCTATAACAATGTTGGAGGAAACTTATTAAAAAGTCACAATTGCATTGCGACCATTATCAATTTACACAGTGTATAAAACTAGAAGTGAAGGGAGAGATCTCGAAATAAACAAAATATACAAACAATTGCCAAAAAAACATGAGATTTTGAGGTTTCGCATCACGTAATGATAATGTTATATCTTGGCCAAATATAAATGGAATTTATTGGCCATTGCAATGTTCAAAGAATGAGGGCAACAGACGCCTCACATTAAAATATTCTTGGCTTTATTTAATCCTACGCATAATAATAAGACTATTATGTTCAAGTGTCCTAATGGTCAGCTGATATATACTTTTTTCAAATCTAATTTTTAATTATTAAAGTACGTAGAAGGGTGAAAGAAATATGAACAATGGGAAAATTAACAAAATTAATTACCAAATAAATTAATTACCAAATCTTTAATATGCGCATCTTGTAAATGTGTATGCTGAAGCAAGTGCGTTTTAACTAAATCGTATTAAACTACATCCTTTAAGTACAAACGTAAATATTTTCAGCATATGCTTTGACTATACAGTAAAGAAAATATATGGAATTCTCGTGCAATTCTAGTTTTCATGAAAGATTTTATAAACATCGGATATGTGCTATTTGTATATTTTTATTACATTTTAGGTATTATTATTTGAATATGCCGAGTGTGCGAGTAGCACTATGTCAGCGTGTGTGTAGCTGTATGTCAGCATGTGTGTAGCTATATGTTAGCATGTGTGTAGCAGTATGTCAGCTTGTTTATAACAGTATGTCATCAAGTGTGTTGCTGTATATCAGCGTGTGTGTAGCAGTATTTCAGCGTGTATGTAGCTGTATGTCATCATGTGTGTAGCTGTATGTCATCATGTGTGTAGCTGTATGTTAGCATGTGTGTAGCAATATGTAACGCGTGTATGTAGCAGTATATCTGCGTTTGTGTTGCAGTATTTAAACATTTGTGTAGCAGTATGTCAGCATGTGTATAGCAGTATGCAAGCACGTGTGTAGCTCCATGTCAGCATGTGTGTAGCTGTATGTCAACGTGTGTGCATCAGTATATCAGCGTGTGTGTAGCAGAATGTCAGCATATATATAATAGTATGTCAGTATGTGTGTAGCTGTATGTCCGAGTGTGTGTAGTCGTATGTCGGCATGTGTGTAGCTTATGTAAGCATGTGTGTAGCAGTATGTCAGCATGTGTTTAGCTTTATATCCGAGTATATGTAGTAGTATGTCAGCGTGTGTGTAACAGTATGTAAACAGCTGTGTAGCAGTATGTGAGAATGTTTGTAGCAGTATGCAAGCATGTGTGTAGCATAATGTTAGCGTGTGTGTAGCAGTAGAACAGCATGTGTGTAGCAGTATGCGAGCATGTGTGTAGCTGTATGTCAGAGTGTGCGTAGCAGTATGTTAACGTGTGTGTAGAAGTATGCAAGCACGTGTGTAGCAGTATTTCAACATGTGCGTAGCTGTATGTCAACGTGTGTGCATCAGTACATCAGTGTGTGTAGCAGTATATCATCATATGTATATTAGTATGTCAGCATGTGTGTAGCTGTGTGTAAGCATGCGTGTAGCTGTATGCCCGAGTGTGTGTAGTAGTATGTCAGCGTTTGTGTAGCAGTATGTAAACATTTGTGTGGTAGTATGTGAGGATGTGTGTATCAGAATGTCAGCGTGTGTGTAGCAGTAGAACAGCATGTGTGTAGCAGTATGCGAGCATGAATGTAGCTGTATGTCATAGTGTGCGTAGCAGTATATCAACGTGTGTGTAGCAGTATGCAAGCATGTGTGTAGCGGCATATCAGCATGTGTGTAGCAGTATACAATAATGTGTGTAGCTGTATCTAAGCTTTTAAGTAGCAGTATGCAAACATGTGTGTAGCAGTGTGTGTGTATAGCAGTATGTCAGCATGTTTTTAGTAGTATGTATACATTTGTGTAGCAGTATGTGAGCATGTGTGTAACTGTATATAAGCTTGTATGTTGCAGTATGTAGGCATCTATATAGCAGTATAAAAGCGCATCATGCATTCTAATATTTCAAAAGTCATCTTAAATCTTACAACATATAGACTTGACATTGGAACAGAGGAGGAATTACTCAGGAAAAGACAGTTTCGCTTTCTGATTTATCTATATAAACGCGGCATGTATTTACACTTTTCACCATGTTTGCATAAATTAGACTTACTGATTACTTTTCAGAGGTATACTCAACGCTGTATAAATTTGAAAACAAAAGCTGGACAGAAGCTTTTCTGGCATGTAAAAGTTGTGGATATAAATTGCCACGAATTAGTACAAGCAGAGAAGGGACACCACACAAGCTATTAGATAAAACTCCACAGTACTCAAATTGTTTCTGGCTCGGAGCTACCTACGATCATGCGGACTCTTTCACAGGTAAATATAATGTATTTTGACTATAGTTAATTTCCAATCTAACATATTAGGCATACAAATTTGAATGCAATATATAATTTGATGACATTAAATCAAGTTAAAATAATTTCTGTCACGATTGTATATATGATATCAATTTAAATACAACCATTTGATTTTTTCTGAAACCTTAGACTTCGAATTATTAAAATTTCATATTGTATGCGCTTTCACGTCTTGAGAATTTATATTAAAATGGAACCAGAACCATTAATTTGTCAGATCTGCCCCCCCCCAAAAAAAAAAAAATTTAACACAAAAACAGCAAAGCAAAAAAAAACAAAAAAAAAACAAATAGAAACAAAACAAACAAACAATCAACAACAACAACAAATAAATGTATAAAGCGCAAACAGAAATAACAAAAGAAACCAATCTGTGTTTCGATATACCTGAAGGAAAACAGGTGGCAATTAAAACTTTTAACCTTCGTTTCTTTGAAGTATAGCATCCACATTATACTAGAGAGAATCAACACATATTAAGTGTCCAAAGATTTATTCTAGGCGACCAATATCCAGGTGAATGTTGTGAAGTCATTTGGAAGAACGGCTCTCAGACCTTTACACAATGTGTGCAATGTGCTCAACAAAGACAATATTTTTGTGTAAAAGGTGAGTAAAGGCTTATTAACAAAGACAATATTTTTGTGTAAAAGGTGAGTAAAGGCTTATTAACAATGACGATATTTTTGTGTTAAAGGTGAGTAAAGGCTTATTAACAAAGACAATATTTTTGTGTAAAAGGTGAGTAAAGGCTTATTAACAAAGACAATATTTTTGTGTAAAAGGTGAGTAAAGGCTTATTAACAAAGACAATATTTTTGTGTTAAAGGTGAGTAAATACTTATTAACAAAGACAATATTTTTGTGTAAAAGGTGAGTAAAGGCTTATTAACAATGACGATATTTTTGTGTTAAAGGTGAGTAAAGGCTTATTAACAAAGACAATATTTTTGTGTAAAAGGTGAGTAAAGACTTATTAACAAAGACAATATTTTTGTGTAAAAGGTGAGTAAAGATTTATTAACAAAGACAATATTTTTGTGTAAAAGGTGAGTAAAGACTTATTAACAAAGACAATATTTTTGTGTAAAAGGTGAGTAAAGACTTATTAACAAAGACAATATTTTTGTGTAAAAGGTGAGTAAAGGCTTATTAACAAAGACAATATTTTTGTGTAAAAGGTGAGTAAAGACTTATTAACAAAGACAATATTTTTGTGTAAAAGGTGAGTAAAGGCTTATTAACAAAGACAATATTTTTGTGTAAAAGGTGAGTAAAGACTTATTAACAAAGACAATATTTTTGTGTAAAAGGTGAGTAAAGACTTATTAACAAAGACGATATATTTGTGTAAAAGGTAAGTAAAGACTTATTAACAAAGACAATATTTTTGTGTAAAAGGTGAGTAAAGACTTATTAACAAAGACAATATTTTTGTGTAAAAGGTGAGTAAAGGCTTATTAACAAAGACAATATTTTTGTGTAAAAGGTGAGTTAAGACTTATTAACAAAGACAATATTTTTGTGTAAAAGGTGAGTAAAGACTTATTAACAAAGACAATATTTTTGTGTAAAAGGTGAGTAAAGGCTTATTAACAAAGACAATATTTTTGTGTAAAAGGTGAGTAAAGGCTTATTAACAAAGACAATATTTTTGTGTAAAAGGTGAGTAAAGACTTATTAACAAAGACAATATTTTTGTGTAAAAGGTGAGTAAAGACTTATTAACAAAGACAATATTTTTGTGTAAAAGGTGAGTAAAGACTTATTAACAAAGACAATATTTTTGTGTAAAAGGTGAGTAAAGACTTATTAACAAAGACAATATTTTTGTGTAAAAGGTGAGTAAAGACCTATTAACAAAGACAATATTTTTGTGTAAAAGGTAAGTAAAGACTTATTAACAAAGACAATATTTTTGTGTAAAAGGTGAGTAAAGACTTATTAACAAAGACAATATTTTTGTGTAAAAGGTGAGTAAAGGCTTATTAACAAAGACAATATTTTTGTGTAAAAGGTGAGTAAAGACTTATTAACAAAGACAATATTTTTGTGTAAAAGGTGTGTAAAGACTTATTAACAAAGACAATATTTTTGTGTAAAAGGTGAGTAAAGACTTATTAACAAAGACAATATTTTTGTGTAAAAGGTGAGTAAAGACTTATTAACAAAGACAATATTTTTGTGTAAAAGGTGAGTAAAGACTTATTAACAAAGACAATATTTTTGTGTAAAAGGTGAGTAAAGACTTATTAACAAAGACAATATTTTTGTGTAAAAGGTGAGTAAAGGCTTAATAACAAAGACAATATTTTTGTGTAAAAGGTGAGTAAAGACTTATTAACAAAGACAATATTTTTGTGTAAAAGGTGAGTAAAGACTTATTAACAAAGACAATATTTTTGTGTAAAAGGTGAGTAAAGACTTATTAACAAAGACAATATTTTTGTGTAAAAGGTGAGTAAAGGCTTATTAACAAAGACAATATTTTTGTGTAAAAGGTGAGTAAAGGCTTATTAACAAAGACAATATTTTTGTGTAAAAGGTGAGTAAAGACTTATTAACAAAGACAATATTTTTGTGTAAAAGGTGAGTAAAGACTTATTAACAAAGACAATATTTTTGTGTAAAAGGTGAGTAAAGACTTATTAACAAAGACAATATTTTTGTGTAAAAGGTGAGTAAAGGCTTATTAACAAAGACAATATTTTTGTGTAAAAGGTGAGTAAAGGCTTATTAACAAAGACAATATTTTTGTGTAAAAGGTGAGTAAAGACTTATTAACAAAGACAATATTTTTGTGTAAAAGGTGAGTAAAGGCTTATTAACAAAGACAATATTTTAGTGTAAAAGGTGAGTAAAGACTTATTAACAAAGACAATATTTTTGTGTAAAAGGTGAGTAAAGGCTTATTAACAAAGACAATATTTTAGTGTAAAAGGTGAGTAAAGACTTATTAACAAAGACAATATTTTTGTGTAAAAGGTGAGTAAAGGCTTGTTAACAAAGACAATATTTTTGTGTAAAAGGTGAGTAAAGGCTTATTAACAAAGACAATATTTTTGTGTAAAAGGTGAGTAAAGACTTATTAACAAAGACAATATTTTTGTGTAAAAGGTGAGTAAAGGCTTATTAACAAAGACAATATTTTTGTGTAAAAGGTGAGTAAAGGCTTATTAACAAAGACAATATTTTTGTGTAAAAGGTGAGTAAAGACTTATTAACAAAGACAATATTTTTGTGTAAAAGGTGAGTAAAGGCTTATTAACAAAGACAATATTTTTGTGTAAAAGGTGAGTAAAGACTTATTAACAAAGACAATATTTTTGTGTAAAAGGTGAGTAAAGACTTATTAACAAAGACAATATTTTTGTGTTAAAGGTGAGTAAAGGCTTATTAACAAAGACAATATTTTTGTGTAAAAGGTGAGTAAAGGCTTATTAACAAAGACAATATTTTTGTGTAAAAGGTGAGTAAAGGCTTATTAACAAAGACAATATTTTTGTGTAAAAGGTAAGTAAAGGCTTATTAACAAAGACGATATATTTGTGTAAAAGGTAAGTAAAGACTTATTAACAAAGACAATATTTTTGTGTAAAAGGTGAGTAAAGACTTATTAACAAAGACAATATTTTTGTGTAAAAGGTGAGTAAAGGCTTATTAGCAAAGACAATATTTTTGTGTAAAAGGTGAGTTAAGACTTATTAACAAAGACAATATTTTTGTGTAAAAGGTGAGTAAAGACTTATTAACAAAGACAATATTTTTGTGTAAAAGGTGAGTAAAGGCTTATTAACAAAGACAATATTTTTGTGTAAAAGGTGAGTAAAGGCTTATTAACAAAGACAATATTTTTGTGTAAAAGGTGAGTAAAGACTTATTAACAAAGACAATATTTTTGTGTAAAAGGTGAGTAAAGACTTATTAACAAAGACAATATTTTTGTGTAAAAGGTGAGTAAAGACTTATTAACAAAGACAATATTTTTGTGTAAAAGGTGAGTAAAGACTTATTAACAAAGACAATATTTTTGTGTAAAAGGTGAGTAAAGACCTATTAACAAAGACAATATTTTTGTGTAAAAGGTAAGTAAAGGCTTATTAACAAAGACAATATTTTTGTGTAAAAGGTGAGTAAAGACTTATTAACAAAGACAATATTTTTGTGTAAAAGGTGAGTAAAGGCTTATTAACAAAGACAATATTTTTGTGTAAAAGGTGAGTAAAGACTTATTAACAAAGACAATATTTTTGTGTAAAAGGTGTGTAAAGACTTATTAACAAAGACAATATTTTTGTGTAAAAGGTGAGTAAAGACTTATTAACAAAGACAATATTTTTGTGTAAAAGGTGAGTAAAGACTTATTAACAAAGACAATATTTTTGTGTAAAAGGTGAGTAAAGACTTATTAACAAAGACAATATTTTTGTGTAAAAGGTGAGTAAAGACTTATTAACAAAGACAATATTTTTGTGTAAAAGGTGAGTAAAGGCTTATTAACAAAGACAATATTTTTGTGTAAAAGGTGAGTAAAGACTTATTAACAAAGACAATATTTTTGTGTAAAAGGTGAGTAAAGACTTATTAACAAAGACAATATTTTTGTGTAAAAGGTGAGTAAAGACTTATTAACAAAGACAATATTTTTGTGTAAAAGGTGAGTAAAGGCTTATTAACAAAGACAATATTTTTGTGTAAAAGGTGAGTAAAGGCTTATTAACAAAGACAATATTTTTGTGTAAAAGGTGAGTAAAGACTTATTAACAAAGACAATATTTTTGTGTAAAAGGTGAGTAAAGACTTATTAACAAAGACAATATTTTTGTGTAAAAGGTGAGTAAAGACTTATTAACAAAGACAATATTTTTGTGTAAAAGGTGAGTAAAGGCTTATTAACAAAGACAATATTTTTGTGTAAAAGGTGAGTAAAGGCTTATTAACAAAGACAATATTTTTGTGTAAAAGGTGAGTAAAGACTTATTAACAAAGACAATATTTTTGTGTAAAAGGTGAGTAAAGACTTATTAACAAAGACAATATTTTTGTGTAAAAGGTGAGTAAAGGCTTATTAACAAAGACAATATTTTTGTGTAAATGGTGAGTAAAGACTTATTAACAAAGACAATATTTTTGTGTAAAAGGTGAGTAAAGGCTTATTAACAAAGACAATATTTTTGTGTAAAAGGTGAGTAAAGACTTATTAACAAAGACAATATTTTTGTGTAAAAGGTGAGTAAAGGCTTATTAACAAAGACAATATTTTTGTGTAAAAGGTGAGTAAA
Organism: Unio delphinus; assembly: GCA_029339505.1. NCBI lineage: Eukaryota > Metazoa > Mollusca > Bivalvia > Unionida > Unionidae > Unio > Unio delphinus. The sequence goes on from JAQISU010000343.1 coordinate 498,599, forward strand.
GACTTATTAACAAAGACAATATTTTTGTGTAAAAGGTGAGTAAAGACTTATTAACAAAGACAATATTTTTGTGTAAAAGGTGAGTAAAGACTTATTAACAAAGACAATATTTTTGTGTAAAAGGTGAGTAAAGGCTTATTAACAAAGACAATATTTTTGTGTAAAAGGTGAGTAAAGACTTATTAACAAAGACAATATTTTTGTGTAAAAGGTGAGTAAAGGCTTATTAACAAAGACAATATTTTTGTGTAAAAGGTGAGTAAAGGCTTATTAACAAAGACAATATTTTTGTGTAAAAGGTGAGTAAAGACTTATTAACAAAGACAATATTTTTGTGTAAAAGGTGAGTAAAGGCTTATTAACAAAGACAATATTTTTGTGTAAAAGGTGAGTAAAGGCTTATTAACAAAGACAATATTTTTGTGTAAAAGGTGAGTAAAGACTTATTAACAAAGACAATATTTTTGTGTAAAAGGTGAGTAAAGGCTTATTAACAAAGACAATATTTTTGTGTAAAAGGTGAGTAAAGACTTATTAACAAAGACAATATTTTTGTGTAAAAGGTGAGTAAAGGCTTATTAACAAAGACAATATTTTTGTGTTAAAGGTGAGTAAAGGCTTATTAACAAAGACAATATTTTTGTGTAAAAGGTGAGTAAAGGCTTATTAACAAAGACAATATTTTTGTGTAAAAGGTGAGTAAAGGCTTATTAACAAAGACAATATTTTTGTGTAAAAGGTGAGTAAAGGCTTATTAACAAAGACGATATATTTGTGTAAAAGGTGAGTAAAGACTTATTAACAAAGACAATATTTTTGTGTAAAGGGTGAGTAAAGACTTATTAACAAAGACAATATTTTTGTGTAAAAGGTGAGTAAAGGCTTATTAACAAAGACAATATTTTTGTGTAAAAGGTGAGTAAAGGCTTATTAACAAAGACAATATTTTTGTGTAAAAGGTGAGTAAAGACTTATTAACAAAGACAATATTTTTGTGTAAAAGGTGAGTAAAGACTTATTAACAAAGACAATATTTTTGTGTAAAAGGTGAGTAAAGACTTATTAACAAAGACAATATTTTTGTGTAAAAGGTGAGTAAAGACTTATTAACAAAGACAATATTTTTGTGTAAAAGGTGAGTAAAGACTTATTAACAAAGACAATATTTTTGTGTAAAAGGTGAGTAAAGACTTATTAACAAAGACAATATTTTTGTGTAAAAGGTGAGTAAAGGCTTATTAACAAAGACAATATTTTTGTGTAAAAGGTGAGTAAAGACTTATTAACAAAGACAATATTTTTGTGTAAAAGGTGAGTAAAGACTTATTAACAAAGACAATATTTTTGTGTAAAAGGTGAGTAAAGACTTATTAACAAAGACAATATTTTTGTGTAAAAGGTGAGTAAAGACTTATTAACAAAGACAATATTTTTGTGTAAAAGGTGAGTAAAGGCTTATTAACAAAGACAATATTTTTGTGTAAAAGGTGAGTAAAGGCTTATTAACAAAGACAATATTTTTGTGTAAAAGGTGAGTAAAGACTTATTAACAAAGACAATATTTTTGTGTAAAAGGTGAGTAAAGACTTATTAACAAAGACAATATTTTTGTGTAAAAGGTGAGTAAAGACTTATTAACAAAGACAATATTTTTGTGTAAAAGGTGAGTAAAGGCTTATTAACAAAGACAATATTTTTGTGTAAAAGGTGAGTAAAGGCTTATTAACAAAGACAATATTTTTGTGTAAAAGGTGAGTAAAGACTTATTAACAAAGACAATATTTTTGTGTAAAAGGTGAGTAAAGGCTTATTAACAAAGACAATATTTTTGTGTAAAAGGTGAGTAAAGACTTATTAACAAAGACAATATTTTTGTGTAAAAGGTGAGTAAAGGCTTGTTAACAAAGACAATATTTTTGTGTAAAAGGTGAGTAAAGACTTATTAACAAAGACAATATTTTTGTGTAAAAGGTGAGTAAAGGCTTGTTAACAAAGACAATATTTTTGTGTAAAAGGTGAGTAAAGGCTTATTAACAAAGACAATATTTTTGTGTAAAAGGTGAGTAAAGACTTATTAACAAAGACAATATTTTTGTGTAAAAGGTGAGTAAAGGCTTATTAACAAAGACAATATTTTTGTGTAAAAGGTGAGTAAAGGCTTATTAACAAAGACAATATTTTTGTGTAAAAGGTGAGTAAAGACTTATTAACAAAGACAATATTTTTGTGTAAAAGGTGAGTAAAGGCTTATTAACAAAGACAATATTTTTGTGTAAAAGGTGATTAAAGACTTATTAACAAAGACAATATTTTTGTGTAAAAGGTGAGTAAAGGCTTATTAACAAAGACAATATTTTTGTGTTAAAGGTGAGTAAAGGCTTATTAACAAAGACAATATTTTTGTATAAAAGGTGAGTAAAGGCTTGTTAACAAAGACAATATTTTTGTGTAAAAGGTGAGTAAAGGCTTATTAACAAAGACAATATTTTTGTGTAAAAGGTGAGTAAAGGCTTATTAACAAAGACGATATATTTGTGTAAAAGGTAAGTAAAGACTTATTAACAAAGACAATATTTTTGTGTAAAAGGTGAGTAAAGACTTATTAACAAAGACAATATTTTTGTGTAAAAGGTGAGTAAAGGCTTATTAACAAAGACAATATTTTTGTGTAAAAGGTGAGTGAAGACTTATTAACAAAGACAATATTTTTGTGTAAAAGGTGAGTAAAGACTTATTAACAAAGACAATATTTTTGTGTAAAAGGTGAGTAAAGGCTTATTAACAAAGACAATATTTTTGTGTAAAAGGTGAGTAAAGGCTTATTAACAAAGACAATATTTTTGTGTAAAAGGTGAGTAAAGACTTATTAACAAAGACAATATTTTTGTGTAAAAGGTGAGTAAAGGCTTATTAACAAAGACAATATTTTTGTGTAAAAGGTGAGTAAAGACTTATTAACAAAGACAATATTTTTGTGTAAAAGGTGAGTAAACGCTAATTAACAAAGACAATATTTTTGTGTAAAAGGTGAGTAAAGACTTATTAACAAAGACAATATTTTTGTGTAAAAGGTGAGTAAAGGCTTATTAACAAAGACAATATTTTTGTGTAAAAGGTGAGTAAAGGCTTATTAACAAAGACAATATTTTTGTGTAAAAGGTGAGTAAAGACTTATTAACAAAGACAATATTTTTGTGTAAAAGGTGAGTAAAGGCTTATTAACAAAGACAATATTTTTGTGTAAAAGGTGAGTAAAGGCTTATTAACAAAGACAATATTTTTGTGTAAAAGGTGAGTAAAGACTTATTAACAAAGACAATATTTTTGTGTAAAAGGTGAGTAAAGGCTTATTAACAAAGACAATATTTTTGTGTAAAAGGTGAGTAAAGACTTATTAACAAAGACAATATTTTTGTGTAAAAGGTGAGTAAAGACTTATTAACAAAGACAATATTTTTGTGTAAAAGGTGAGTAAAGGCTTATTAACAAAGACAATATTTTTGTGTAAAAGGTGAGTAAAGGCTTATTAACAAAGACAATATTTTTGTGTAAAAGGTGAGTAAAGGCTTATTAACAAAGACAATATTTTTGTGTAAAAGGTGAGTAAAGGCTTATTAACAAAGACGATATATTTGTGTAAAAGGTGAGTAAAGACTTATTAACAAAGACAATATTTTTTTTTAAAAGGTGAGTAAAGGCTTATTAACAAAGACAATATTTTTGTGTAAAAGGTGAGTAAAGGCTTATTAACAAAGACAATATTTTTGTGTAAAAGGTGAGTAAAGACTTATTAACAAAGACAATATTTTTGTGTTAAAGGTGAGTAAAGGCTTATTAACAAAGACAATATTTTTGTGTAAAAGGTGAGTAAAGGCTTATTAACAAAGACAATATTTTTGTGTAAAAGGTGAGTAAATGCTTATTAACAAAGACAATATTTTTGTGTAAAAGGTGAGTAAAGGCTTATTAACAAAGACGATATATTTGTGTAAAAGGTGAGTAAAGGCTTATTAACAAAGACGATATTTTTGTGTTAAAGGTGAGTAAAGGCTTATTAACAAAGACAATATTTTTGTGTAAAAGGTGAGTAAAGGCTTATTAACAAAGACAATATTTTTGTGTAAAAGGTGAGTGAAGGCTTATTCACAAAGACAATATTTTTGTGTAAAAGGTGAGTGAAGGCTCATTAAAACTAGTCGATCTTGGTTGTACGAAAAATAAGTTCCTCGGTACACCGTGGTAGTTTTTAATATACGGCGATACGTACCATTGTATCCCGCAATTAATTTAGGAACCAACAATTTACTATCTAGCTCGAATTTATAGCAAAATAATGTCATATTATATACATTATATGATTTGAGAAAAAAATTATCGAAAAGAAAGAAAATAAAATAGCTTATAAGAAATTCGTAGGCCCCCTCCCCCTTCCAGGAGAATTCAAATGCCAATACTTACAGTAGATTAATGTGCTATTGGTATGCTAATTAGTGTTTACTATTGGTATGCTAATTAGTGTTTACTATTGGTATGCTAATTAGTGTTTACTATTAGTATGCTAATTAGTGTTTACTATTGGTATGCTAATTAGTGTTTACTATTGGTATGCTAATTAGTGTTTACTATTGGTATGCTAATTAGTGTTTACTATTGGTATGCTAATTAGTGTTTACTATTGGCATGCTAATTAGTGTTTACTATTAGTATGCTAATTAGTGTTTACTATTTGTATGCTAATTAGTGTTTACTATTGGTATGCTAATTAGCGTTTAATATTGGTATGCTAATTAGTGTTTACTATTGGTATGCTAATTAGTGTTTACTATTGGTATGCTAATTAGTGTTTACTATTGGTATGCTAATTAGTGTTTACTATTGGTATGCTAATTAGTGTTTACTATTGGTATGCTAATTAGTGTTTACTTTGCAATTTTAAAATTTTCATTCAAGTATGACGACACTATACACTAGGAGTCAGTAGCCTATTTTATTTAGCGTGTTACTTTTTCGGATTAATTAAAAAAATGAACGCGAGCGCGTGCCGCCAGTAAAAGAGTTATACTTGCAAAATCGAGATTTTTGGCTACCCTGCGCGTGCTGCACAAAACCTCTTGACGTCGGTTGCTGACCATTACTACAAGCAAAAGCTGGCACCCCTTAAAAAAGGCAATGCGCTGACCTTAAAGGGCTTGTTGATCCTTATGGACTATACTAATAATTGTATAGTGCCGACCCCCAGGCAAGATATATTCATCAAAGACGATCAATAAAGATAAAAGAGATTTCCCTAGGAAAAAAATATTTAGTGCACTTAAGAAACTACGCACAATTCAAATAAAAAAAATACTCTCCTGATTACCTGTATTACAAATGAATACATAAACTTAAATACATTAATATACATTAACTTAAATAGATTAATATACATTAACTTAAATACATTAATATACATAAACTTAAATATGTTAATATACATAAACTTAAATACATTAATATACATTAACTTAAATACATTAATATACATTAACTTAAATAGATTAATATACATTAACTTAAATAGATTAATATACATAAACTTAAATATGTTAATATACATAAACTTAAATACATTAATATACATTAACCTAAATACATTAATATACATTAACTTAAATACATTAATATACATAAACTAAAATATGTTAATATACATAAACTTAAATACATTAATATACATTAACTTAATTACATTAATATACATTAACTTAAATACATTAATATACATTAACTAAAATACATTAATATACATAAACTTAAATATGTTAATATACATAAACTTAAATACATTAATATACATTAACTTAATTACATTAATATACATTAACTTAAATACATTAATATACATTAACTTAAATACATTAATATACATTAACTTAAATACATTAATATACATTAACTAAAATACATTAATATCATCATCATCAGTCTCTTGACCTAGTGTGGTCGTTGAGGCACTGTGCTGCTGAACAACTGACCAGTTCCCTCCACTTGACTCGATCATGTGCCAATGCCTGTGTCTCTGCAAAACTTTTCCTGGTCCATTCTGTGATGTTGTCACTCCACTTTTTTCTCTGTCTACCTTTCCTTCTACCACCTTGGACACTACCCTGGAGTACTGTTGTGGATAGACTGTTGGCTCTAGTGACATGGCCATACCATTTCAGCTTTCTCTTTTTGACAATGGTGAGGAGGTCTTCATAATAGCCTACTTTGTGCCTGATGGTGTTGCGCACTTCTTCATTTCTGATGTGGTCCATGTAAGAGATGCCAAGGATGGTTCTGTAGCATCTCATTTCAAGTGCCTGGATTCTTCGTTGTAATTCTGCTGTCAGGGTCCAGGCCTCACATGAATACAAAAGGATTAAGATGACTAGTGCACTCAATAGTCTGATTTTAGTTTTCAGACATATTCTTGTCTCTCCTGATGGGTCTTAGCTTTGACATAGTTGCCGTTGTTTGTGCTGCTCGTGACAAACTTTCTGCTCTTGATCCCTCTTCCGTGATTATGGAACCAAGATATTTGAATTGGTCCACTGTTTCCAGTTCCTGTCCTCTGACTTTAATCTTGGTTGAGATTTGTTTGCCACTGTTTGTCATCAGCTTTGTCTTCTCGGCACTTATCTCCATGTCAAATCTGGACGATGTTTTATCCAGGTTCTTCACTAAGGTGGCAAGCTCATCTTCACTGCCTGCCATCCCATCAATGTCGTCTGCAAAGCGGATGTTGGTGATGTTATGCCCTCCAATGCTGACTGTCCCACAGTGGTTTTCCAGGGCTTCGCTCATGATGCGCTCTCAGTAGATGTTGAAAAGCGTGGGTGACAGGAGACAGCCTTGCCGTACTCCATTTATAGACTTGAACCAGTCCCCCACAGAACCTTGAGCAATTACTGCACTGGTAGCCTTGGCTTACTGCTGCTTGATGGTGTTGGTCAACTTTTGACCCATGTTGTACTTCTTCATTGTGACCCACAATGCCTCATGCCACACTCTGTCAAAAGCCTTAGATTAGATGTCTTGTTGATGTTGTGAGTACTTTTCACACAGAACCCTAAGATTGAAAATTTGTTCTGTTGTGCTTCTTCCACTACGGAACCCTGCCTGTTCTTCAGCGATTATTTCTTCTGCTTGTGGGTTTAGTCTGATCAAGATGATCTTCAGCATCACCTTATTAGCATGGCTGATCAAACTGATAGTTCTGTAATTTTGGCATAGCTGGAGATTGCCTTTTTTGGGGAGTGTTATAATTAGTGACTGGATCCACTGTGTTGGCCATTCGCCTGTCTGCCAGATCTTGTTGCAGAATTTTTTTAGTAGTTCTATCACTAATTCCCCACCATTCTTGATAAGTTCAGCTGGGATGTTGTCTACTCCAGCTGCCTTTTCATTCTTCAATGTTCTTATTTCTGACTCCACCTCTTCTTTGAGAATGGGGAAATCATCATTATTTGTGAAGTTTGGAACTTCAAGCACCTCTGGTTCTCCTGAGGACGGATGGTTGTAGAGTTCTTTACAATACTCAGTCCATATTTCTGCAATGTCACTTGCTTCTATGAAGCATTTTCCATTTTCATCATGAATGGTACTGACACTTGGTTGCTTCTTTCTGGTGAAGTCTTTCACAATTTGGAATGCCTTTTTGCTGTTATTCTTTATCAGACTGCTCTCTATTTCTGTGCACTGTTGTCCAATCCAATCTTCTTTTGCTTTCTTAATTTTTTTTCTGACATTCTTGTTTATTTCTCGATATTCCACTGCCCCTGTTGTGTGTCTGGTGCATTTTTAGGTCTCTTCGGGTATCACGAAGATTCAGAATCTCTTCTGTAACCCAGGGTTTTTTCTTTGGGCGATGGAGGCCAATGATGTCCTTGGCAACTGTTGTTATGACTGTGTTGAAAGTGTCTGTCATCACTTTAACATCAACATCCATCACAAGGAGTGAAGCAAATTTTCCTCCAATTGTGACTTGGAATGACTTGCATATGTTAGGGTCCTTCAGTTGTTCAAGGTTGAATTTGAGCCTGATTTTCTTTGGCTTGTTAATTCTCTTCAACCTCACTCGGAAATTCATAATGACGAGGTCGCGATCACTACCAGCATCAGCACCTGGAAACGTCCTTGTTTTCTTCTCTATTGATGTCAGATCGGTACCGGTTTTGAACTAGTATGTAGTCGATCTGGTTATGATGGGTTCCTTTTGGTGCATACCATGTCCAGCATCTGGAAGCTTTATGTTGACCCAGGGTGTTGGTTAGTACCAAGTTGTTGTAGCTTGCGAACTCGAGCAGCCGTCTCCCTCTTTCATTGGTAAGCTCATTGCAAGAAGGTCCACAATGATCATCCCAGTCTTTTAGAGCATCTTGCCAACTTTGGCATTCCAGTCTCCTTGGATAATAAGGATGTCTTTTTTACTTACTATGTTTATTATACCTTGAAGTTTGTTGTAGAGCTCCTATATTTCTTCATCATCATGATCAGTAGTTGGAGCATAGACTTGAATAATTGTGATGTTAAAAGGGGATGCTTTCAGACGAATGGAGATGATTCTGCTAGATATGGGGCGACATTCAAGAACAGATCCCTTGATGGCTTTGTTTACAAGGAAGAATACTCCATTTATGGACTTTTCCAACTCCCCACTATAATATAATATATGCCCATCTTCAGTTTGGTATTCTCCTATGGCTTTCCATTTTACTTCACAGAGTCCCAGTATGTGCCATGTGTAGTGTTCCATCTCATGTGCCAGCTCTTGGAGTCTTCCAGTTTGCGCCAGAGTTCTAATGTTCCAGGTGGCGATGGCAACGTTGTCTCTTGCTCTGATTTTATGCAAAGTACCAGTAGCACACTTGTCACCTCCGTCCTGGTGAAAAACGGCAGACGCGGTTCTTGTTGACCCGGGTGACGACCGATCCGGTATGATAACTTCAGATTTGTCCAGCATTATCAGCGTGTCTTGGGCTAAAGTCGTCTGGCGGAGCCTATCCCTCTCCAGTCCAAGGAGTTGCCAGAAGGGGATGTAGTACATCGTCCAACTGCCTTAGGGTCTCGACTCCTGATTTTCTTTTAGGGTTTACTCCCTTAGCCTTTGGCTAACCAAAGCCAACCTGCAAGGCAGCAAGAAACTCGTGTATTGGCGGGTTCGTCCATTTCCCGAACAGATAGAGCATCTGGCACTGCCCACATACATAAACTTAAATACATTAATATACATTAACTTAAATACATTAATATACATTAATAAATGACTTGAAATTAATTACATTCTTTTAATCCGAAATGTTGTCCTAAATTTGGATTTGTTAGCGAATATTAAAGATAAGATTAAAGGATCGTACATATGATTATATCTGTAATATTAAAAATATATTTTCAGACAATTACATTTTTTTGTGGTCAAAAACATATTCATAATATTTTGCAATATGAATCTCATATAAATGAAACCATGCTGTTAATGTAATTAAATTCGTGACAAGATTACTCGTGAGGTTCCTTACATTTCATTCGGACTATCGACGTACCGGTAAAGTGAATAAAGTACCTAGGTACGTAAACAATGGAAATATCCTGCAGTATTTTGATATACCAATATTTATACCACTCGCCTCTAAAAATTATATTAAAGCTAGAGGTATGATAATTCTTCTTTATCACATTAAATCCATTTGTTAGATATGGTTAAAAGCAACGTATTAAATAACTCTTGTCTTTTGCGGCAGTTTCTTCTGAATGAATCAATAATTATTAGAACGAAATATTCCGCATATAAATATATGATAATAAAAGTTATTTCCGATGCTTCTTCTCACGAACTGCACAGGAAATTTAATAGCCTTTATTTCTTTTGAAGAAAAAAAAATATATGGTCTTAAATCAAAGTTTGGAAAAAAGCTGGATTAACTTGATAATTAGAAGATTGGTGATCATTCATACATCAATAGTCAAAACGTTATTTCTTGGCAAGATCTTGTGACTATCCTATCTTCTCGCATGAAGATCTCGTGACTATCCTATCTTCCCGCACGAAGATCTCGTGACTATCCTATTTTCCTATCTTCTCACATTTAGATCTCGTGACTATCCTATCTTCCCACATGTAGATCTCGTGACTATACTATCTTCCCACATGTAGATCTCGTGACTATCCTATCTTCCTATCTTCTCGCATGAAGATCTCGTGACTATCCTATCTTCTCGCATGAAGATCTCGTGACTATCCTATTTTCCTATTTTTCCGCATGAAGATCTCGTGACTATCCTATTTTCCTATCTTCCCGCACGAAGATCTCGTGACTATCCTATCTTCCCGCACGAAGATCTCGTGACTAATCTATCTTCCTATCTTCTCGCATGAAGATCTCGTGACTATCCTATCTTCCCACATGAAGAGCTCGTGACTATCCTATCTTCCCACATGTAGATGTCGTGACTATCCTATCTTCCCACATGTAAATCTCGTGACTATCCTATCTTCCCACATGTAGATGTCGTGACTATCCTATCTTCCCACATGTAGATCTCGTGACTATCTTATCTTCCCACATGTAGATCTCGTGACTGTCCTATCTTCCCACATGTAGATCTCGTGACTATCCTATCTTCCTATCTTCTCGCATGAAGATCTCGTGACTATCATATCTTCTCGCATGAAGATCTCGTGACTATCCTATTTTCCTATCTTCCCGCACGAAGATCTCGTGACTATCCTATTTTCCTATCTTCCCGCACGAAGATCTCGTGACTATCCTATTTTCCTATCTTCTCGCATGAAGATCTCGTGACTATCCTATTTTCCTATCTTCTCGCATAAAGATCTCGTGACTATCCTATTTTCCTATCTTCTCGCATAAAGATCTCGTGACTATCCTATTTTCCTATCTTCTCGCATGAAAATCTCGTGACTATCCTATTTTCCTATCTTCCCGCACGAAGATCTCGTGACTATCCTATCTTCCTATCTTCTCGCATGAAGATCTCGTGACTATCCTATTTTCCTATCTTCTCGCATAAAGATCTCGTGACTATCCTATCTTCCTATCTTCTCGCATGAAGATCTCGTGACTATTCTATCTTCCCGCGTGAAGATCGAGTGGATTATGAAGAAAACGGTTAATAAGATGAAATCGTATGCATTATTGTAAGATAATCAGCATGTAGTCTAATCGCATAAGCAATCATCTTCAATCTAGTTTTCCGTTTTTACTAGAATTTTTTTTGTGTCATTACCCATTATGACATCTAACTCTTACAATTAGACCATTCTTTCACTCCATTAGCAACTAATGCATAAACAAATTTTGTTGAAGTTTACCTGCATCATGTTATTTCACCTTCGTTTCAGATCCAAACACGACAGCAGTGCACATCACAAATAGTGCACCATTTCTAACATGGAGTAATGCCTCAAGCCTATGTTCACGTGAAAATTACCAACTTCCATCAAACAACAACACCTACTTACTTCATAATTTAAACGGAAATAAAACTTTTTGGACGAGGTCCGTACGTCGCCTTAATACGAATCCAAACCCGAGTAAGTACGCAACGGTTTGCAGATATACTTGACATGCAAATTCACAGATATACTAGACATGCAAATTAACAGATATACTTGACATGCAAATTAACAGATATACTTAACATGCAAATTAACAGATATACTTGACATGCAAATTAACAGATATACTTGACATGCAAATTAACTTTCAACAAAAATCAGAGTAATAGAAAAGCCTTAAAACTTTATCAAAACTTTCAAGTAGGCCATTTCCAAATAATCAACATTTAAAGGTAAGATAAGTGTAAGATAAGTGTAAGGTAAGTGTAAAATAAGTGTAAGATAACTGTAAGATAAGTGTAAGATAACTGTAAGATTTACCTTACGCACTTTCGTACATCTATTCTAATATGGTAACTGATGTAGTTTTAAAATGTTGATGATATCAGATTTATTTGTCTCATTTTTTTTTTCTTCTCACTAAATTAATATCAACTACATAGAACGGTAAATAATAAAAGACTAGAACTTGTAAAGTTGATTTGCCATGGATTCATCATTCAATGTGGAGAAAAGGAATTTAAACATACGTTAGGTAATTAAAACTATTTATCTTATGAATGCAAGATAACGCATAACGTCCTGTCTAATATGTACATCGCTTCAATTATAACCCATAACGTTTTCTTTATAACGCGTAACTCTCTCTCTCTCTATGTCTCTCTCTCTCTCTCTCTCTCTCTCTCTCTCTCTCTCTCTCTCTCTCTCTCTCTCTCTCTCTCTCTCTCTCTCTCTCTCGCATAACATCCTCTCTATAGCGCATTATGTTCTCTTTATAACGCATAACGTTCGTTCTTTAGAGCGTAGTGTCTCTTTATAACGCATAAGTTCTATCTATAACGCGTAACGCTCTATATGTAGCGCATAACACCCTCTTTATAAGGCATAAGGTTCTCTCTATAACGCATAAAGTCTTCCATAACGTATGACGTTCTTCTGTACAAAGCATAAAGTTCTCTTTCTAGCGCATAACGTCCTCTCTATGAAGTATAACGTCCTTTATATAACGAATAACGTTCTCTCTATAAAGCAGTACGTTCTATTTATAACGCATAACGCTCTTTCTCTCTCTATAACGCATAAGGTCCACTCTGTATCGCATAAAGTCTGTTATAAAACGCATAACGTCCTCTCTATAACGCATTACGTTCTCTCCATACCTCATAACATCCTCTTTATAACGCATAACCTCCTCTCTATTGTGCATAACGTCTTCTCTATATGGCATAGCATTCTCTCTATAACGCATAACGCTCACTCTATAACGCATAAGGTCCACTCAATATCGCATAAAGTCCACTATTAAACGCATAACGTCCTCTCTATAACGCATTACGTTCTCTCTGTACCTCATAACATCCTCTTTATAGCGCATAACCTCCTCTCTATTGCACATAACGTCTTCTCTATAAGGCATAGCATTCTCTCTATAACGCATAACGCTCACTCTATAACGCATAAGGTCCACTCCATATCGCATAATGTCCACTATTAAACGCATAACATCCTCTCTATAACGCATTACGCGCTCTCTCTTCATACCTCATAACATCCTCTTTATAGCGAATAACCTCTTCTCTATTGCGCATAACGTATTCTCTATAACGCATAACGTTCTATGTATAACGCATAACATTCTTCTGTATAATAATAATAATAATAATAATAATAATAATAATAATAATAATAATAATAATAATAATAATAATAATAATAATAATGACAATAATAATGAGGACTTTGTATAGCGCCTAATCTTTAGAGCTCTTAGCGCTTTACAACATCTATAATGATATGACTACAGAAAAACAAACTTTAAAAAAAAAACCACATCATGAAATTAGAAAACAAAAACATGCTGAACATATTTAAGGTAGGAGACATTATTAGTTAGGTCTTTAAGTTTGTTCTTGCAGTCGAAAAAGGGGAGATTTAAGAGCACTCTTGAAAGGGAATACTGTGTCTCTGTGTATAATTTCAATGGGCAATTCGTTCCACGTTGCTGGTCCCTATTATGATAAAATAACGGTTGTCTATATGACTTTGTTTTCATAGTGGGAATAATGAGTATTCGATTGTCAGAAGAGAGGCTTAAGTATTTCGCTGGTGTGTACACATGGGTGAGGTCAGATAGCTGTGTTTGACTCGAGTCCGTCAGTGAAACGTAGCACAGAGATTAAATTTTGTGTTTGAATCTGGATCGAATGGATAGACAGTGATGGGTACAGAGCAGCGGGGAGGTGTGCTCTGATTATGGCACTCTGAGGATGATCCGAGCAGATGTGTTTTGAACTTTTTTAACTTTCTGAAGTCGATATTGAGACAAATCAGACAGAACTGAGTTACAATAGTTCATTCCTGAAAGTACTAATGAACACACAGGCGTTTTAGTGGCATCAGCTGAATTATATTTGCGAATTTAATTGATGCGTCTCAACTCAAGATATGCAGCCTTGCATATGTCCATCACATGTTTGGTGCAATGCGAGATTACTGTCCAGAGTGACACTTAGGTTTCGTACTGACTGTGTGAATTTAATGTTGATGTTGCTGATATTTGTTGTTTGAGATTAAGGATGTGAATGAGAAAGTCTAATCAGAAAGGCCTCAGTTTTATAATCATTCATGTGCAGCTTGTTATATGTCATCCATGATTTCACGTTAAAAATGCACCTCTCAACTCCTTGGAAGGTATCCTCAACTTCTGTTGTGTGGCTAGGCTTGTATATTTGGGTGTCATCAGTGTACAATTGGTGAGACACTGAATGATGATCTGTGACACTTGAGAGCGGCTGAGTTTATAGAATGAAGTGAACAGGTCCAAGAACAGACACCTGTGGAACACCACAACCTAGATGAACTAGGCTGGAATATATTCCATTTGCAGATACAATTTGTTTCATGTTGACTAAGTAGGACTTGAAACACAGTAGGAATGTATCATGAATGCCAAATACATGATGGAGACGGTGAAGTAATATAACATGGTCTATTGTGTCAAATGCTGCAGACAAATCAAGGCGAGTGATGACTGTAATGTTTCCGCTATCCAAATCAGAGAGAATGTCATTAACTACTTTCAGAAAAGTAGTTTCAACACTGTGGCAAGGGCGATATGCAGACTACATTCCTAAAACGACTGATTGAATTCAGATGAGATACGAGTTGGGTTATAACATTTGTTTCTAAGATATCTATATGAAATGGAGCGGTAGTTCTTTAATTCATTATGGTCAAGTGTTGTTTTTTTCCAGCAGAGGCTTCACTATGGCATTCTCTGGATGAGAGAGAGAGAGAGAGAGAGAGAGAGAGAGAGAGAGAGAGAGAGAGAGAGAGAGAGAGAGAGAGAGAGAGAGAGAGATATTAATAGGCAATATTGGATCAAAGCACTCAATGCAGCAGTGATGGTGGAATTGAATCAAGTGAGTCACATGACTTTGATATACTCTTCATCACGATTGTCCATACTAAATCCATAATGACAGGTTCAAATGCTGCTAACAGTTTTCGCAGAATTCTGAATTCTGTATCGTAACTGAATGATGACGTCAAGTCAATTTAAATTGTGTTGTCAATCTTATTTCTAATAGTTTGTATTGTCACAGAAGAAATTTGAAAACATGTCCGTAAGGTCGACTGGAGAGAAGGTAGTTGGAAGTGGTGTACATTTGCTCCTTGACATTAGTTTCTTAGTAGTCTCGAAGAGCTCTTTGCAGCTGGAACTCTCCGTGATCTTAGTACTGTAGTGGGATAACTTGGATAAATGGACAATGTTTGCGATGTTCATGTTAGCGGCTTCATAGATTTGTTTATGAACAGTGAGTCTGGTGGAAAAGCTAAAGTCTTTTCGCTTTAAGGCGGTCTCTTTTAGCATTGCTAATCTTTTCCCTAACACTGCTATACCACAAAGAACACTTTTGAATTAATACTCTGCACTTGGTTGCTTGGGGATGTTTTTTCAATCAATGAATGCAGGCAGTTATCGAGTTAATCTGCTGTAAGAGGTAAGCAAGTTGTTTGGTTTGCTTGGATGGCGTGCATTAGTTTGGTTCTATTTATAATACGGAGGTTTCGCTTAGTAGCAAATAAAGGTAGAGGTTTAGGGACTGATTCGTCGAGATGGCATATAATGCAGAGGTGATCTGATGCAAGTTCAAGGAATACAAGGGTGGATTGCAGAATATTATCTGACCATGTTTTGGATGGGCTGGTTAACTGACTGTTTAGGGTTGAAAACATGAATGAAATCTAGGTGCTTGGACGTGTATGGGTTTGCAGAACAGTCAAAGTGAAAGTTGAAATCCCCAAGAATCACCTAGCGAGAGAGATTAATAGGCAATATCGGAACAAAGCACTCAATGCAGCAGTGATGGTGGAATTGGATCAAGTGAGTCACATGACTTTGGTACACTCTTCATCACGATTGTCCATACTAAATCCATAGAGACAGGTTAAAATGCTGCTAACAGTTTTCGCTGAATTCTGTATCGTAACTGTATGATGACGTCAAGTCAATTTAAATTGTGTTGTCAATCTTATTTCTAATAGTTTGTATTGTCACAGAAGAAATTTGAAAACATGTCCGTAAGGTCGACTGGAGAGAAGGTAGTTGGAAGTGGTGTACATTTGCTCCTTGACATTAGTTTCTTAGTAGTCTCGAAGAGCTCTTTGCAGCTGGAACTCTCCGTGATCTTAGTACTGTAGTGGGATAATTGGATAAATGGACAATGTTTGCGATGTTCATGTTAGCGGCTTCATAGATTTGTTTATGAACAGTGAGTCTGGTGGAAAAGCTAAAGTCTTTCCGCTTTAAGGCGGTCTCTTTTAGCATTGCGAATAATGTCCCTAACTCTGCTATACCACAGAGAACACTTTTGAATTAATACTCTGCACTTGGTTGCTTGGGGATGTTTTTTCAATCAATGAATGCAGGCAGTTATCGAGTTAATCTGCTGTAAGAGGTAAGCAAGTTGTTTGGTTTGCTTGGATGGCGTGCATTAGTTTGGTTCTATTTATCATACGGAGGTTTCGCTTAGTAGCAAATAAAGGTGGAGGGTTAGGGACTGATGCGTCGAGATGGCATATAATGCAGAGGTGATCAGATGCAAGTTCAAGGGATACAAGGGTGGATTGCAGAATATTATCATCAGGTCTATGAAGAATCGTGTAAAATGTGACCATGTTTATGGATGGGCTGGTTAACTGACTGTTTAGGGTTGAAAACATGAATGAAATCTAGGAGCTTGGACGTGTATGGGTTTCCAGGACAGTCAAAGTGAAAGTTGAAATCTCCAAGAATAATCAGGTTGCCACCTGTCGAATTTCCATCCTCCAGATATATATATATATATATATATATATATATATATATATATATATATATATATATAATAATAATAATAATAATAATAATAATAATAATAATAATAATAATAATAATTGCAGATAGTTCCAGATGCTAAGTAATTTTAACCTCTGACCTTCAATTCAGTTAGGCTCTGGCCATTTAGTATTTCTGGTAATGGGGTCATTTGCCGTCGGAACCAGAATACTTTTTCACTTCCTGTGAAAGGCGAGAAATTATATTGTCATATTTTATTCCAGGAAAAACGATGTCTTTTTCGAAGCGTCTCACTGTGTGTTTAAAAAAATGACGGTACTTCATTTAACTTCATTGTCAGTTCTTTCTTATTCCTGTACACTTGAAAATGATTATGTCCGTCTCGTTTGCACCTTCAGTCAAAACCATTCTTAGATGCTTGTCCCTGTCAGGAAAGCGAAAAGAAAACTATAAGACATCTTTGATCCTTCAATTGATCGGAGGCAAAATCAAAAATTAAACTTTAACTCCCACCATGTTATGAAATAAGATACAATCCAAACAATTCATTAAAAGGTTTTATATACAGATCTTGACCTTTAAAGTCGCGCACAAGGTCATTATCAAGAAAACTATCAAGAGCAATTCAAAAATAAAATATACTTTGTCATATACATTCGAGTTTGGGGCAGTATCTTTGCCTATTAAAGAAAGACAATTTGTGTTAACCTTTACTGGTTGTATTTATTTATAGGATAATCGAACTATTTACTTGATTACTGACAAGTAAAGAACGACAACTCGTATTAGCCTTTCCTGATTATTTTTAGTTATGCTTACTTGATTACTGACAAGTAAGAACGATAACTAGTATTAGCCTTTTCTGGTTATTTTTAGTTATGCTTACTTGATTATTGACAAGTAAAGAACGACAACTCGCCTTTTCTGGCTATTTTTAGCTATACTTACTTGATTACTGACAAGATTACCAAACGAGCCATAAATTATGCTTTAAATTCAAATTTTTTTTTTTGCTTCTTAGGATAGCCTATACATTTTTTGTTGTATTCAGTGAATATCTTCCAGGTGATGACCAAATTCCAATTTGCTTCTGCAATGGATCTATAAAGTTTACCGGTTGTCAACATCAACTAACATCAATTTGTATATCAGGTAAGGATAAACCCTTCTAGGACAGGTTCCTATTAACCATTTTGAAATTTAACTTTTAAATTGATTACAATATAAAGTAATGACGTCATTATCTTTCGGCTGTCAGTCATAGCAATACTTACAATATAAAGTAATGACGTCATTATCTTTCTGCTGTCAGTCATAGCAATACTTACAATATAAAGTAATGACGTCATTATCTTTCTGCTGTCAGTCATAGCAATACTTATACTATAAAGTAATGACGTCATTATCTTTCTGCTGTCAGTCATAGCAATACTTACAATATAAAGTAATGACGTCATTATCTTTCTGCTGTCAGTCATAGCAATAATTACAATATAAAGTAATGACGTCATTATCTTTCTGCTGTCAGTCATGGCAATACGTATACTATAAAATAATGACGTCATTATCTTTCTGCTGTCAGTCATAGCAATACTTACAATAGAAAGTAATGACGTCATTATCTTTCTGCTGTCAGTCATAGCAATAATTACAATATAAAGTAATGACGTCATTATCTTTCTGCTGTCAGTCATAGCAATACTTACAATATAAAGTAATGACGTCATTATCTTTCTGATGTCAGTCATAGTGTAACGTGGTGCTGGCGGGATATCAAAGTGTTATTAGTACAATATTGCACAAGGCCTGGTCAAAGGTATTGCGCAACTTGGAAAAACAACACTTGAAGACCGCCTCCCACTAATTGGCGTTATCTAGAAGATGATCGCTACGGTGTAATCTGCCCGGTCAGTGAATATAGTAATCTGAGATGGTACTTTGAACAAGACAATACACGAGCCCCCGTAAAGATAAAATATGAATTTAATTAAAAATACAATTAAGAAAAGAATGACACTGTGAATTACAATTTCTCTCTTTCTGAATACACTTAGTTCAGAAATGCATAGACTGAAGCTTTAAAATAATGGATACATTCATAAGAATCCAAACACTAATGAAAAAAAATGAAGTTAGCCGTTAATACTGAGAGTAAATTTCATCAAGGAATCGAATGTTCATTTAACATTGGACTGTTTGGTGATTCAAAATGACCTTTTTCGTCGACTGGTTTTTCTTCTTCTGCGCTAATCTCACTTGAGCTGGCCCTTTGGTTGTACGTGGGATTACACAACTCTGTCTTCCAATTTCTTTTTCCGTCTCTGAATTTCGACTTCCTCGCTATTACTTCAAACAAACTATTTTCCTTTGAAAAGAAAAGGGTAAAACGCCCTAAGTATCTCGTTACTTTAAAAAGTTGCGATTGTTCGTCCGTCTTCATGTTCGAACAATCAGATTTTACTATCAGTGTTATCATTTATACGGCTAACAAATATTACCAAGTCTTCAGATCAATAGAGCTATACTGCTAATTATTGTCATCAGAATTCGGGAAAGTCATATATTCCCGTAAATCATTACGTAAAGTGAGGTAATATATCATAACACACAAACCATATTTACTAATATGATAAATTCAAATTAATGTAACACTTTCCAATCATAAATGTACACGGTGGGTTTTCTACACCACCCATTTACTTACCTAAGTATATAAGGTAAAAAATGCTAATTCAGAATTCAAAATACATTATTAAATCACTGTAAAACCGACTATCCATACAAAATATGAACACATCATGCATCTGTAACAAAGAAACATATCAAAGTACGTTATTAAATCAATGTAATACTGAACTATTTGTATCGTAGTATCGATACATTATGCATCTATGACAAAGATAAACAGCATATACATTACATCATGATAAAGGTGAATTTGAGTGAAATACCTTGTGTTTTTGACGTGCTTCTGCCGTTTGATTTCCCGGGAGACTTTCCTGAGGTTATTATTACGAAGGCACTGCTGTAAAATTACCCCCGGAGTCTTTATTCCGGAATTAATGATAGTAGTTCAACAC
Organism: Unio delphinus; assembly: GCA_029339505.1. Lineage (NCBI taxonomy): Eukaryota > Metazoa > Mollusca > Bivalvia > Unionida > Unionidae > Unio > Unio delphinus. The sequence continues at coordinate 518,619 of JAQISU010000343.1, forward strand.
TGCTTTCTTGCAAAGCGCATTCCAGAAGACTGATTTAAACTCATTAGCTCAGAGAATATATTTCCCAATTCTAGGTTTTGACCCAACCCTCTTTCCTATACATTTGACCAATCGGCATAAACGCTATTTTTGCGGACCTTTTGAAAACCGTCTATCAAGATGCCAAAAATGCCACTTAGGATCGAAATATCACCTTATCATTTGTCTCAATCATTTTTGAAAGCTCTGCGTGAGGAATCACATAATTTTAACGTGTCAAACACTCAGTCCGTTTTCACTCTAATTATTGTACCAGTCTGACCGAGGTAAGAAAACATTCTTTTCGTTCCAAACTCTACTCCAAGACAGTTGATTGTCGGCTAGCCTACGAATTAATTACTGGATGTCACTGACGAAAAATTTGGCACTTGACACATAGCAATACTTACAATATAAAGTAATGACGGCATTATCTTTCTGCTGTCAGTCATATCAATACTTACAATATAAAGTAACGACGTCATTATCTTTCTGCTGTCAGTCATAGCAATACTTACAATATAAAGTAATGACGTCATTATCTTTCTGCTGTCAGTCATAGTAATACTTATACTATAAAGTAATGACGTCATTATCTTTCGGCTGTCAGTCATAGCAATAATTACAATATAAAGTAATGCCGTCATTATCTTTCTGCTGTCAGTCATAGCAATACTTATACTATAAAGTAATGACGTCATTATCTTTCGGCTGTCAGTCATAGCCATACTTACAATATAAAGTAATGACGTCATTATCTTTCTGCTGTCAGTCATAGCAATAATTACAATATAAAGTAATGCCGTCATTATCTTTCTGCTGTCAGTCATAGCAATACTTACAATATAAAGTAATGACGTCATTATCTTTCTGCTGTCAGTCCTAGCAATACTTACAATATAAAGTAATGACGTCATTATCTTTCTGCTGTCAGTCATAGCAATACTTACAATATAAAGTAATGACGGCATTATCTTTCTGCTGTCAGTCATATCAATACTTACAATATAAAGTAATGACGTCATATCTTTCTGCTGTCAGTCATATCAATACTTACAATATAAAGTAACGACGTCATTATCTTTCTGCTGACAGTCATAGCAATACTTACAATATAAAGTAATGACGTCATTGTCTTTCTGCTGTCAGTCATAGTAATACTTATACTATAAAGTAATGACGTCATTATCTTTCGGCTGTTAGTCATAGCAATACTTATACTATAAAGTAATGACGTCATTATCTTTCGGCTGTCAGTCATAGCAATACTTACAATATAAAGTAATGACGTCATTATCTTTCTGCTGTCAGTCATAGCAATAATTACAATATAAAGTAATGCCGTCATTATCTTTCTGCTGTCAGTCATAGCAATACTTACAATATAAAGCAATGACGTCATTATCTTTCTGCTGTCAGTCATAGCAATACTTACAATATAAAGTAATGACGTCATTATCTTTCTGCTGTCAGTCATAGCAATACTTACAATATAAAGTAATGACGGCATTATCTTTCTGCTGTCAGTCATATCAATACTTACAATATAAAGTAACGACGTCATTATCTTTCTGCTGTCAGTCATAGCAATACTTACAATATAAAGTAATGACGTCATTATCTTTCTGCTGTCAGTCATAGCAATACTTGCAATATAAAGTAATGACGGCATTATCTTTCTGCTGTCAGTCTTAGGAATACTTACAATATAAAGTAATGACGTCATATCTTTCTGCTGTCAGTCATAGCAATTCTTGCAATATAAAGTAATGACGGCATTATCTTTCTGCTGTCAGTCTTAGGAATACTTACAATATAAAGTAATGATGTCATTATCTTTCTGCTGTCAGACAAAGCAATACTTACAATATAAAGTAATGACGTCATTATCTTTCTGCTGTCAGTCATAGCAATACTTACAATATAAAGTAATGACGGCATTATCTTTCTGCTGTCAGTCTTAGGAATAGTTACAATATAAAGTAATGACGTCATTATCTTTCTGCTGTCAGTCATAGCAATACTTGCAATATAAAGTAATGACGTCATTATCTTTCTGCTGTCAGTCATAGCAATACTTACAATATAAAGTAATGACGGCATTATCTTTCTGCTGTCAGTCTTAGGAATAGTTACAATATAAAGTAATGACGTCATTATCTTTCTGCTGTCAGTCATAGCAATACTTACAATATAAAGTAATGACGTCATTATCTTTCTGCTGTCAGTCATAGCAATACTTACAATATAAAGTAATGACGGCATTATCTTTCTGCTGTCAGTCTTAGGAATAGTTACAATATAAAGTAATGACGTCATTATCTTTCTGCTGTCAGTCATAGCAATACTTACAATATAAAGTAATGACGTCATTATCTTTCTGCTGTCAGTCATAGCAATACTTACAATATAAAGTAATGACGGCATTATCTTTCTGCTGTCAGTCATAGCAATACTTGCAATATAAAGTAATGACAGCATTATCTTTCTGCTGTCAGTCTTAGGAATACTTACAATATAAAGTAATGACGTCATTATCTTTCTGCTGTCAGTCTTAGCAATACTTACTATATAAAGTAATGACGTCATTATCTTTCTGTTGTCAGTCATAGCAATACTAACAATATAAAGTAATGACGTCATTATCTTTCTGCTGTCAGTCATAGCAATACTTACAATATAAAGTAATTACGTCATTATCTTTCTGCTGTCAGTCTTAGCAATACTTACAATATAAAGTAATGACGTCATTATCTTTCTGCTGTCAGTCATAGCAATACTTGCAATATAAAGTAATGACGTCATTATCTTTCTGCTGTCAGTCATAGCAATACGTTTGATGTACAGTAACTACAGTATAGACGGCATTATCTTTCTGCTGTTAGTACTAGGAATGTGTCCTTAATTTTTTGTTACTGTTGTTTTTTACGTTGTTTTTTTTTGCATATTAGACATATTAGTATGTATGTAGGTCTCTCTCTCTCTCTCTCTCTCTCTCTCTCTCTCTCTCTCTCTCTCTCTCTCTCTCTCTCTCTCTCTCTCTCTCACTCTCTCTCTCTCTCTCTCTCTCTCTCTCTCTCTCTCTCTCTCTCTCTGTTTCCGACCGCAAAGTAGTATATTGTTAATATTCTATTTGGGTGAATTCATACGCGAAATTTCTTCCTTTCATGTTTATTATTATTATTATTATTATTATTATTATTATTATTATTATTATTATTATTATTATTATTATTATTATTATTATTATTATTCCAGAGAATGAGACCATTGCAAACCTTGTTAAAAATGCAACAACAGACAGTTCCTTTCCAGAACCGACGTTACTGTTGTCTTCGTGCGATGACGGAGATAAACAAAACTTGATTGGTAAAAATTCGTTTAGACGCAATTTATTCACTTAACAGAAACTCTTAATTAGAAATAGAGAAGGCATAAATAAAATAGGAAAAAGTTCCACTTGCGAAAATTATTTCTTTCATTAAATAGTCGTATTATTTTGGAAATGTTTTTAAAAAGAATCACTATATTCAAGAAATATTGCTTTTTATCGGCGAGTATTTTGACAAGTTTGATCCAGCCTGTTCCAAATACATCAAACGTATATTATCTTCGCTTAGTATCAGAGTTCGTGTATTCAAAATAAATCAACACTTAATTTTAAAAACTGTAGTTGCCTGTTATATCTTTTAAAAAAAAGAGTACACCAATATTTCTATAAATTATGTATTAAGTTAGTACTATTGCTTTTGATATTATAATTTGTTTTTATAGGTAAATACAATTTATTAAACACATTATCAAAAAATTATATATTTTTACTTGCATACCAAAAGTTGATTCGTTCCCAGAACATGTCTGATATTTTCCAAAGACTTCTCTACTGATGCTACTGCTATCATCACAACCACTACAACATATCACCATTGCCAACAACAACGATAAGGACAACACTAATGCAGATGAGTTTTGTCAAGGCGTTATCTTCAATTTTAAACGTTCCCGTGGCCTAATGGTTAGAGCGTTCGCCTCGGATGCGGGAGGTCGCAGATTCGAATCTCGACCGAGTCATACCAAACACTTATAAAAATGGTATATACAACTGCCTAGCTAGGCGTTCAGCATTGAGAGGTTAGTGCTAGGACTGGTCAGCATGGTGTTAGGATAATTTGACTGGGTGGAACATGAAGTTGCATGTCTGCAGCATGATGCCCCAGTGCTAGACATCACTATAAACTGCCTCACTGTAGATAACGTAGCGATATGACTGGAAAATTGTTAAAGCTACGTTACAAATCCAAATCACACACATACAATTTTCAATTTTATCATCTTTGTTTAAACACCTTTTTATGTAGCCTTGCTCACAGAGTACGCATTAGAAATCCAAAGGCATCGAGTGTGTTTCGTTTAGTGTCCGTACTGATAATTTAGGGTAGTTTGTTTCGTTTAGTGTCCGTATTGATAATTTAGGGTAGTTTGTTTCGTTTAGTGTCCGTATCGATAATTTAGGGTAGTTTGTTTCGTTTAGTGTCCGTACTGATAATTTAGGGTAGTTTGTTTCGTTTAGTGTCCGTACTGATAATTTAGGGTAGTTTGTTTCGTTTAGTGTCCGTACTGATAATTTAGGGTAGTTTGTTTCGTTTAGTGTCCGTACTGATAATTTAGGGTAGTTTGTTTCGTTTAGTGTCTGTACTGATAATTTAGGGTAGTTTAACACTTTTAATTTGCATGCATAATACAACACTTTTTAATATCTTATAGGGAATGGGGCCATAATCGGAAGCATTGTTGGTTCGGTGTTTGCCGTGCTAATTATTATAGCCGCTGTTGTCGTCATCCAATTGAGGAGGTCCGTATGCAAGTTTTATTCACTAACTTTAATTGTGCAAGAGTTCTAAACATATAACAAATAATGTTACTATTTTTAGTCTATGAGGCAGAGCAGAAACCGCAATAATGTATAAATAGGCTAAGTTAGAAACATGTTTTAATTACAGAAATAATTAATTCACAGTGAAATTAATGTTTTTCGATAAGTATGTATTTTGTAAAACAACTAATTTACAAATTTCTAATGCTTGAAATCACAAAAAAATTATAATAATAGGAAAATATCCTTAACTCAATTAAATCGTACCTGTTTATTAGACATATATCCAAATAAAAAAATATGTTGTTTTCTACAGCAGATCTAAAGGTAGAGAAGACACGAAATCAAAAGGCCACGTCAATTTAGATAAATTGAATGAAGGAAAAGCTGTGAAGGCTGCATCTGCAGAAGTTGACGTTGAATATTCCGATGTAAAAACAGTAATTCCAATACAAAGTTACGAGGAACAAAAGAGTACTGTTTTGTATAATGTGCAACAAAGGATCGGAACAGAGGAGGGAAATGAAGAGTATGCCAAAATCGGTTTTAGAAAAGCGAATCGAGTTGAGCAAAACGGGCCTACAGGAAACATATATGACAAAGCCAATTTTCACAGAGAATCACGAGATGTGCATGATGGAAACATATATGACAAAGCTGATTTCAACTGTTTGCCTTTGGAAGAGCTTAGTGGAAATGCATATGACAAAGCCGATTTCAACAGCTTGCCTTTGGAAGAGCTTAGTGGAAATGTGTATGACAAAGCTGATTTCAACCGTTTGCCATTGGAAGAGCTTAGTGGAAATGCGTATGACAAAGCCGATTTCAACAGCTTGCCTTTGGAAGAGCTTAGTGGAAATGCGTATGACAAAGCTGATTTCAACCATTTGCCATTGGAAGAGCTTTGTGGAAATGCGTATGACAAAGCTGATTTCAACCGTTTGCCTTTGGAAGAGCTTTGTGGAAATGCGTATGACAAAGCGTACTTCAACCGTTTGTCTTCGGAAGCTTAGCGCAAATGTGTATGATAAAGTGAACCGTTGAGAATTGAGATACGGACATTTGTGAAACCAATATATTTTTTCATCGTGATCACGAAATAGGTTTTGATTTAATCTACTATGTAAAACTGCGTAACAAAATACATACACCATGTTAAAACAATGTTTGACACTAGGTGATTCATCTTAAACCAAAATAACATTTCTTCTATTTTCTTCTGACTGCTCCTTCTTGTAGATTGACTTCGATTTAAATAAAAGACTACAAAACGGCTCATATAGTTAGATAAAAAGTTTAATAACTTAAAATGACTATTTTTTTTTAAAAAATCATTCTATGATAACTAAGGTTCTATAATAACCAATATTTAGAAGCCAATCGTGGGGCTAGAATATCTGATATATATTTGAGTTCCAGTTGTGAACTACTACACTCCATATAACTGCAACATTTTTATGTCCAGAACTAGCCGCAAGTGCTATTCCATACAGAACACTACGCTGTATGTATCTCTGTACGGAGTATGCATTTTCCATTATAGAGGAAATGTTCATCTCATTTCATTCAATTACGTTGTTCTTTACACTTACATCTACCTGTGGATAAATTATATTTTATTTAATTTGCGATTTTTAAATAAAAAAATCCTAAAATGTGTAAAGAAATTATGATGACATTGTTAAAAGTCCGCACTACCGGATAACCCACCCAAACATACATTTTGTCCCACATCTTGTTTGTGTTAATGAAGAGATGTATGATGGATGGTTGAAAACGACCGCGTGCATCGCCCTTGTGCAACATATTTTGATGACAACGGTAGGTGTACGTCTCAAAATGAATCCATGATCCATAACAAAATCATTTCTATATAAAATGTTTTACTATTTTTATTTTGTAAACTTTTAGGAAAATAAATAAACTTGATTTTTCTAGGTGCAAAAAGTATTGAAATTCACTGTAGGGTCAAGTTTTCGCATAAACGTCGGCAATTTTTAGAACGAGTTGGAGATCTCATTTATATGTATTAAAAGCGGTTATACCTGATTATCTGCTTTGTTCTGTTTGATAGTCAAAATTTGCTAGGTTGTGGAGCACGAAACTGGCTCTAAATTTTAAACTTTAGGTATGTCGATAAAAAATATTTTAGGAAGATATAAAATCAAAGAATATCTCGACATACGTAAAGTCAGATAATGACATAGGAAGAACTTTATCTGGGATAGTTTTTTTAATTACATGTATAACCTTAATATTTGGTGCAGTATGTGTCATTTCCTTTGTGATGGAAGAACGGGATGGGTGTGAAAGCAAGGCATATGACCCAACGGTAAGAGCGCGCTACTTAATTTGCCTTTTCAATGATATCGTGTAAATAAAAGAGATGATTATTGTGTAGACTTGGAAACATAAATATACTTAAACTAGAGCAGGTCATCTACCTTACAATTATTCATCGATAATGATAGTTTCTTACGAGTTGATTACAAACGCAGTTTTATTGAAAAGCTAACTAGTAATTAGGTTCGTATACTTAGTAAATGTAATATGGCAGAATTAGACTATTTATCCATCCCATAATAAGGAAGTCCGACCAGACAACCACCCACCACTGAGATGGAGCCGTCAAAACTATTAGATTACCATTAAAGCGCTATCCTGTTGACCCCATCTCCCATTACACAGCTTGGTCTTATCACGTGAGTTTTACAGTCTAAAATAAACCTATATGTATTAAATACACGATACGATACGAAACAGTTACCTGTCATTAACTCCAACAAAGTATGAAACCAGAAACCTAATATGTATACCTGTTAATTGATTGAATGTGGGCGTTAACAATACAGTGTGTGTGTGTGTGCGTGCGTGCTGGATTTTTAACGTAGCTTTAACAATTTTAACCTCTTAGTGCTGAGCGCCTGCCATAGCAGCTGATGGTACCATTTTTTTTTTTTAAAGAAACTAATAATTCTTTGGTTTGGTTTGGTCGGAGTGGTCTGTTAACGAACCATATCTATGTTTATGCATACGGTTTAAAATGGGGTCTGTTATATGTTTGTAAAAAAGGTCATTGCCATTGCGCCAAGTGTGAAACAACAAACACATTATGAACGTTTGTTTATTTAATTGAACGAGTATATTTAGATACAGCATATAGAAACCTTATTTGATATGGTGTCCCACAAAGATGGCCCACCCATCCCTTTCTGCCATATCAGACTGGATTCTTCATGATGATAATATTCTGCGATCCACCCTTGTATCCCACGAACTTGCATCAGATCATCTCATCATTATATGCCATCTCGACGTATCAATTCTTTACCTCCCCCCCCTGTATTTACTACTAAGAAAAACCTCCGTATGCTAAATTGAACCAAAATAATGCATGCCGTCCAAGAAAACCTAACCACTTTCTTACATTTGAACCTGTGGATAGCGGAAAGATTACAATGCTGACCCTCATCGATTCAACTGCAGCATTTGACACAATAGACCATGATATATTACTTCACCAACTTCAGCATGTATTTGGTATGCACAATATAGTCTTACAGTGGTTCGAGTCCTACGTAGTCAACAGAATACAAATTGTATCTGCAAATGGAATACCCTACAGTCCAGTTGATCTATTTGTGGTGTTTCACATGGGTCTGTTATTGGACCTGTTCTCTTCATTCTACACACTACCCTACATTGGATATCCATTCTATCCAGAATCAAACACAAAATTTGTTCTCTGTGCTACGTTTCACTGACAGACTCCAGTCCAACATACCTAATCGGCCTCACCCATGTGTATACACCAGCAAGATATGTACGCACCTCTTCTGATAATCGTATACTCATTATTCCCACTATGAAAACGAAGTCATATGGACAACGTTCTTTTGCATACCAGTGCCCAGCAACGTGGAAGGAATTGCCCATTGAAATTCGACACAAAGACACAGTGATTCCTTTCTAGAGTACTCTTACAACTCACCTTTTTCGACTGCAGGAACAAACTTAAAGACCTAATGTTTCCTACCGCAAATATTTTCAGCATTTTTTGTTTTAAAATTTCATTGTTTTTGTCTTTTGCATTCATATCATTATAGATGTTGTAAAGTGCTTAGAGCTTCTAAATATTAGGCACTATACAGGGTCATTATTATTATTATTTTTATTATTATTTTTTGTCGACCATTATCACTAAACATGTCGACCAATTATTGTCCTATTGTGATAAAATCGACCAAAATTATGTCAAACAACATCTTTAACTGCCCGTTTGAGCGCAAAATGCAACCCCAAATGTGTTAATCATCTGACTCCATTACCCGAATGCTTACTGCTTTTAGTCACATGGACGCTGGAGGATTGTATATTTTAAACCACAGTGTTTATACATTACAGTAAAACTCACTGTTCACATCTGATACTAAAATGCCAAAGGATTTCGAGCAGAATGTCTGGCACGTACACATATTGCCACTGTTGTTCAAAAAGACTATGCATTGATTGTTTGGATGTTATTTAGATTTGCCAAAATGTATTCTGTTTATTAACCCATGCCCGCAGTGCAAGATTGAGTTCTGCAGAATAACGCACGAGGAGTTTCAACATATTTCGCTAACTTTTTGAGGGTTTAAACTATAAATAGATTGTTTAGATGAGTCCTTTGTTTAACGTAAGCAAATCGAAATGTGTACGGGCAGCTTTGTCGTTGACACTGTTTGCCTCTAATAATATTAACAAGTCTATCATTAATTAGTTTGGTAGCTGGGATTTTGACACAGACAAATAAAGATGTTGCAACTATTGCCGATGGTGCACAGAATGCTGCTGATAAACCATATCGAAGCAGAACAATGACACGCGTGGCTGCTGAGGTTCTTGTGAGGCGATTGTGCAAAACTGCAATAACATGCTGAGAGTGCTGCTAATTATTTTGCCCAGAATTATTATAATCATAACGTGTTCCTTTTATGTACACACACAAATTATATATATGTATGTGTGTGTGTGTAGTCACTCCATCCATTCCATCTTGCCGGCTACATCATAAGGGCCATACAGAGATAACAGTAGCTGTGTGTGCCTGATATTAGGGAGGGGGCATTTTGTCGCGCAACCTCGATAACTGAGTGAGGGGGTGTCCAAAATTCGTTTGGCAACCCAATAATAATTAGACGGTCTGGGGGCCAATGAAACAAGTTAAAGTGGGCAGAATGCAACATATGGTGCTGGAGCAATGGAGCTTAGAATCGTGTTCCGTTCTGTGCTTAAGAACGAATATGAGAGCTTGGACGGAATCTAAACAGCGCAAACGCACATTTAAGTAGACTTTTCAGCAAGACATTTCATAATCTCTTCTATGGCTTCGTCATTTTCCCTTGCTATCATTTCATTTTCTGTCACCTCATCAATGACAACCAAAACTTATGCCTTCTGTGATGCAGCACACATTTTTGTTTTCTTAAGTTCGTAATTGGCCACATCTCACCACATTTTGGCTACGGGCATTTATGTAAGTAGTACCAGTGTCTCTGTTTTGCATCCTCATTATGAACTGTTAAGTGTTTTCGGCATTATTTTGTTCTAGGTACTCTTCCACCAGTGGTTCGTGGTCTTGGTCAACTTTATGCAACATTTATCTTAGCTTTCCCACGACATCTTCACCTTTTTAGCATCTGGCAACTTTCTCTTAATGATGTTTTAAATTATGTCGATTATAATTACTTGCCAAACTCCATCATATGTCCTGTTTTCCGTTTTTCATCTAATAATGTGTATAGTGAGCTCGTAGATGCTGCCTGTAGATCTTCGCATTCAATTTTTCCATATCGCCCACTGAAGTAACCAGCAGGGTGAACTCTTTTTCCCAATAAAAATGTTATCGGTTGTGTTGTGTTTATCTGATTGAGTTCAATATAAAGCCGGGGAATGTTGATAAACGATGGGAGATGAAGTGATGCAGTGTCAAGAGCCTCTTGTTGAATCACATACAATTTCTGGTATTTAATTCTGTACAAATTTCAATATATGTCCTTGTCCAAGAATTAATTTAGAGTGCTAGTATTTCCTGGAAAACAATCACTTGAATTCAAAATAATTTGAAGAAAATAAAATATTAGCCCAAAATGGACACACAAAAAACAACTTGATGTCTCAAGTGTTAAGGCACGACTGTCTAAAAACATTATAAGTCTAAGACACAAAACAGATTCCTGGATGGAGGTCAAGAGTTCATCTTTCCTGAGAAATGAAAGTTTTGCTACATGATTATAATCACATAGTTCAGGTATGGCCTGGACTTAATTTATTCTTACTCTGAAAAAGAATTTTTTTAAAAATATAAAAAAACATTGTTTACTAAAACTGTCACTAGTTCTGAACAAAGGTCACAAACTAGATAGTATTTCCAATATTAGGTGTTTACCAATGAAAATTTTAAAAAAGTCAAACAGAACTGAACATATTTCTAACAAAATGAAAGTCCCCAATAACAATCATTACTTTACAATAGCATGTAATGGAATACAATAAGTTCAAACAAAGAATTAAATTAATGAAATATATATATATATATATATATATATATATATATATATATATATATATATATATATATACTGAAATAACAATAGACTTTATATTGCATCTGTAAATTAGAAGTGAAATATTTTTTCAAACTTCGCGTTCAACTTTGCGCCAACTTTAAAGTTTATATAATGAGAAATAATAACATTATGATAACTAGGATAAATATTCCCAGGGTGGGGTGAGTTCTCCACTATTCGCAGCGTCATCTGCAAAGAGTGCATATAATGGTGGAACAGGGGATACAAATCCTGCACTGAGTAAGACAAAATGTTGCAAACGCTTCGTAGCAGAACCTTATTGACTTACATTACTATCATGACCTCAAGACTCAGCTTAATATGTATTCGAGGGAGACATACAAGATTGAAATTGGTCTGAAATTTCATACGAAGATGGAAGAATGTTCGGAGAGGATGAGATCTGACTTGACACAATTCACTCAAAAAGCCCAGGGATGCTGAAAAGTCTTGCTGGAAACATAGTCTTATTTCACTTGCCAACTCAGTGGGTGGCAGGATGGCATGATGCCCTGAAACTGTTGTCTCACTGTCACATTATCCTGACAGCAAAGCCAATAAAGCTTACGATGGGAAATAAGTCAGAAAATTGCAATAAATAAATACAGAATAACACCAATAATATTAATACTACCACACTGTTCATTAAACAGGTCACTGTCTGACCATGGTGTGAGACAACAGCATTTTGATCCAATGAATGGATGGAAGAAAGTAAGGAATTATATGACTTCATTCGTGGTACTGGTTTCATGTCAACATTATGCAGGCAAAGAATGTGCAACTATTTCACTCAACATGGGGGAGTCAATACACATATAACACTGCAATTCTGAAACAACTATTTACTAAAAATATACATGATAAAGATGTACATAATTACATATGCATGAAGAATAAAAGTCAACAGCTGTAATTGAATGTAATAAAGCAAAGACAATTATATCCAAACTGGTCCTTAAGTCGATCACGCTACACAATATGATTTTACACAGACGAATCCAATGCAACCTCATGTGCTTGCATCCTAATATTTCAATTTTGAAAAACTAATATTATTTAAGCAAAAACAAGAATAGTAGAGTGAATTTTAGTCTACCTTGCTTTTTGGAACTGTATGTCAGCACTAATATTTTTATATTTTAAAAAAAAATCACGTAACATATTTCTGTATGGTGGCACAATTTACCATAGAAAATTTGTACACGGCTTTCATTAACTAAAAAAAACAAACATTTTTAATCAAGCCAAATGAAACTCATCCTTTCCCCTATTTACCAGAAAGGATTCTTGAACAGATGACTGCTATTATAATGTGCTTGCCTTAAATTGCTCATCGTGTTTGTTTCACTTGATGTATGTATTTTGCCATTTATTATAATGCGATTTGGTATGCAAAATGTCTGCTGAATAACTCTCACAATTTATGTAAAATGTTTCCAGGATTGTCATGATATCTGTACATATCTGTGCATATATGCACATACATGACACAGTAGGGGAAAGGTTTCATTGATGTGAATACATAAACACAAGGTTCTGGGACAATCATTCTGATGGAAGACTTTTGGGGTGTAATAAAATTTAAGGCAAATTTCAACCTGTTAATGACCTGCCTCTTTCCTTTCTAAGAGATATAAATAATGAATACATAATTTTAAAATTAGAATCATTAAAGGCACACATAAATCTAAAATCATAATCCTTTAATCACCATAATTGCTTTACATATATTTGTGCATTTCCACAGCATTCACGCGAGACTCATCTCCATAAATAGTCCTATTATTATTTTTAAAGTAATGTGAGGAACAAAAAATGCAGGACAGAATAATAATAATAATTTGTTTCTTTTTAGGATTTCACCTTAATAATTTTTTTGTGATGTGATTTCAGTTAAGAATTTTATAGCAAGTATAAAAAAAGATTATCAAAGTATATGATAGTCTGATAAAGAAGTCATGTTACAGAACGGCTGGTTATGGGAACTTACTGTATTAACCAAAATCAAAAGGAAAATATGACTGAATATTCAACAAAGACATCTTTGTAAGCAAGGACAATAAAAGGCTATATTTGTACTTACTCCACTAAATGGTTGATTGGGTTATAAAATACTGGCCTACAAAACCTGCACATCTTTACCATGTTTAAATTAAACAATGGTCTAAAAAGCTGATATTTAATGTTAAACTTATCTAAAAAAAATGTCCTAGAGAACCTGTATTCAGCGCTTATTTTTGATATTAACAATCAAGTACAGAACCCGATATCAAGTTCTTCTGTGAAACAATGGCCTAAACAGCTTCCATATTTTGTACAAATGGGTCCTTAACATTCCACGCTTACCTCAGTCAACAGCTATACAAAAGATACGGAAATAAAAATGTAATGTTGACATTCATTATAGGTATGTTACTGAGTAATTCTTCCATTTGTGTATAATATTAATTAGGAATGAATAAAGAGGTTGAATTGTGTTTCTCTAAACCGGATCTTTATACATTTGGAAACTTACAGTTGTTGTAGTTGTTGTTGTTGTAGGACTTAACGCCATTTTTCAGCATACGATAGGCTATACATGGCATTCAGTATTATTGGTGGAGGAAGAACCCGGGAAAACCCCGGAAAGAACCACTGACTCACGAGAAGCTACTGGCAAGCTTTCTCACATAACTATTTTAGCCGAATCTTAAGACTCGAACACACGCAGACAGAGGTGAGATGGCAGTGATCCATAACGGAGAGTGCTTTAGACCTCTCGGCCACCCCCTCCCCCACTGGAAACTTACAGAGGACAGGCATCATGGCAATGTATTGAACACACAGCGGTAATAATAGATCTACAAAAATATGTGGAGGTACGTCTGAGAAAAGTTCCCAAGGACATTAATGAATATTTCTATTTGACTTCATTTCAATATTTATAATATATAGATATTACATTTCATCTTGGAATCATTCATGCTTTAAAACATGCATCATTATATCATTTTTGAATCACAGGCAATCCAAAACATGCATCAAATTTAACACATAAATTACTTTTTATTCAGATTTAGCAGGAGGATTTTGAGAGTTTGTACCCCTGATCAATAAGCCATTAACATATACATATGTGTTTGGGGTCAATTTTCAAATATTCAGACAGATCTGGATTGGTATTCAGACAGATCTGGCCTGGTATTTACACAGATCTGGCCTGGCATTCACACAGATCTGGCCTGGTAGGTATGTCTTCAATCAAAGGACTTTACTCCAATGGCATCCATATCATACAATCTTTAATGTGCTGATGTATCATAAAACACTGTACCCCAAAAATGGTCATGCAAAGCATACATAAGCTAGGATTGAAAAGGCAATTTACAAGGTAATCCAGAAACTTTAAGCCTGATTGACTCTTCCTACTCCAGTATCTAAAAAGGTTGCATCATCATTTTAGCAAGAAAACTGGATTTCTGGAGCCTATCTTTGCAGAAAGTACCACAAAATCTGTTTTATGATTTTGCATGCAACATTGTCACAGAAATGGACCTAAATGCTAAAATTGAAAGGCACCATTGGCAGTAAATGTGACTTACTTTGGCATGCAATGAAAAGTACTTCTCAAGGTCATGTAACTCATGAAATTGCAGGAATATATATATATATATACACACACCGTATTTTCGCGCATATATCCCGCGGGTTATACCAGATTTTACAAACCCCACAAGGGGGGGGGGGGTGCGGGTTATATAAGGGTGCGGGCTATATCACAATTTTTTTTTACACATAATAATATTTCAATATATTGTTTGAAAAAACGTAACTACATAACATATATTGTTCTAGTTTTGTTTTGCTACTCTCATCAATATCAAATTTTCTGCCTGTGGCTCTATTGCCATGCACTTCAGCATACGCAATGGCAGTTAGCTTGAAGTCGGCCGTGTAAGACTTTCGTTTCGGCATTTTTTAAATTAAACAGAAAGAAATTATTTAAACTTGAATCTACACTTCACAAGAATACAAGATTATTTAAAAATGTCCGTGTTTATGTAGCCTGTAGTTGAGGCACAGCTCCTATAGACAGCCTACGCACACAAGCACTGTGTACCGTGTTTTTTGCTGACTTTTTTTGAGCAAAGGTCGTCGGCTTACTTTGATGATGGCGCCGCTAAAGGCTCCAGTTGAAGGGTCAAACAAATACCTGTTTGTTATTGCTGCGGCAACTTCAGATAATTGTAGAACATTGAAACAGATTTGTTTTATTTGTTTAGCATATATCAGTGCTTCAAAGGTAATCAGTTCTCTTTGAAGTGTCAGCAAACATATTTTTTCTTCTTCCATCTGGTATTTGTTTTTAAATTAGTGTCATCTGCTTGACTGTACTCATTTTACGTTTCCGCCTTCTGCGGATTCGGATTTTAACTAGTCCGTTGCATAAAGTAATAAGGCCAGATATCATCATTAGCGGATTATGATATAACAGTGCACTGTTAGTGTGGTTTGTTAGTATGAGACAATGACTTGTTATTTTAACAATATATTCCAGTACATTGTTTCCTGTCATGGTGCCTTTGATTTTCTCTACTCCAAACGCAAGACTGTACATACGGTTTTTATCAGCCAAAATTGGTGTCGCCACAAATATCACCAGATGGTATATTTTGTCATCAAAACGGAAAACAGAATCGCAGTTTGCTACATCAGCGAAGCCCCGTGATCCTGTAATTGATTTCATTTCCGATTGTAGCTGTATATATATATCTATGGTTGCGGGTTATACAAAGGTGCGGGTTATGCCAACGATTTTTTTTTACACAAAACCCAAAAACCCGCGGGCTATATGAGGGTGCGGATTATCTGCGTGTGCGGTATATATGCGCGAAAATACGGTATATATATATATATATATATAGATATATACATACATATATACATACATATACATATATATAT
The DNA here is from genome assembly GCA_029339505.1 of Unio delphinus. Taxonomy (NCBI): domain Eukaryota; kingdom Metazoa; phylum Mollusca; class Bivalvia; order Unionida; family Unionidae; genus Unio; species Unio delphinus. Next base: position 535,068 of record JAQISU010000343.1, read on the forward strand.
ATATATATATATATATATATATATATATATATATATATATACACACACACACACATATATATATATATATATATATATATATATATATATATATATATACACACACACACACACATATATATATATATATATATATATATATATATATATATATATATATATATAGTTGATTCACAGAAACTGAGCTAAAATGAATAACTTTACAGCATAGACTACATTGTCAAAAATAATCTGTCAAATTTTTTGGACCGTATTATCCTAAAGTCACATCATTTTCGGTCAAAATAACAGCATCCTGACCATTCAGGAAATTTGTGCATAGATGTGCAAATTCATCAGCAGTTTTCTTGAGAAAGCAATTAAGAACATAAAATCCATTATTTTTAAACGAATCATTCCATCATCTTTGTCTTGTTCTTTTTAGTTTGCCACTTTCTTCTGAAGCAGGAGTGTTTCTTCTTTTACGGCCTGGAGGTTTTTCCGTCTGTATACTAGAAGCAGAAAAAGATTCAAAGTTTAAAAAGTCTTTGAAAATATCTTGCTCAGGTGGACTTAAGGCATTTTGTCAGGGTTATACTTTGACAGGCATTATCATGGTTTGCTTTTGTAAAAATAATGCTTACTGAATGTTGCCGAATTATACTATCATTGTTGTGACATCATTGATATGACATCACCTTTTACCTGAGTGTACTATAGTGCTATGGACTCTAGCAAAAATTTTGATCTAAAATGATGTGGTTGCAACTTCTATTAAATATTAAAAAAGAAACTTTGTAATACAATTTGAACAACTGCAAGAATAGTGCTGTGAAAAAATATGACAAAGTCAATGGAAAGTATAAAAAAATAGCTGAAAATAACAAGGAATTTATTTATTTAAAACCAAAAATCATTAATTAATCTTCAACTTGTGTGCAAATTTCATACAGTAATCTCTCATGGGGAGACATAAATTCTGTTTGGATAATTGTCTGACTTGTAAATTTCATATAGTAATCTCTCATGGGGAAAAATTCTGTTTGGATAATTGGCCGACTTGTAAGTTTCATACAGTAATCTCACATGGGGAGACATTCTGTTTGAATAATTGGCTGACTTGTAAATTTCATACAATAATCTCACATGGGGAGACTTAAATTCTGTTTGAATAATTGGCTGACTTGTAAATTTCATACAGTAATCTCATATGGGGAGACATAAATTCTGTTTATGCTACATATATGACAATGATGCTAACCATCCTAACTATAATAGTTTTTACAATGACACTATATACTATAGACCTTCATCACAAGGTGTTTACAGTATAACAATATCCCTCGCTATAAGGAACCTCTCAACAACAGCCCCTGATCATAATGTGCCCCAAAATATGTCCCTCATAACATGCCTAGTATAACCTGCCTAAGTAAAACAGTCCCTCACCATAACATGCCTTAACATAACCTGCCTAAGTAAAGTCCCTCACCATAACATGCCTTAACATAACCTGCCTAAGTAAAGTTCCTCACCATAACATGTCTTAACATAACCTGCCTAAGTAAAATCCCTCACCATAACATGTCTTAACATAACCTGCCTAAGTAAAGTCCCTCACCATAACATGCCTTAACATAACCTGCCTAAGTAAAACAGTCCCTCACCATAACATGCCTTAACATAACTTGCCTAAGTAAAGTCCCTCACATTAACATGCCTTAACATAACCTGCCTAAGTAAAGTCCCTCACCATAGCATGCCTTAATATAACCTGCCTAAGTAAAACAGTCCCTCACCATAACATGCCTTAACATAACCTGCCTAAGTAAAGTCCCTCACCATAACATGCCTTAACATATCCTGCCTAAGTAAAGTCCCTCACCATAACATGCCTTAACATAACCTGCCTAAGTAAAACAGTCCCTCACCATAACATGGCTTAACATAACCTGCCTAAGTAAAGTCCCTCACCATAACACGTCTTAACATAACCTGCCTAAGTAAAACAGTCCCTCACCATAACATACCTTAACATAACCTGCCTAAGTAAAGTCCCTCACCATAACACGTCTTAACATAACCTGCCTAAGTAAAACAGTCCCTCACCATAACATGCCTTAACATAACCTGCCTAAGTAAAGTCCCTCACATTAACATGTCTTAACATAACCTGCCTAAGTAAAGTCCCTCACATTAACATGCCTTAACATAACCTGCCTAAGTAAAGTCCCTCACCATAGCATGCCTTAACATAACCTGCCTAAGTAAAGTCCCTCACCATAACATGCCTTAACATATCCTGCCTAAGTAAAGTCCCTCACCATAACATGCCTTAACATAACCTGCCTAAGTAAAACAGTCCCTCACCATAACATGCCTTAACATAACCTGCCTAAGTAAAGTCCCTCACCATAACATGCCTTAACATATCCTGCCTAAGTAAAGTCCCTCACCATAACATGCCTTAATATAACCTGCCTAAGTAAAACAGTCCCTCACCATAACATGCCTTAACATAACCTGCCTAAGTAAAGTCCCTCACCATAACATGCCTTAACATAACCTGCCTAAGTAAAATCCCTCACATTAACATGCCCTAACATAACCTGCCTAAGTAAAAAAGTCCCTCACCATAACATGCCCTAGTATAACACTGTCCCTAGCTATAACACGCCTTAGTAGAAGTCCCTCATCATAGCATACCTTAGTACAACATACCCTCACTACAATATGCCATAATATCAGTCCCTCACAATAACATGCCTTAGTATAAGTCCCTAACTATAACATGCCTTAGTACAACAGTCCTTAAATATAACATGCCTTAGTATAACACTGTCTATTGCCATAACATCCCCTAGTAATACTTTGCTGCTAACCATACATAACCAGCCTGAATATAACACAGTCCCTTGCCATTAGTGCCTCAGTCTATCCCCATCTCTCACCACATCATGCCTAAGTATCAGACAGTCCCTCATCACCGAAATTGATCTGTGCCAATAAAACTCAAAACAAAAATGTTTAAATAACCTAAACTCCTCAAGATGATTTTTAAATCATTTACAAAACGGTTATTAAATTTTGACAAAAATACCTTCCAAGTTATATACTAATGTGTAAACAAGAACAGACTTTTCTGCAACAATCAACATGTCTGCTTGTAATATGATAAACAAGTCTCAAAACCTGTATTTATACTAACAGGAGCTATTATTGTTTTGAGTTATTTAATATAGGGGATGAAAATCTCCAATTTGTTCTGAGACCTTTAATAAGATTTGAAACTAAGTCAAAGTGTAATAATTCAGCTCAGAGATTCTACAGTCTGGACTACAAATTTTACTGAAAACTAATGGCAATCCATTTTCAAATCAGGGTTTCCTCCAAATACTCCCATCACATTTTTCCCATTTGAACATTTAGTCTGGGATACAGGGTCAGAGCCATTGCAAATCGAAAAATTGGAATTTGCCGCCACAGTGTGGTAGTAGCATATGGTAGTCGCTTATGAGCACACCTAACAAACTTAAGCGATGTTAGAGTCACACCTATATGAAATCTTTAGGAAAATGATTTTTTTCCCAAGAAATGGCCAAGTATTATGATCGTTATGTCTTTAATCTGCTGATAGACTAGATTAAACTACAGAATAGATGAAATCCGATCCATTATTCGTTATTTGCATTATTAGTCACATGACTATACAAATCTCAGGCTACAATATCTTAAGTCCAATAGTCAAGTGAAATGAACAGCAAACTCCTAATGATGTACAAAAATCCAAATTTATTAAATGAAAGTCAGATACTTTTTGTAAAAACAATAAAGAACATAAAATTCTCAACATATTCATTTCAAGAATGACCAGAAATCTGTCGCTGTCACAGCAATATGGACAGTCGGATTCATTAAGCACATGTCAACCTGTTAAGTCTCATGACACAACAAAACCTGTGCCGTTGTTCTTGGTATAAATATACAGAGAAAATTTTGTGTTCTTTCTCTTTATTACTTTTTTAAAAAAATATTTGCAAAATTCAAGGGATTTTCATGGTGGAGAAAAAAATTATAATATCTCAAAAACAAAATTACTTGATTTCCCAGTAGTGTAGGAACCCTGTAAAACACAGTCCCTCGCCATAACATGCGTAAGTATAACACTGTCCCTCATCAAAACATGCATAAGAAATAAAACCATACCTCATCAAAACATGAATAAGTATAACACTGTCCCTCATCAAAACATGTAAGTATAACACTGTACCTCATCAAAACATGTAAGTATAACACTGTACCTCATCAAAACATGTAAGTATAACACTGTACCTCATCAAAACATGCATAAGAAATAAAACCATACCTCATCAAAACATAAGTATAACACTATTTCTCATCAAAACGTGTAAGTATAACACTGTACCTCATCAAAACATGTAAGTATAACACTGTACCTCATCAAAACATGAGTAAGTATAACACTGTTTCTCATCAAAATATGCCTAGGTATAAAACCGTACCTCATCAAAACATGTGTAAGTATAACACTGTTTCTCATCAAAACATGTGTAAGTATAACACTGTCCCTCATCAAAACATGTAAGTATAACAGTCCCGCAAAATAACAGACCTTAGTATTAACATTCATTTGCATTAACAAGCCAAAATATAACACTGTCCCTCACCATAAAGTGTCTCTGTGTAACATCCCTCACGATAACATGCCTTAGTATAACATCCTCCCTCACCAAGAAGTGCCTCAGCAGAACACTGTCCCTTACCATAAGGTTCTTCAGTATAGGAAATTCACACACCATAGTGCCTAAGTATAATACAATCCCTCGTTAATAGGTGCCTCAATATAATGATACATCACCATAATTTACCTCAATATAAAATACCTCACCATATTTTACCTCAATATAACAAAACCTCACTATAATTTACCTCAATAAAACAACCTTGCCATAATTTACCTCAATATAACATAAAACCTCCCATAATTTACCTCAATATAACATCAAACCTCCCCATAATTTACCTCAATAAAACATAAAACCTCCCAATAATTTACATCAATATAACAAAACCTCACCATAATTTACCTCAATATAAAATACCTCACCATAATTTACTCAATATAAAAAACCTCACCATAATTTACCTCAATATAACAAAACCTCACCATAATTTACCTCAATATAACAAAATCTTGCCATAATTTACCTCAATATAACATAAAACCTCACCATAATTTACCTCAATATAACATGGTCATTTGCCATAAAGTTTCACTTTCCATCCCCATAACTCATCTCATTATTGTCCCACATCATAAGTGGCCTTAAGATAGCATAAGGGGAAGCTGAAGGATCTCATTACATGATGAAACAATAATATTATGTTAACACAGTAAAACATCTGTCAATCAGAAACTCAGCAATATTCAAATGATGTCCCAGTGTAAAGCCCACAGCATTTGGAGATTTGAAATTCTATTTATGCCTTTCTTGGTGTTAAAATGGGCATCACTTTTTGGGCAGTGATAGCAATGTCCAAATTAAATGTTTGTATTCTACATTTCAAGAGTTCACAGCTGTGTCACTATTCAATGTTTGTATTCTACATTTCAAGAGGTCACAGCAGTGTCATCGTTCAATGTTTGTATTCTACATTTCAAGAGGTCACAGCAGTGTCATCGTTCTAGGTTTATATTCTACATTTCAAGAGGTGTACGTGTAGCATCATCATTAAATGATTATATTTTATGTTTCAGTACATCACAGTGTCATCATTAAATGATTATATTTTATGTTTCAGTACGACACAGTGTGTCATCATTAAATGATTATATTTCAGTCATCATTAAATGATTATATTTTATGATTCAGTAAGTCACAGTGTGTCATCATTAAATGATAATATTTTTATGTTTCAGGAAGTCACAGTGTGTCATCATTAAATGATTATATTTTTATGTTTCAGGACCTCACAGTGTGTCATCATTAAATGTTTATTTTTTATGTTTCAGTACATCACAGTGTGTCATCATTAAATGATTATATTTTTGTTTCAGTATGTCACAGTGTGTCATCATTAAATGATTATATTTTATATGTCAGTACGTCACAGTGTGTCATCATTAAATGATTATATTTTTATGTTTCAGGACCTCACAGTGTGTCATCATTAAATGATTATTTTTTATGTTTCAGTACGTCACAGTGTGTCATCATTAAATGATTATATTTTTATGTTTCAGTACGTCACAGTGTGTCATCACTAAATTTTTATGTTCTACTTCGTGTTAATGTTTTTGCAGGTCAGATACTATAAGGGGAGGGAACACACTACTGCATTAACACATGAGACAACCGATTCTGCAAAATGCTGGTATAGACTATTATATATATTTAACTTCTATTGTGTTCTTTACTTTTGCTGGTGACTGGGGGTTTATAACTAAGTTTTCACATGCCTGACTTTTCTCATGATTATAAGTGGTAAACAAGATGCTTACTATAATGAGTTTACGGGTTAGTGAAATTTTCCATGGATAGGATTAGTTTCCAAAATATTCTACTGAAACATTGATCAAGTGAAATACGAATAAAAAGAAGTATGGTAAACAACTATCCGTTTCTGTTTCAAGATCAGTCTATGGAATAACATACAGTTGTATTCAAATATAGTTTTAGAAGAATTGTTTATTTAAATTATTCAGTGGAAGTACAAAGGTATATTTCATTTCCTTCTTGGATAAAAACTAATTTTGGATTATTGAAAACTCATTCAAATACATTTTGGATTGAATCATTGTGGTACTTTAAGACATTAAAAAAAACTTGGAATTTGTTTGGAACATTCTATACTTTACGACATTCAAAACTGTTGGAATTTGTTTGGAACATTCTATACTTTACGACATTCAAAACTGTTGGAATTTGTTTGGAACATTCTATACTTTAAGACATTCAAAACTGTTGGAATTTGTTTGGAACATTCTATACTTTTGGACTTATGATAGGACATTTAGGATTATTTGGTGTTTCATTAACAATATTGTAAATGTCTCTCAAACTTTCATTTTGTAACTTAGAGAAATAAATTACTTGTTGGTTTAAGACCTAAATATATAAACTCTTTTCACTTACTTTTTCCTCAAAACAAGTATCTGTGATGGACAGTACTCAGTGGGATCAGGAGCTGTTATGTCCATAAGCTGAGCTGGGATAAATTCAGGACGTACACAAATTGCATCACTTGCAGCTAAATGTTCGAAATCCACCTGAAATGAGACGACACTATTTAGGTACCTAACTTGTATTGCACTTTTCAAATGACTTTGGATTTTTCTCCTTCTCTAATAAAGGAACTTTGATATAATTTGTATTGAAAACTAGTAAATCTAATCGACTTTTTTACATAAAGCTTAATAAGTAATTGATTTCGAGACAAACACCAGTTAACTGGTGTAAGTTCATAAGAGAACAGCTCCGATCTTAAATAGATATATGTTTGCACTCATGAAAATTGACACTGTCAATAGCCAAAAAGTAATTGACATTGTCAATAGCCAAAAAGTAATTGACATTGTCAATAGCCAAAAAGTAATTGACATTGTCAATAGCCAAAAAGTAATTGACATTTATTGTATTTAGATTGAGAGATAAATAAAAACTTTATGACCTTCTATGCTCAGCTTGTAAAATTGATACCCAAAACTGTAGCCTGTTTTTTTTAAAAACAATATTATACCAAATTCATGGTGAAATCATAATAGTAAATTATATATTACATTTTCTGCTGCTATAAATAAAACAAATAAAGTTAATTTTTAAAAAAATATTCAAAATGTCACTGTAATTGCAATTTATGTATATGTGACCTCTGACCCCTCCCCTGATATTCTGATAAAAAAATCTCATCTTGCATAAGGTTATCACATGTGGAACCTATGTATCAAGTTTGTCAAATTTATATCCTGGAGATAAACATCACAAACAGATGGACTAACACTTAGCAGAGTAATGTAACAATATCACTGAGTAGTGAAATGTCATTTGCCACAATGTGACATAACACTTAGCGGTGTCATATTACATAACAATGAGTAGTGAAATGTCATTTGCCACTTTGACATAACAGTTATCAGTGTCATATTACATATCACTGAGTAGTGCAATGTCATTTGCCACTGTGACATAACACTTAGCAGTGTCATATTACATATCACTGAATAGTGCATTGTCATTTGCCACTGTGACATAACACTTAGCAGTGTCATATTACATATCACTGAGTAGTGCAATGTCATTTGCCACTGTGACATAACACTTAGAGGTCATATTACATATCACTGAGTAGTGCAATGTCATTTGCCACACTGTGACATAAAAGTAACCACTGTCATATAACAATATAACTGAGTAATGCAATGAATAGCAAAATCACCAAGAAATGTAGTCATTTGCCATTCTGTGACATAATAATAATAATATAATAATAATAATAATAATAATAATAATAATAATAATAATAATAATAAAATTAATAATAATAATAATAATAATAATAATAATAATAATAGAAATAATAATAAATAATAATAATAATAATAATAATAATAATAATAATAAAATTAATAATAATAAAATTAATAATAATAATAATAAAATTAATAATAGTAATTTCAAAAAATAATAATAATGATAATAATAAAATTAATATAATAATAAAATTAATAACAATAATAATAATAATAATAATAAAATTAATAATAATAATAATAATAATAATAATAATAATAATAATGAGGGCTTTGAATAGCGCCTAATCTTTAGATGTTTTAAGTGCTTTACAACATCATCTATAATGATATGACTATAAAAACAAAACACCATGAAATTTGAAAACATAAACAAATGCTGAAAATGATTAAGGTAGGAAACATTATTAGGTCTTTAAGTATGTTTTTGCAGTTAAAAAAAGGTGAGTTTTAAGACCACTCTTGAAAGAGATCACTGTGTCCTTCTGTTGAATTTCAATTGGTAATTCATTCCACGTTGCTGGGGCCTGGTATGCAAAAGAACGTTGTCCATATGACTTTGTTTTCATAATGGGAATAATGAGTATATAATTGTCAGAAGAGAAGCGTAAGTATTTCGCTGGTGTGTACACATGGGTGAGATCAGATAGGTGTGTTGGACTGGAGTCCGTCAGTGAAACGTAGCACAGAGAACAAATTCTGTGTTTGATTCTGGATCGAATGGATAGACATTGTTGGGTACAGAGCAGCGGGGAGGTGTGCTCTGATTGTGGCACTCTGAGGATGATCCGAGCAGATGTGTTTTGAACTTTTTGAACTTTCTGAAGTCGATATTGAGACAAATCAGACAGATGTGAATGAGAAAGTCTTTGTGTTGTGATCAGAATGGCCTCAGTTTTATCATCATTCATCTGCAGCTTGTTACATGTCATCCATGATTTCACATCAGGAATGCAACTCTCTACTCCTAAGATGGTAGCATCAACTTCAGTTGGGTGGCTAGATTTGTATATTTGGGTGTCATAAGCATACATTTGGTGAGACATTGGTGGATGATCTATGACACTTGTGAGCGTCTGAGTGTACAGAATGATGAGAACAGGTCCAAGAACAGACCCCTATGGAACACCACAACATATATCAACTGGGCTGGAGCATATTTCATTTGCAGATACAATTTGTGCTCTGCTGACTAAGTAAGACTTGAACCAGTGTAAGGTTGTATTGTGAATACCAAATACATGCTGGAGATAGAAGTAATATATCATGATCTGTCAAATGCTTCAGACAAATCAAGGAGGGTGAGGACTGTAAGGTTTCCGCTATCCAAAGTAGAGAGAATGTCATTAACTACTTTCAGAAGAGTAGTTTCACTTATTAGTGTCATATAGCAACATCAGCAAGTTATGTAAAATCATCTGCCACACTGTGCCATAACATTTATTACTGTCATATTGCAACATCACCAAGTTATGTAAAGTCATCTGCCACACTGTGCCATAACATTTATTACTGTCAAATAGCAACATCACCAAGTTATGTAAAATTATTTGACACACTGTGCCATAACATTTATTACTGTCATATAGCAACATCACCAAGTTATGTAAAGTCATCTGCCACACTGTGCCATAACATTTATTACTGTCATATAGCAACATCACCAAGTTATGTAAAGTCATCTGCCACACTGTGCCATAACATTTATTACTGTCATATAGCAACATCACCAAGTTATGTAAAGTCATCTGCCACACTGTGCCATAACATTTATTACTGTCATATAGCAACATCACCAAGTTATGTAAAGTCATCTGTCACACTGTGACTTAACACTTATTAGTGTCATAGAACAACATCACCAACTTCTATTGTCACAAACACAATCTGATAACTAAAATCTTAATCTTTTTATTCATTTTACTTGAAATTTATGAAACTAGTTTATTAAAAACATGTGATCCATGGAAACTGTTTACTTATTTCAACATTAATTAATACAAGTCAGCACAATCATCTGCAATATTAAAACAGACTGTCAGCAACAATTTTGGGACTGTATTAGGATTCAAACTCTTTGTTGTCCTTGATCATCATATCTTATTACTACCACAATCACTCTTACTTATTGGTGTAGATGGATTTCAGGTAACAGTGCTATAACAAGAAATGAATTCCATGTAATTGAAAATTTGCATGCTAGATGTCACATACCAGTGACAGGTTGGCAGTACTCCTCTAAAGCAACACATGACTGAAAAATGACAAGGTAAATGTCACATACCTGTAACAGACTGGTAGTACTGTCTAAAGAATACATTGCTAAAAACTGACATGGTAAATGTCACATACCTGTGACAAATTGGTAGTACTAAGGAACACATGACTGGAAACTGATGTTGTTGTTGTTGTTGTTGTAGTAGGACATTTTTCAGCACAAGATAGGCTATACATGGCAGGCAGTATTAATGGTGGCAGAAGACCCATGAGAAGCTACTGGAAAGCTTTCTCACATAATCACATTGGCCGAATCTGAGACTAGAACCCACACACACAAAAGTGAGATGGCAGTGATCAGTAATAGAGTGCGCTTTAGACAAAACTGACATGGCAAATATCACATACCTATACTGTCTAAGAAACATATGGCTTAAAATTGACATGGTAAATGTCATATGCCTGTGACAGATTGGTAGTACTTAACCTCATATCACAATTAGTTTACCTGGAGGTTAACCAAAAAAGAAAGATATTCTGAAGAAAAACAACAATCAAGTTCAATGGTTTGTTTCACAACTAACTGGTTTTGAAATGTAAAACGGAGTTGATAATAAAATAGCAGACTTTACTGATTACAAAATTGTATAGATTTATCAAAAAGCATGTCAAAATCATTTTGCTACTTCCCTTGAGCGAATCTGTTTATGGTCTTAATAGCAGATTTTCATCTACATATGTGACTCAGTACGTGTAGAGAGGTACAAAGGTCTGTCAGTTATAGTAATTAATGTACAATAATGGTTATTTCTAGCAAAGAAGGAAATTAACTGTGGTCTGAGCCCATGATGTACACCACACATTTGTGAAAGGTTGGAAGTACTCAACACCTGGAACAAACAAGTGAAAACTGACAAGAGAAACATCACACATTTGTGAAAGGTTGGAAGTACTCAGCACCTGGAACAAATGAATGAAAACTGACAAGATACACATCACACATTTGTGAAAGGTTGAAAGTACTCAGCACCGGGAACAAATGAATGAAAACTGACAAAGTAGACATCACACATTTGTGAAAGGTTGGAAGTACTCAGCACCTGGAACAAATGAGTGAAAACTGACAAGGTACACATCACACATTTGTGAAAGGTTGGAAGTACTCAGCACCTGGAACAAATGAGTGAAAACTGACAAGGTACACATCACACATTTGTGAAAGGTTGGAAGTACTCAGCACCTGGAACAAATGAGTGAAAACTGACAAGGTACACATCACACATTTGTGAAAGGTTGGAAGTACTCAGCACCTGGAACAAATGAGTGAAAACTGACAAGGTACACATCACACATTTGTGAAAGGTTGGAAGTACTCAGCACCTGGAACAAATGAGTGAAAACTGACAATGTACACATCACACACTTGTGAAAGGTTGGAAGTACACAGGACCTGGAACAAATGAGCGAAAACTGAAAAGGTACACATCACACATTTGTGAAAGGTTGGAAGTACTCAGCACCTGGAACAAATAAGTGAAAACTGACATGGTACACATCACCTACCTGTGAATGGTTTGCAGTAACCAGCTAAAGGAAGATGACTTAAAACTGACAAGGTACATGTCACATACCTGTGAATGGTTTGCAGTAACCAGCTAAAGGAAGATGAATGAAAACTCACAAGGTTCACATCATATACCTGAGAAAGGTTTGCATTATTCAGTTCTAGGAATACGAGTGAAAACTGACAAGGTTCAAGTCACATACCTGAGAAAGGTTTGCATTATTCAGTTCTAGGAATACGAGTGAAAACTGACAAGGTTCGTCACATACCTGAGAAAGGTTTGCATTATTCAGTTCTAGGAACACGAATGAAAACTCTCAAGGTTCAAGTCACATACCTGAGAAAGGTTTGCATTATTCAGTTCTAGGAACACGAGTGAAAACTCACAAGGTTCACGTCACATACCTGAGAAAGGTTTGCATTATTCAGTTCTAGGAACACGAGTGAAAACTCACAAGGTTCATGTCACATACCTGAGAAAGGTTTGCAGTGGCTAGCTCTAGGAACACATGTGTGGCATCAATATCTTTAGTAAATGGAGGCCTGGAAAAATAAATAAAAAATTTCTTTTAAGTTCTAACTATGTGAATATGCAACAATTTATACAGTATTTATCCAATGATAAAAACCACGAGACCAGTCTAATAAATTTGTTAGCAAGTAGGGTTTTTTAAAAAACATTTTCAACAATATAATAAACACTATAATAAAATCAGAACAAATGAAATGATGGAAATTACAAAATATATCACAAGCTATCTTTTCGTGTTTTATATAAATTCTTGTTTGTTTAGGACAGAATTTCTTGGGGTATGTTATACATAGAGTTTACTGTATTTGCCAAAATTCTGTAAAAGTTGTGGTGGATTATCATAACGTTTGAGCTTATCACTATGGAAACAATATTTATCAAGTACTCTATAAAGCTATGTTCTGGCATTAGAATGGACCCGAGAAGAAACAGAAAACCCAGAAGAAACCATCAACCTCAGCTGGATAATTGCTTAATGTTGAGAGTGCATTCTCTTATCCATGGGAGATCCTATATTTGGTCATCATCATTACCAATCAGAATGCCTTGTTGATATTTTTGTCATATCAAGAACATTAGACAGAGTAGTATCTACTGGATGACACATAACTAGAGTACACACCACAGAAGGTTCATTTACAAATTTTAACTAGAGTACACACCACAGAAGGTTCATTTACAAATTATAACTAGAGAGTAAACACCACTGGCAGTTTATTTACAAGTATAACTAGACAGTACACAACATTGAAAGTTCATTTACTGGTATAACTTTTGAGTTCACATGACTGACGGTTCATTTACAAATATAACTAGAGAGTACACAAAAAAACTGACAGTTCATTTACAATCAAAACTTGAGAGTACACAACACTGAAGGTTCATTTACTGGTATAATTATAAAGTAAACAAATTATGGAAAGTTCATTTCAGGCATAAGTGGTGAATACATACCACTGGAAAGATTACACCACTGATGGTTCATTTACTGCTATAACTACAGATTACACCACTGATGGTTCATTTACTGGTATAACTAGGGATTACACCACTGGTGGTTCATTTACTGCAATAACTAGAGATTACACCACTTATGGTTCATTTACTGCTATAACTAGAGATTACACCACTGATGGTTCATTTACTGCAATAACTAGAGATTACACCACTGATGGTTCATTTACTGCTATAACTAGAGAGATTACACCACTGATGGTTCATTTACTGCAATAACTAGAAATTACACCACTGATGGTTCATTTACTGCAATAACTAGAGATTACACCACTGATGGTTCATTTACTGCTATAACTAGAGAGATTACACCACTGATGGTTCATTTACTGCAATAACTAGAGATTACACCACTGATGGTTCATTTACTGCAATAACTAGAGATTACACCACTGATGGTTCATTTACTGCTATAACTAGAGATTATGCCACTGGTGGTTCATTTACTGCTATAACTAGAGATTACACCACTGATGGTTAATTTACTGCTATAACTATAGAACTACTTAGTTTTTTTTGACAAGTTTTACTAGGCAGCATATACCAACAAAAGACCATGTACTGGTATTACTACAGAATAGATGAAAGACTCGTCCATGTACTGGTATTATTAACGAATAGATGAAAGACTCATCCATGTACTGGTATTACTAACGAATAGATGAAAGACTCGTCCATGTACTGGTATTACTACAGAATAGATGAAAGACTCATCCATGTACTGAAATTACTAACGAATAGATGAAAGACTCATCCATGTACTGGTATTACTACAGAATAGATGAAAGACTCGTCCATGTACTGGTATTACTACAGAATAGATGAAAGACTCATCCATGTACTGGTATTACTAACGAATAGATGAAAGACTCATCCATGTACTGGTATTACTAACGAATAGATGAAAGACTCGTCCATGTACTGGTATTACTACAGAATAGATGAAAGACTCATCCATGTACTGAAATTACTAACGAATAGATGAAAGACTTGTCCATGTACTGGTATTACTACCGTGTATTGGTATTACTACAAAATAAATGAAAGACTCATCCATGTACTGGTATTACTACAGAATAGATGAAAGACTCATCCATGTACTGGTATTACTACAGAATAGATGAAAGACTCATCCATGTACTGGTATTACTACAGAATAGATGAAAGACTCGTCCGTGTACTGGTATTACTACAGAATAGATGAAAGACTCATCCATGTACTGGTATTACTACAGAATAGATGAAAGACTCATCCATGTACTGGTATTACTACAGAATAGATGAAAGACTCGTCCGTGTACTGGTATTACTACAGAATAGATGAAAGACTCATCCATGTACTGGTATTACTACAGAATAGATGAAAGACTCATCCATGTACTGGTATTACTACAGAATAGATGAAAGACTCGTCCGTGTACTGGTATTACTACAGAATAGATGAAAGACTCATCCATGTACTGGTATTAATATAGAATAGATGAAAGACTCATCCATGTACTGGTATTAATATAGAATAGATGAAAGACTTGTCCATGTACTGGTATTACTATAGAATAGATGAAAGACTTGTTCATGTACTGGTATTACTACAGAATAGATTAAAGACTCGTCCGTGTACTGGTATTACTACAGAAAAGATTAAAGACTCGTCCATGTACTGGTATTACTACAGAATAGATGCTGTGTAAGCAAGCCTTGGTTTTGCAGACTGGTCGCTCTGTAACCTTCATCTCTAACCCCAATGACCTTGACTCCTCTGAAGATTGGTCATGTGTAACTTAAAAAGGCTGTCCCATTTGTACTAGACCTCTTTAAAAAGGCTGTCCCCTTTGTACTAGACCTCCTTAAAAAGGCTGTCCTGTTTGTCCTAGACCTCGTTAAAAAAGCTGTTCCCTTTGTCCTACACCGCCTTAGAAAGGCGGTTCCCTTTGTCCTAGACCTCCTTAAACAGGCAGTTCCCTTTGTCCTAGACCTCCTTAAAAAGGCTGTCCTGTTTGTCCTAGACCTCCTTAAAAAGAATGTCCCTTTGTCCTAAACCTCCTTAAAAAAGCCATCCCCTTTGTGACCCAGTCTTCTTTATCAGACTGGTCCATCTATAATTTGGCTGCCTTCTAGAGATAGTAATCCTGTCCCCTACTGTCCCACATAGATCCCAACATTGTCTAGTTTTACTCTACTTTGTCATCATGTAAACTTTTGAATACAAAATAGTGTTTTGAAGTTTGATACCTTTTATTAAAAACAGTAGCACCCCCTGCCTCTAGTAAGCGTCGAAAGTTGGCCTCTTTTCCATTTCCCAGACACAGGATGACTTTCCAGTTCTGGAAGGCTCCATAAGACTTGGACATGATCTGTCAAAGTCAGAACATTTAAGTATATTTCAAAGTGATAGAATACAGTACATTCAGTGAATGATAAACTTGGTATTTTCAGTTAGTGATAAAAAATCAGTAAAACCAGTTTGTTTCTAAAGAAGTTAATAATCACTAGATTAAAAATAATTGTTACCTATATTGCAATGATAAACTCTGGATTGCATCTGCTGATAAAATTTTCTGGAATTTCATTAAACTGATAAAAGTCAACAATAATCCAGCCCATACAAGATTTTGTTATTTCTGCCATGTCACTGAACCCCGACTTATTAATGTTTAGTTTAGACTGATTTCATCATAAATATAGGAAATTTTTTGAACAATGGTAGAAACAAATGTAGATACAAAAATCAAAATTTTTCAGGCAAACATATTCCTAGACATTATCAGAATGAAAATAAATCTGAAATTCCTAAAAATATTATAACTTGTCAAAACAAAATTAAAGTGTTTAAAAAAATATTTCCATTCTCACCTGTCTGGCCTCCTGGATCTTCATTCTCCAATGATGTGCAGCCTTGGCAAGCTTGGCTTCTTTCGAGTTCTGGTCCGACAAAAGACTCATTGTTCCTTCACCTCCCCACTCAAAGAGCTCCTCCTGGAATTAAAAGGGTCATTAGAAGTGTTCATCTGCTTTTGATGCCACCTAAACTTCATGGCAAGAGATTCATGGAGAAAGAATCCAAAGCGATCTCAATAATTTGGAATAAACTGGCCTCGCTGGATTTTAAATGTGGAAACCAAAGTGATGTCACTAATTTGCAATAAACTGGCCTCACTGGATTTTAAATGTGGAAACCAAAGTGATGTCACTAATTTGCAATAAACTGGCCTCACTGGATTTTAAATGTGGAAACCAAAGTGATCTCAATAATTTGCAATAAACTGGCCTCACTGGATTTTAAATGTGGAAACCAAAGTGATCTCACTAATTTGCAATAAACTGGCCTCACTGGATTTTGGATGTGGAAACCAAAGTGACCTCAATTATATGGTAAAAAACTAACTTGCCTATATATACAGTTCATGTATTGGACATGTGGAATATCTGACCTACAGCAAAATCTACAAATCGGATTTTTAGAAACTCATTCAGCTTTATTTGTATGGACAATTTCCGACATTATACTTTTCTACTTACATGGGGATAGATATTTAGTTAAGCAAAATATAGCTTTGTGATTTTAGATTACTTGAACTATAAAGTCAGTAAAAAATATCCATTTTTAACAAGATAAATAGTCCAACAGTTTACAAGTGATCATATTTAATCTGGACTGAACTGCATTTTTTATTGGAATATCAAGTTATCTGCAGAAATGGTTATCCGTAATCTGGACTATATTATTTACTGGAATGTGAAGATCTCTGTACAAATGGTTATCCGTAATCTGGACTATATTATTTATTGGAATGTGAAGATCTCTGTACAAATGGTTATCAGTAATCTGGACTATATTATTTATTGGAATGTGAAGATCTCTGTACAAATGGTTATCTGTAATCTGGACTATATTTTTTATTGGAATGTGAAGATCTCTGTACAAATGGTTATCTGTAACCTAGATTATATTATTTATTGGAATGTGAAGATCTCTGTACAAATGGTTATCTGTAATCTGGACTATATTATTTATTGGAATGTGAAGATCTCTGTACAAATGGTTATCTGTAATCTGGACTATATTTTTTATTGAAATGTGAATTTCTCTGTACAAATGGTTATCTGTAATCTGGACTATATTATTTATTGGAATGTGAAGTTCTCTGTACAAATGGTTATCTGTAACCTAGATTATATTATTTATTGGAATGTGAAGATCTCTGTACAAATGGTTATCTGTAATCTGAACTGTATTTTTTATTGCAATGTCAAGTTATACATACAATTGGTTATCTGTAACTTAGATTATATTATTTATTGGAATGTCAAGTTATACGTACAATTGGTTATCTGTAACCTAGATTATATTATTTATTGGAATGTCCAGGAAACTGAACAAAGGTTTTAGGAAACATATTCAGCACTTTGAAATTCATAAACATTGTGATGGCTTGGTGATTAGTGAGCAAAACTCATGACCAGAAGGATGCAGGTTCAAGGCACTTTACACCAGACAAGGCCAGGTGGACCTATTTTGTCTGAGTAAGGCACCTTAAACCATTCAAGGCCAGGTGAACCTATTTAGTCTGGGTAAGGCACCTTAAACCATTCAAGGCCAGGTGGACCTATTTTGTCTGGTAAGGCACCTTACACCAGACAAGGCCAGGCGTGCACCATTGTGTGTTTGGGCAAAATGTTGTGCTAGCTCAGTGCTTAGTGTGCTAGACTAACAATTGAAGGGAGCAGCAGAGAGGGTGAACCCTACAACGTTTTCAGACAAAATTTTGATTGAATCCTTAAAACGAGCCTTCCTACGATCTCATTTTAACCAAAAAAAATGTCTCAGGGGCAAACTCTACAACGTTTTCAGACAAAAAATTGATTGAAATCTTAACGAGCCTTCCTACGAAATCTCATTTTAACTAAAAAAATGAAAACGGAGACTTTTACGATTTTTTAATCAATTTTGGTCGCAACTTGTTGTCATCCACCCTCTCTGCTGCTACAGGTTAACAAAAATAATAAATGATTTTAACCGAATATTTGATCCAGTCCGATACGATATCGTGTCCGAGGATCATGTAGATTTATTGTTGCGAATCCGTGCGGAGTCGACTGAGCATGACTAAAGAAATCTCGAAATTGATTGAAGTCCATATCAGAGCACCATGTCTGCCAAATATTTCTAAGAGTATGAGTATCAACTCCGTTGAATACAGCAAGAATATTGCAGTTATCTCTGATGACTTTTGGAACCTGAGTGTAGCGTTGAGTGACATATATCACGTCAGTGTTTTTATGCCTGCCTCTGGAAAAGATCCTAGCAGGATTTTTTTGTTTATCCAACATTATATCGTCGTATACGACTAAATTGTTAATATCTCCATCAATATCATCAATACTCGGTGCTTCATCGATATCGGTTATAAAATCAATGGCGTTCTCACCCTTAATTTCTGATGCATTCTCGTTAAAATCCTTTAACACTTCATAACATCGTTGATCATCTACGCTAGGGGCAATTAAATACAACTTATCCCACTTCATCCATCTCATTATTAAATTGAGCAACAATTGCGTTTAACCGGATCCTGATGGCCCGATTATAATCATCCGGATAGAGTTTGGTAGCGCTGCATGATGCTTAATTGGTTCTCTTGTTTTAGTCGCCGAAAAATCAATTATATCCATATCTCTATACATAAATTATGGATCTATATTGTGTGAAGTGTAAAACGCGTACTAGCACAAATGATGTGACGACGGTTACAACTAAAAATAACAGATCAGCACTTACTGGTAGATGTGCAACATGTGGTACAAAAAAATTTAGATTTGTTTCTACAAAATCAAAGATTTTACAATTCGGAGATGTTTTAAAAAAAAACGAGGAGGTGATATCGCAGCCAAATTGGCAAAGCTCCCTGGAACCCCATGGGCAAAGTACCCCGGAGAAAAGCACCTTCCAGGATATAGCTACTGTGGACCGGGAACCAGACTTGATATCAGACTCAATGATCAAAATCAGTCCCGACCCGGTGAAGAACCAATAAACGCCATTGATAAGGCCTGTCACCTTCATGATGTTGCTTATAAAAGCAGCAATCTGCAACACAGGCATCTAGCAGATGTGAAATTAATTCATGCGTTAAATGCTATTCCTGATAAATCCTTCAAAGAAAAATTGGCTTCCTTTTTAATAAAATCGGCTATGAAAAGTAAATTGATGTTAGGTGCCGGTAATTAATAATATGGAATCAATTTATTATTCCCCAAGAGGATACTGGAGGGGTAAATCAGCAGTCCATAAACTCGCTAGCGCTGCAAAAGTGAAAAAAACCACTGCGGCTAATTGGTTATCCAAAGAGGCACTATGGCAAATTTATCTACCACCGCCTAAACAAATTCAATTCTCGCATTTTGATGTGACCGCTCCTAATGAAGTTCATCAGGCTGATATATTATTTCTGCCACATGATCGTGGTTACAAATACGCTTTAACCGTAGTTGATATTGCAAGTCGATACAAAGAAGCAGAACCGTTAAAAACAAAATCAGCCACTGAAGTCGCTTCTGCATTTGAAAGGATTTATCGACGAGGTCCTCTGCACTGGCCAAATCTATTGCAGGTTGATCCTGGCAAGGAATTTCAGGGTGCAGTGTTATCTACAATGAAACATCATAATGTCACCATACGACGAGGGCATACTGCGCTACATCGCGATCAGGCCATTGTAGAACGATTTAATCGGACGATTGCTGAGCGGTTATTTGGATATCAATACGCAAAAGAATTCATTCAAGAAAAGCGATCCCGTGAATGGGTCAAAAGGTTACCAGCTGTGATTACCGCACTGAATAATGAGATTACTAGAGCAATCAACATGAAACCTAGCAACGCTATTAAAAAGAAGTCTATACCCGTACAACCACAAAAAGATTTCAAAGAACCAATTCTTGGTAGTAATGTCACTGTTAGGTACTTATACGAACCAGGAGAGCTTGAGGGTGGTAAAAAAAGGGCTACTGATCCTATTTGGAGTGTTACTGCACACAAGATATCTAGTATAACACGATCTACGGGTAGACCTCCAGTCTATAAACTGGATTCAACTGCCCCTCAACGAGGATTTACTCGACAACAACTACAGGTAATTCTCGAGGATACTCAATTGCCACCGCATGGTCTTAACTAGCACCGTTGCGTCTATTGCACTCAAGACAAGTCAACATCACATTGTTTCTGACATGACCGAGACTGTTATTTTTTCTGTCTACGGTAAATTGGCGAGGATCTTTATCCGAATACTGCCAACGCATTATACAATTGCAACTCGCGCAGTGATTATTCTGTTGTTTCTTCAAAGTGATTATTAATTCAGCATCAATATCAAATTCTCGTTGTTTTTTTTTGTCCTGTTGTTTGTAACCGGAGAGTTTTTTTTTATCAATTTTAACATCAATATCATCCATTGTTGTGTCATTATCATCGAAAACAATTCTTCGAAGCTGATTTATTCTTCGTACTCTGGATACTGCGAGATAGATTAAATTCGACCATTTGATGTGATTATCCACCATCCAAACAATTGTATCCGATATAGTCAATCCCTGTGAAGAATGTATTGTTGCTGCGTATCCTAGCGTCCACTGGGATTTATTAGCACGCAATGCATTTTCGACGACGCTGATATCAACCAGCACAATATCATTTAATACGAGAATTTGTTTTTCACTCTGTCCTGGAATATCAACTTCAATATTCTGTTTTCGTGTATCCGATGGCCTATAACAAAGGGGTACTGGAAGCGTTGCAAATTTTTCTTTATGCAATTCAAATAACTTCATCTGAAGTGTGTCCCTGACTATTTTTCTACTTGCAATTATCAAATCATTTGGTCTCCATGTTTCCCAGAAATCATTCATTGGAGTTTCTGAAATCACTTCACGCGCTATTTCGCATTGGATTCTATCCGGTTGTAATCTAATTAGCGCTTTGAATTCTCGTAATCGTTCATCAATTGATCTATAATCAGTGGTAATTTCTTCATAATAGTCTACAAAACCCCTTAGCCATTCATGTGGAGATGCACCGACAAATGGTGGTGGTTGGCCGTGATCACTGCACATGACGACTTTTGTGTTTTTGTTTAACAACCACTCGAGAAATGTTTGTAATACATCTAATGACACTGTGCATATTTCATCCCAAATTATGATTTCAGGAATGAATTTATCACCCATACGCTCAGGAGTCCATTTGTCACCCTTCCATCGAAAGAAACTATGGTAAGTACAGGCATTTACCCCTCGCTGTATCATCTCTCTGGCGAGTCTGTGAGTCGGTGTTAGCACAATCATGGTTGACCGACGAAATAATTCAATTGCACGAGTTGTCTTTCCTGACCCACCACAACCGTTTAAATAAACTGTCTTGTATCTACATACTGGATCAGATACGGGTGGTGCATTAGAAAATTCTGATTGAATTTCAATACGGTTACAACAAAGATATTTATCATCCATGGCAACGTCTGCCGATTCACAATACTCATGTAGCATCTCCTTTTTAAATCGCCAACGCCCCCAATTTTCTTCGGGATCTGTGAATTTAGCTACATCTGATTTGTATTTATTGTGTATATACATCGAATCAGTGGCCACTCTAACCGCGGTATTAGGAAATCTATTTATCATCGAAAATAGATTAATAAAAGCATAGGCTAGCATAGATGATCTTAAATGTGTATACTGGGAATTATATCCATCACAGTAGGTAACAACCGTACCCATTTTCTCACCATTGGATAGAAAAGCATCCTTACGGGATACAAGTTTTCCCTGTTTCATTAAATCCGTTACAATAAAATCGTATTCAGCGACGCCTATGATCGACCGCGAAGAATATTTTGCGTTGTCGTATCTTCCACCCTGGGTAAATTTACCGATTATTCTTCGTCCAAAACCTTTTGCTTGTTCTTTTTTACTTTCAAATAACTTCTTAGACCAATTCATGATTTGTTCTTCATTGAAATCTTGACACTGTTTTCGTAGTTCGCTGATTATACGATCTAGATCGGGTTGTGGTAGCCAAACTTCTTTCTGAGCTCGATAGCATATAATAGCCTCGGAAACAATCAACGATATTAGCATACCACAATCAATCATATATCTCAATAGCACTATTGGCATCCAGTGTTTTTCAGATAGGTGTCTACCGAGCCAAACATAACTACACGGATGTAACCCTGTAGCTAATTCGAATGATATCACACGAGCGAATCCGGTTCAATCAAAATCAGGCAATGGTCCATTAATCGCAACACGAGTCATTTCATGCGTGGGGTGTCCAAATCGTTTGAAGTACTCAGCACATTCCCCATATCCGAGAAAACTTCCGGGATAACACGCGGATATATCAATTGAAATCATACCATCACGTGAGTATTTCGTATTCCACAGTCCTCCATGACCAAATTCGACGCAACTCAATTTAACATCCTCGAGAAAATCACTTCGTGTTGGACGCCATGAGTTTTTTTCTCTTGCGAAGTGAGCTACCACTGATGGAATAGTAAAACTATCCGTGAGTAGTTTTTCATGGGAATTCTCCGGTGAAAAATCACTAGCGATTTTTCTCATTCTGTTATCTAATTCTTCAACGCGATATAATTCGCCATTTGGTCTTACAAATTGATCAAATCCTATTTCGGGATCTTCATCACTTCTAAGTAACCACACTGACACAGGATCATCTTTACACAACGCATGAATAGCATCGAATAATTTCTCTTCATAGAAAACATCCCCGACGAACTCCTTAGGGATATATTTCACGGTTCGTTCTCGTGGAAATACTGTTACCGCAGGTGTCCACGCGTGTTTGTTATGATCAATAATCTGTATTGGCGCTCCATTTTTGTTATATTTCGGTTCGTATAAAACCTCTCCGGTTATCGTCATAACGGTTATTGGGAATCGTAATGATGTTTCTAATTTAGCTATATCAGAAATCTTTGCACCATGCTGTTTCACTGTCAGTTCCCATTCGGTTATTTTCCTACGTCGCAGATCAGTTAGTTTATTTCCTCGGGATGCATTTGTGAAGTGTTCCATTACCCGTGTTGCCACGCAATTCAGTGAACTAGAATATTTCATAGGAGCTAGTTTTGCGATATCGGGTTTATCATTTAACGGATATATCCCATAAACCATTGCTGTTACGGGGTAAGATCTTTCGTAGTATGGTTTGTCGATTCCAGTTAGAATTCCTGGTTTGGAATCTCTACTCACAATGACAGCTTTTTTATTCTTGAGAATTGGTTCAAATTTATCCCTAATAATCCATTTGCCATCGACTTCAATAATGAATTTTATTCGGAAAAAATACTTTTTTTCCCCCAACACGTGAAATTATCACTGCTGCTTTTTCATCATTCATGGTAGCATCAACAACACCATCAATTCGAAATGTTGACCAACAATAAGATGCTCCATCACGCTTGAATTCATTAAAACAGTCTCTGATTTTACTAATCATGGCTTTATCAAGAATTGTATTCTTTGGTGTATTAGAAACTATATCGAGATTGAATTGAGCATCTTTCCAGGGTAATCTCTTGGACATTTTTTTTGGTTTATCGAGATTAAATTTAGGATTAATTTTGTTACGTTTTTTTGGTTTATCGAGATTAAATTTAGGATTAATTTTTAATAATCTCTTAAACTCTTTCATGTTTCCGTCTATTAAACGTTTTTTGGGTTTATCGAGATTAAATTTAGGATTAATTTTTAATAATCTCTTAAACTCTTTCATGTTTCCATCTCTTGGACGTTTGAGATTAAATTTAGGATTAATTTTGTTACGTTTTTTTGGTTTATCGAGATTAAATTTAGGATTAATTTTTAATAATCTCTTAAACTCTTTCATGTTTCCGTCTCTTGGACGTTTGAGATTAATTTTTAATAATCTCTTGTTACGTTTTTTGGGTTTATCGAGATTAAATTTAGGATTAATCTTCAATAATCTCTTAAACTCTTTCATGTTTCCGTCTATTGGACGTTTTTTGGGTTTATCGAGATTAAATTTAGGATTAATCTTCAATAATCTCTTAAACTCTTTCATGTTTCCGTTTATTGGACGTTTTTTGGGTTTATCGAGATTAAATTTAGGATTAATCTTCAATAATCTTTTAAACTCTTTATCAGCATTGAATTCAGCATTTTTCGAAGGCGTTCTCCTTAATTCCCTCATGCTATAATTAAAACAAGCATTTAAATGAAGAATTTATATATAATGAATCACTGCAAGTGGCTTATGATTGGATCAGTAACCCCGTGTAACAAATCATGCAGAAATGAGTTTTGTGGGTATCATATGCAAAGCTTTCGACGTGGAAGCCTTGGCCCGTTACCCTGCATACGATGTGGGGTTGGGGTCAGGGGAAAATCTCAGCTGTGTTTGAATTGCGGTGGAAAGCGATACAGGGAGTTGAAGCGTTATTATGATAAAAGAATAAAAAATGGACAATCAATCAGAAATTATGACCCTGAAAAAGTCTCTGACCCTGACACTGTCAGCGACAACGTCCCTGACAAAATCATAAGAACTCCTCAAGACTACATCGAAAGATTTATCATTAAACCAAACAATGAATTAGACAAATAGTATTTAGTATACGAATGAACCAAGAATTCAGACCACACCCTGTGATCACAAATTATGAAGCATCTAGTGATGGTGTTGTAAGAAACCGCAGACTGAAGAAACCAGTTGGTGATGTGAATAATCATGGATATTTGAGGTTTGGCGCTGGAAAGAAGAAATATCTCAATCATCGTTTCGTATTTGAATGTTTTAATGGATTGATCGAGGATGATTCTGTCATTGATCACATTGATTCTAATCCAATGAACAATTCTTTATCAAATTTACGAGTTGTTACACAGAGTGAAAATAATTCATCTGGAAGGACTGGAAAATGCTCAAAAAAAGCGAGACCTGTGAAATCTTTGAATACGATAACTAACGAAGAAAAAATATTTCAATCAATGAATGAAGCCGGTAGACACTTCGATATTTGTAGAGCCTCAGTATGATATGTTGCAGAGGGGATTTATCGATCTGCGATTTCAAAGGGGACTGGACAGAAAATTCGATTTAGTTACGTCTAATGCGTCATATTTTTCATTTAGAAATATATCATTATTATAGAATAATGAATTCTGAAAACATGAATAGCATTTTATCCGAGATTTCAAAATTGAAAAGTTGGGATATTGAACTATCAGATGGGTTAAATCCTGATCAAATCATGTCTGATTTTCAGGATATAGAATACGGAGTTAGCACTAACAAGTATATGCTACCAAAGAAGTATGCGCTCATCAAGAGAATTCAGAATTCTATTCGGGACTCTCTCGCATTTTCCAGTGACGTAAGTGTGTTCGCTCCGTTGTATACCATCGTAGAACGAATACGAAAAGAATTGGGGTACGAATACGAATTGAAAAAGGAGGTTAATTCTAAAATTAGAAACCTACGGGCGTTAATTCAAGAAAATGAACAATTTTGATTGACCATTTATCATTATTTGATTGTGACCGTCCCTCATAGAGATTTTCATTTTTTTTAGCATTTTTTGATTGACAATGTCAAATCAGTGAAAATATTTCACAGCAATAAAAATTGATGGACGGTTCAGATTGATCAAAACTAGAATGTTGAAAGTGTCAGTATTATATATATATAGCAATTGTGACACTTTCAACATCGATGAACGAAGGTGTATCACGATGAAATAACACTTCCACGATGATGTTAGGTCGGGTTCGGGAAAATTGTTTCACAATTGAAAAATTGTTTTGCAATTGAAACATTGTTTCTGATTTCAAATAATGGTCAATGAAGCATTAACAACCCGATTGGCTCGTGAACGACTGGATGCAATTAAGAGATTTGTACCAATTCGTGACTCTGTACGGAATAAACTACAACAACGACAGAGTCTTCAGACTGATTTTGCTGCGGGATCTGAAGAATTGTTTAAACCAGTAACCACAGCAACGAAGGAGATAGAGCGTGCTATACGGGGAGATGTTCCCGAGACGGGGAAATCTGTTATTGGTGAACTTGAAAAAATAGCAGCGAAAACTGAACAAACAGAACAGGCTGTACAAAAAATGGAATCAAAAAGAACAGTAGATGATTTACGCGTGAGATTTAACGAGGAAGGGTTAGCAGCAATTGATAAGACTGATTCAACAGAAATTCCTGCGCTTGTTGTTACGACTTATGAAAACAGGAAAAAAATGTTGAAACCAGAACATCATAAATATGTTAGAAATATAACTCACTGGGCTGATATACTCTATAAGATCAAAACTAAAAAAAGTCAGACTAAGAAAGATAGTGCATCATACATCGAATATATCGATGAGGTGGGTAACGTGTATAAACAATTTGAAGAACTAAAAAAACAACAAAAACCACCAAAATTGCAAAGGCGGCGACAGCAACCTGCAAAGAAAATATCTTTTTCACCTAAAAAACAACAACTACCACCTGATGATGATGATATTCTTGATTATTTACAAAAAGCCGATTTAGACGAAATGGAAAAAATGGATGTAGCAATGGGTTATAGCGGAAGTGGATTAAGAGATTCCAGTGTTTCATGTCCTGGTAGTGTTCTCAGTGATATATCACGATTAGAGGTTCTTGTAGGAGGGTTCCGAGCTGGAAATAACTCTCCAGAAATAATTAATGAAGCATCTGATATCTGTAGACGATTATTTCAGAGTGGTATCATGGATATCAGCACATATCGAGATTTCATTGGCGAGTTAGTGGAAAGTGGGTATCATAGTGACTGAATTGAAAAGTCAATTAATTAGATAAATAACAATTGAAAAATTGTTTCTGATTTCAAATAATGATCATACACTACAATCATGATAAACCAACCCCCGTCTACGTAGTTAATTCACGGTTTCCGGTTTATAGAGCATACTACGGAGATGGTTTAGGTAATACCATTTTAGGGTTATTTGCGAGAATGGCTCCAAAAGTGATGCCGTTGGCTAAACAATTAGGAATGAAAGCAATTGATGTTATTCGTGATAAGGGTATTGGTGCTGTTGGACATCTTGCTGGAAAAGCGTTTTCAACTGCGAAGAATAAATTAACATCATTAGTGAAATCACGGATGAAATCCAAAGGATTTTCAAAACCGTTACCGTCTACAGCGGAAATGCCTGCAAGTGTTAGTAGAATTATAAATAACGCAGTAGATGAAAAATTAGCGTCGATGGCTTTAAACCCCGACCAAAGCAATATTGCAAATATGATAGCAGGAAGTGGCTTTAAAAAACTACGACGATGAAAATGGAAAATCGCGATTTAGACTCTGATAAATAAAATAAAATGTTCAAAAAGTCACATGATCCAGCGTTTGATATAGACGCCCCAGTTGGCAAGGATGATTCTGTACGCGATTATCAATATTATGCCTATCATGCAATAGACCCAAATAGTCGAGCAAGAATCGATCTTCAAGTCCATGATACCAGTAAATACTTTTTGCCCTGTGAAGCTTTTATTGAAGTAGAAGGAGAAATTGTAACAGCTGCTGATACTCCTGCTGTACCAGCACCGTATCCAGCTGGTACTCAAGTCGGTTTTGTCAATAATGGTATCATGGCGTTATTTGAGAGTGCAAAATATCTCATTGATGGAAAAGAAATTGAGGCGATAGATCGCGATGTTGATGTGGCTACAACAATAATCGGGTTAGCGAGATATTCCGATGATTATACAAGATCAGCAGGACCTTCTATGATGTTTGCAAAAGATGCTACAAATACCGCTGGAGGAAAACAATTTGTTGTAAGACGACCAAAGAATAATGCTGGCACCGCTAATATTGATGCCGAAGATATGATTATAAACAACGATGTTAATTTCAATCTAGGAGCTGCAACACGTATTTCAATGTTGCAAGGAGCGCGTAAATCATTTTCATGCGCGATTCCACTGCATCATATATTTGGATTCTGTAGAAACGTCCGAAAAGTTATTTATGGAGCGAAGCATACAGTATCGCTTGTACGAAAGAGTGATGATAGTGACGCAATCTGGAGGATTCCAGCAGACAATGCAAATCCAAATGCTGATGCCGGTAAAGTAAATTTAACAAAAATATCATTGTGGATGCCAGTGTTGACTCCAGCAATCACCGCAGAAGAACGATTACTATCATTTATGGACCAAGGAGGAAAGTCGTTGTTGAGTTGGCTAACCGTGAGTACAGATGTGAAGCAATCAAATCTGAACGGGTTATTCACGTGGAATCTAGCATCAAAACAAGGCGTTTCTGCGCCACGTCATATATTTATTGCGTTACAGGATAACACACGAGTTGGCGATCAACGTTTCAGTCATATGATATTTGATCAATTAGGTGTGAAAGACGTCTCACTGAGAATAAACGGCCAACAGGAACCATCCGAGGATATACAACTTAATTACACAGAAAATCATATTGCACGAGTTTATCATCGTCTGTTGTCATTTATGGCACGCGATCAAAATGTGGATACTGGTTTGCAAATATCACAATATGATTTTAAAAATCTGTATCCGATCTATTACTTCTCACTGGAACATCTCGATTTGATGAGACAAACTGTTGTTGATATACATTTTAGAGCTAATGTGACTCGTGGTGCTATTGCTGATTATAGAGCGGTTGCTGTCATTCTCAGCGACAAATCAATGCTACTTGAAGGTGTTGGTGGAAGAATGAGAGTGGTAGATGCACCAGTGGAAAACATGTAATTGAAATTGTAAACGATTTAGAATCAATCAATTATGTATAATGTCATATAGTAATATTAGTGTTGCGTTGACTCCCGGTCAATTAAAAAAATTGCAATCGGAATCAGCTAAAAAATGTGGAACCACAATCACGTTGAAACCCAACCAAATGACTGGTGGTGCAAATAAACTATCGCTGACAACTCGTCAGGTGAAACATTTCAATGATGCACTAGTAGCAAAAAAGGGTGTTCAGATTACTCTTTCTGCGGCTGCTATCAAAAATATGATTAAAACAGGCGGTATATTCCCGTTGTTAGCTGCGATACCAGCATTGATTGCAGCAGCAGCCCCAGCGGTGGCTAAAGCGGCAGCGTTAGGAGCCGTTGGTACTGCAGCAGGAATGGCACTAAAGAAGGCAACTGGGAAAGGATATAAAAAAAAGGGAAAGGGTCTAAGTCTACCAGGAACCCCATATTCGTGGTACAGCATAAAGGGTCTAAGACTAGGACCGGTTTATTAATTGGAGAGTCTATGATGGTTCCCATGTCCAATTTTGATTTACTCGATGCTGCTAAAAAACTCGCGATTAAAATCTTCAGAGGTGTCTTTATGAAAGATCAATTACCACATCAACCAAACAGCGTTGAAACCGGAATCATTAATTTAGATAACAGCACCGGACCCGGAACTCACTGGGTTGCATACGCTATTGATCCACGTGGGATTGTCTATTTTGATTCATATGGATTAGCCCCACCAAAAGAGTTTATGCGTTATATAAAAACCCTTCCAATGAAGACTTGGTATTCTACGCTACCAACACAACAAATGAATGACCCACCAATATGTGGCAGCGAAGTATTAAATGTCCTTAACGCTATTTCTAACTCCTTGAGTAACCCAAGCGGAAAACCACCACATGTTGTCGTGAATGAATACACTAGTAATCGCTGGAGAAAATCGAAGATTTTTCAACGAAGTCGTCAAAAACGATTTTAGAGAGAGAAAGAGTTTTACAATAACATGATTGATATTTGGGGGAGATCTTTGAAACCCAAACCCGATGACACTGCAACCGGTGATGTAAAAAAACTAATCAAAGATGAAATAGCTGAGACGTTAAATTTAGCAAGTGTTGACCCGAACGAAATAGTTGTATTTCAGGACAAACAGGGTAAATTGAAAAGCAGTGATGTGTCATTGAATGACATTTTGATACGGCAGCGCGACGCCGCTGAAAACTCTATTGCGCTATATTCCAACAGTGGACAACTTAAACCAGGCGCACTTGTGTCTACAATCACCGACGCAATTGCCGCCCACGACAACAAGATTGCCGCACAAGACAGCATGATTACCACCCAAGACAACAAGATTACCGCCCACGGCCGTGATCTGGAGGATTATATACAAGGTTATAGTACTTTTCGCAAAAATGTCGTACATAAATTCTTTGGAACCCCGCTTGTGGTTGGCATGACTCTCGCTGAAATTAAAAACTATCTATCGCTATTCTTTTTTAACAAGGACGCGGGAAGGATGATGAATGAAAATGAAATCAAGGCAAATTATCTCGAGATTTCTAAACTAATAGAAGATCAAAAACCCACTAACGACGTCATTGTTAAGTTTTTTGGAACCCCGCTTGTGGCAGGCATGACTCTCGCTGAAATCAGAGAGTTTATCGGCAAGCACACTCACAATGCCTACATCGCTAATAGTTTCTTTGGTGTCCCGGCTACATCTACGATGACTCTCAAAGATATTAATATGTTTATGGTGAGACAAACAACACTTAATACCATCGTGGATAGATTTTTGGGGAGAACACCTGTTTCTGAAACCACATCGTTGACAGGTCCAACCCTCGCTGAAATTAAAGCGGTTATCGATAAAGTAAAAACTCCACATAGTGTAAGCGTCAATAACATCGTGTACACGGTTGATAGTGGGACTTTTGATTGGATCCGAGGATACAGAAATTATCTTTATGTTGGCAACAAACATACTGGTGCACCAGGTTGCTACCGACTTACAATAATACATCACCGTAAATTTGATTTGGAATTCAGCAACACAGGTATCCGCGGTGTTAACACACTGACATATATATTAGATAAAGTACCAAAACCTCCACCTGCTATACCAATCTCATTTCCGATTGTTATAACCAATTCCGACGAGTATGTGATTAGGGAGTCACTACCCTGGATAATAGAATTTGTATCCGGTATCCCCTCATCAGATCCTAAAACCGATTCGTTGGTGGGATAATTGAAAACACTAGCTGATTTAAAATAACAACAGTGATTCCATCATCGTCGTAATATCGATTCGACACCGTGAAAGAGTTTTCCGCGAATTTGAAATTACTTTCCGCGAACTTGAAAACACAATTGAAAACGCTAGCGTTTTTAAAATAACAATGATTTCATCAACTCAATGTCGCTATGATCAGGTCAGAGAATTTCAAAATAGACTCAAAACCCTCACTGAGGAGTATCAAAAAAAAATTAAAAAATACCGACGAAGAATCACCGCAATTGATATTACTATGTACTCGGTGTCAAGCGTTCTCGCTGGCGCCGGAATAATACTTGCATCGGTTACAATGATTGCCCCGGTCGTAGTTCCAATTTGCATTTCTGCGGTGGCTACAATCGGGGGTATATCAACCGGGATAGCAAAAAAGATATCATCATGCAGCCAGAGTAAACTGCAGAATTACTTAATTCAATTTCATATTGCATCAACCGCATATTCGCAGTTATCCCTGATGATATCGTCGTCACTCGATAATACAATTATATCAGATAGTGAATTCTCAGCGATGGTCAGTATTTTTGATTCCGCGATATCGAAATTAGAGCGACAACATGAATATAATAACAATGACAACACCGATGGAATTGGAAAACACGAACCCAAAAACCAAAATGATCTCAATAATCTCAACCATACCAAATTGTGAGTTCTCAGTGATGGTCAGTATTTATGATTCCGCGGTGTCAAAATTAGAGCGACAACAACAGTATAGCAACGATGACAACACCGATGGAATTACTTCAACGAGTAGTGGAGAACACGAACCCAGTACAAACAAGCATGATATCAATAACATCAACGGAACCCGAGTTTAGTGTGAATTTCCCTAGCCCAGTCCCCATGAAGGAGATAGCGCTAGCAAAATTACGAGTGTATCACAGTTGGCCTAATATCAGATCAAAATCATTTGGTGGTCAACAACCCAAAAATTCTTAAGTGTTTGCGAATAAGAATAAAGATGACGGGACTCCAGACTGGAAAGTTGTTTCGATACCAACAGGGTCATACCAAATCGAACAAATCAATAATGAATTCGCGCGTAGAATAAAATCGATTACTGGAGTAGAGTCAAAAATCGCTATAACAGTTCATGAGCCGACACTATCATCCGCAATTGAGATAAGCACAGAAGGATACGTCGTAGATATCTATCAAAGTTCTATTAGAACCATACTAGGATGGCCTGAATTACCACCGGAAAAATCCACCACCGACTTAACCACGGACGTAGAATCATATCATGAAATCAATCCCAGTTATCGAGATAATTTATCTGATATAAGAAAAGGAAGAATCGGCGATAGATTTATATTCACCAACAAAGACACATTGCAATGGGATTTTATCATTAAAAGAACAACCGACTCATCTGTTACTATTTCATTTACGCTAACTGACGTCCGTGGCTATTTTAATGAGATTAAACAATTATATGAAACACAGCTAGAACAACTACGGAAAACAAAATCGCAAAAACACGTTGAAATAATAAATCAACTTATATCCGACATGGAATATATCTATGAACTAATTATTCAAACAATAATTAATGACAACAGCGACAATAAACAACGATTCCTAACCGATTACAATATCACAGAAGACAATCTGCGTAATTTCAAGTTTCCGAAATACAACGCTAATGAATTAGCAAGAATTGTTAAAACCGATATCAAAGCGCTACAAAAATCAGATTCAACTGTCCTCCTCAAACATAATAATGATCCAGATGGTGGTGGTAGGCATATCGCTCCGTTCAATGTGAATATTTCAACGGTGATTGCGCTTAATTTAGTATGTGATGTAATTGAAGGAAGCTATCAGATTAATCTAGAGCAATCAAATCAAGCTCAGCAGGGATATATTCTTTATTCATTTGCACCAACAGCTCCTCCAGGATTCCTAATTATTGAAAACCCAATTAATCCTGTCTACATGCGATGCCATAATAATTCATTAACCAGAATTAATTTCAAACTCACCGACCAGTCAAATAATCTGATTGATTTACAAGAAGAGGTGTTAGCGATTAGCCTGTTTGTGAAATCATAAATGATTTTCGTCCTAAGGACTTTCATCATAAAGACTGGATCAAATCATTTATTATTTTTTGTTAACCTGTAGCAGCAGAGAGGGTGGATGACAACAAGTTGCGACCAAAATTAATTAAAAAATCGTAAAAGTCTCCGTTTTCATTTTTTTAGTTAAATTGAGATTTCGTAAGGAAGGCTCGTTAAAATTTCAATCAACTTTTTGTCTGAAAACGTTGTAGGGTTTGCCCCTGAGACATTTTTTTTGGTTAAAATGAGATCGTAGAAAGGCTCGTTTTAAGGATTCAATCAAAATTTTGTCTGAAAACGTTGTAGGGTTCACCCTCTCTGCTGCTAAGGGTTTGTAACAAAAAATACCATTGAAAAGGTGTAGGTTCGAATCTTACCACTGGATCAACCCTTGGTCAGCTCCAGCAGCATCTCCTTGTGCAAGGTAGTTGATTCAAACATTACCTAGGCAATACCTAAACCACTTGTGTTGCTGCACCATATAACACCAAATCAATAAAACAACAAATCTACAACATCACCAATCAAGAGCAACAACAAACTGCCTCAGAATAATCATATGACCCTTCATGATGTGTCATTAAACACAAATCAGTCAAAATTCAACCTTTTTTCCATGTATGCATAAAAGTATCTGAGGCATAAAAAATGGGTTTAAGCTATGA
Organism: Unio delphinus; assembly: GCA_029339505.1. Classification (NCBI taxonomy): domain Eukaryota; kingdom Metazoa; phylum Mollusca; class Bivalvia; order Unionida; family Unionidae; genus Unio; species Unio delphinus. The sequence continues at coordinate 569,777 of JAQISU010000343.1, forward strand.
TTTCATTTTTAATCTATACAGGGTTATAGAAATTACGTTTGAATCATTCACACTATTTACTACAAAAAAGGACACACTTTTATGAAAAAGTCTACTCTATTCTCGTTTAAATCATTGTTTCTTCCACTAACGTAACATTATAATGTTGGTGTCTGTGTCATTGACTTCAAAAAGCTCACTTTCATTTCATTTTAAAGGTGACATCAGACCTACGTTTGTGCTTATAGTAGTTTATTAGTAATGCTCACATTTTCAGGGGAGATAAAAACATAAATTTGTCCTCACATTTTCAGGGGAGTGTTACATCAGAAACAGATCAATTTGACCACACATTTTCAGGGGAGTGTTACATGAAAAAGATAAATTTGTCCTTACATTTTCAGGGGAGTGTTACATGAAAAACATAAATTTGTCCTTACATTTTCAGGGGGGTGTTACATGAAAAACATCAATTTGACCTCACATTTTCAGGGGAGCATTACATGAAAAACAGATAAATCTGTCCTAACATTTTCAGGGGAGATAAAAGCTGATTAATTTGTCCTCACATTTTCAGGGGAGTGTTACATGAATAAATTTGTCCTCACATTTTCAGGGGAGTGTTACATGAATAAATTTGTTGTCAGGAACCAAGATAGTCACATTAGGCTTCAAAAAATTGATATGCTAAAAAATGCGGACTGCTCCAGTGCATGGTTGTTACATATGAAAAGATGCCATTTGGTGTCATTCTGGAACATAATCTGATGACAAGTCCGGATTCATAGTCTTAATCACTATTTGTGACTGATTTTAAAATTATATATGGCAGCCCCACCCCTCAACTAGTATTACTTCCTTAAAATCATTAAACAACTTTCAATTTGGATATCAGTCTGTGATTTCTCCTACATAAACACGCAGTGGTCACATCAGTGAACTTTTAAGCTGACAAAGTCAAAATTAGCTGCATTTTCAAATGCTTTTCTTTCTAAATAAGTGAGATTCGTTTATCTGGATGCTTATATGAAAACTTCCACTAATTTCCATCTAATCTGTACAAGAATTCCATGCTTACATGAAAGCTTCCACTAATTTCCAACTAATCTGTACAAGAATTCCATGCTTATCTGAAAATGTTGACTAATTCCTGGATAAACTGTACAAGAGCCCCATGCTTATCTGAAAACTTCTACTAATTCCTGGTTAATCTGTACAACAATTCCACGCTTATCTGAAAACTTCTACTAATTCCTGGTTAATCTGTACAACAATTCCATGCTTATCTGAAAACTTCTACTAATTCCTGGATAGTCTGTACAACAATAACTCCGCCTAGGACGGTCCTAAGCCCGGCTGCAAAAGGAGGAAGGTTGGGCGTGGGGCTAGCAACCCCACCCCGGAAAAAAACAACTTGCTACAGAAACGCCAAAAAGTAAACCAACAGGAACAACGGCCCTGGGAGAAGATGGATCTCCAGCTGGAAGATGTATGACGCCGGATGGTGAAAACCAGAGTCATCTGGAAGCCGTCAGGCCGACGACCATCGTCTCCACCAGGACCACCACTACCATCGGTACATGGAACGTGCGTACCATGTACGAGACCGGAAAGTCAGCGCAAGTTGCCGCAGAGATGAGAAGATACAACCTCACCATCCTGGGAATCAGCGAGGCAAGATGGACTGGTTCCGGGCAGAAACGACTGGCTTCCGGCGAGTTACTGCTGTACTCGGGACACGAGCAGGACGACGCTGCACACACCCAAGGCGTGGCACTGATGCTGTCCAAGTCAGCTCAGGGAGCACTCCTTGGATGGGAAGCACACGGCCCAAGGATAATGACAGCCTCCTTCAGTACCAAAAAGAAGAGGATCAACATAGACATTATCCAGTGCTACGCCCCGACAAACGACAGTGAGGAAGAAGAGAAGGATGATTTCTACGACAGGCTGCTAACCATCATCCAAGACCGACCAAAGAGAAACATCATCATCGTCATGGGTGACTTCAACGCTAAGATCGGCAGCGACAACAGAGGCTACGAGGAGATCATGGGGCAGCATGGGCTTGGCGAGATGAATGACAACGGAGAGAGATTTGCCGACCTGTGTGCCACAAGCAACCTGGTCATCGGAGGAAGTGTTTTCAACCACAGAAGGATACACAAGGCAACTTGGGTGTCACCAGACCTGCGGACGGAAAACCAAATAGACCACGTGTGCATCGTGAGGACGTTTCGCCGCTCCCTTCGGGATGTCCGCGTTAAGCGAGGAGCAGACGTTGCCTCAGACCATCATCTACTCGTTGCCTGGATGAAGCTGAAGCTCAAGAGAAACTGGACAGGATGCTCCAATCAACGCCGTCGTTACAACACCACGGTGTTGAGAGATAACAACAAACAGGATAAATTCAAGATCACCCTCTCCAACAAGTTCCAGGTTCTAGAAGAGCTGCTTGAAGAAGAGACCATAGAAGACAGATGGAAAAGAGTGAAAGAGGCACTCACATCAACATGCCAAGAAGTACTGGGCCCCAAAACATACATGCACAAAGAATGGATTTCAACAGAGACGCTGAGGAAGATTCAAGAAAGAAGAGAGAAGAAGACTGCCGTAAACAACAGTAGGACAAGAACAGCAGAAGCAAAAGCAAAGGATGAGTACGCAGAAGCCAACAGAAGCGTCAAGCGCAGCATCAAGAAAGATAAGAAGAGCTACGTAGAGAGGCTGGCAACAGAAGCAGAAGAAGCAGCTCACCATGGCAACACCAGAGACCTGTATGCCACCATCAAGAAACTTTCAGGAAAGTTCGCCAAGCCAGAAAGACCAGTCAAGGACAGGAATGGAAGAGCGATCTCAGACGAGGAAGGACAGAAGAACAGATGGGTTGAGCATTTCCAGGAACTGCTAAATAGACCAGCGCCTGCAAACCCACCAGACGTACCGCCAGCGGAAAATGACCTGCCAATAGAGTGCGGTGCACCGACCAGAGAGGAGATTTGCAGCGCCATCAAGCAATTGAAGAGCGGCAAGTCTGCAGGACCCGACAGCATTCCGGCAGAGGCGCTGAAGGCGGACGTGGAAACCAGTGTGGAGCTCCTCTACCCGCTCTTCGGCATGATATGGGAAGACGAAGAAGTACCAGCAGACTGGAGAGAAGGCTACCTCGTCAAACTACCTAAGAAAGGTGACCTCAGTGACTGCTCCAACTACAGGGGGATTACGCTGTTGTCCATCCCGGGGAAGGTGTTTAACCGCATCTTACTGAACAGGATGAAAGAGGCAGTTGACCCACATCTCCGTGACCAACAAGCTGGCTTCCGAAAGGAAAGGTCGTGCACGGACCAGATAGCGACACTGCGCATCATCTTGGAACAGTCTCTGGAGTGGAATTCGCCACTCTACGTGAATTTTCTCGACTATGAGAAAGCGTTCGACAGCGTTGACAGGCAGACCCACTGGAAACTACTAAGGCACTATGGAGTCCCGGAAAAGATCACCAACATCATCAGGAAGTCCTATGAAAGAATGACTTGTAGGATCGTCCACGGCAGGCAATTCACTGATGCCTTTGCAGTAAACACAGGGGTGAGACAAGGATGCCTTCTATCACCATTCCTCTTCCTGCTGGCCATCGACTGGGTCATGAAGACATCGACAGACCAAAAAAGAAACGGCATCCAGTGGACGCTGTGGAAACAGCTGGACGACCTAGATTTCGCTGATGACCTGGCTCTCCTCTCGCATACCCAACAACAGATGCAGGAAAAGACTAGCATTGTTGCGGACAACTCAGCCAGCCTGGGCCTCCACATCAACAGAGGAAAGAGCAAGGTTTTCAAGACAAATGCATCCAGCAATACACCCATCACAGTGGAAGGCGATGCGCTGGAAGAGGTGGATAGCTTCACCTACCTTGGCAGCATCCTGGACAAGCAGGGAGAAACGGATGCAGACGTTAAGACACGCATCGGCAAAGCAAGGGCAGCTTTCCATCAGCTGAAGAACATATGGATATCAAGGCAGCTTAACATCACCACCAAGATCAGGATCTTCAACACCATCGTGAAGCCGATATTGCTGTACGGAGCAGAGACCTGGAGAACCACCGCTACCACCATGAAGAAAATCCAGGTCTTCATCAACACCTGCCTCAGGAAGATCCTAAAGATCCGCTGGCCAGAAAGAATCAGCAACGATGAACTGTGGCAGAGAACGAAGCAGCAGCCCGTTGAGGATGACATCCTTCAGAGACGCTGGCGATGGATTGGCCACACCCTCCGCAAACCTGCTCCCAACATCACCAGGCAAGCCCTCACATGGAACCCTCAAGGAAAGAGGAAGAGAGGAAGACCCAGAAACACCTGGCGCCGTGATTTGGATGCAGACGCAAAGAAGATGGGCAAGACGTGGGGACAGCTGGAGAGACTCGCCCAGAACCGAGACGCCTGGAGGGAGCTGGTTGGCGGCCTATGTCCCAAACAAGGCCACAGGCGGAGATGAGATGATGATGTACAACAATTCCATGCTTATCTGAAAACTTCTACTAATTCCTGGATAGTCTGTACAACAATTCCACGCTTATCTGAAAACTTCTACTAATTCCTGGTTAATCTGTACAACAATTCCATGCTTATCTGAAAACTTCTACTAATTCCTGGTTAATCTGTACAACAATTCTTTGCTTATCTGAAAACTTCTACTAATTCCTGGATAGTCTGTACAACAATTCCACGCTTATCTGAAAACTTCTACTAATTCCTGGTTAATCTGTACAACAATTCCATGCTTATCTGAAAACTTCTACTAATTCCTGGATAGTCTGTACAACAATTCCATGCTTATCTGAAAACTTCTACTAATTCCTGGATAATCTGTACAACAATTCCATGTTTATCTGAAAACTTCTACTAATTCCTGGATAGTCTGTACAAAAGCCTCATTCCTGTACAAACATTGTACACTGATTTTTGCTAATTTATACAGGAGTCCCATGCTTATGAAAACACATCCACTGATTTCTAGCTAAATCTGCACAAAAAAATGATCATTGTCTCCTATCCCATCAAAATGTCTACATAGAACCAGAAAGCTTTTATCAGTGATTTTAAAATGTCTGCTAAGAGCCAGAATGATATGTCAAAGATTTCATTTGTTGGAAGAGGAAGTCTGTATGTCCAAATCATAAAGGGAGATAATAGGCAATGAGTTTTTGTATGTATACAGTATAAAGGGAGATAGTAGGCAATTAGTTTTTGTATGTATAAAGTATAAAGGGTGGTGATAGGCGATGAGTTTTGGTATGTATAAAGTATAAAGGGTGGTGATAGGCAATTAGTTTTTTATGTATAAAGTATAGAGGAAGCTGAACCACAATGAGTAAATGTAGCTATTTGTATAGGTGTGTATTCAATGTAGAAACATGTATAGTTGTGTATTAAATGTAGCTATTTGTACAGGTATGTATTAACTGTAGCTATTTGTACAGGTGTGTATTAAATGTAGAAGCATGTGTAGTTGTGTATTAAATGTAGCTATTTGTACAGGTGTGTATTAAATGTAGCTATTTGTATAGGTGTGTATTAAATGTAGAAGCATGTATAGTTGTGTATTAAATGTAGCTATTTGTACAGGTGTGTATTAAATGTAGCTATTTGTATAGGTGTGTATTAAATGCAGAAACATGTATAGTTGTGTATTAAATGTAGTTATTTGTACAAGTGTGTATTAAATGTAGAAACATGTATAGGTGAGTATTAAATGTAGCTATTTGTACAGGTGTGTAATAAAAGTAGCTACCTGTATAAATCTATTTTGTTCTCGACATGCTTCAAGATAAGATTTGTGTAGAACCCATTTTCCAGATGCAACACAGGCTAGAAACTTCTCATTTCTTGCAGGTGTTCCTGCCAAAATAAAACATAACTTCCATAAATTCCAAAACAAAAGTAATTTCCATGAATTCAAATACATATATTCAGAATACTAACATGTCCATAAAATGTATATATATATATATATAGTCGACTCCACAAAACTGCACATCGGTTAACTATGCTGGATAACTGCACGTAGTCACACCGGTCCTGTTTTTTCCCAATGCTTTTCAATGGGAACAAACTTCGGATAACTGCACTTCGCTTTAATGCACATTCCGGATAATAGCACAATAAATTTTCTGCCCATGGCATATTATTCAATACCATTTACTCCGGTTAACTGCACAATGTATAGTCATGATCAGTTATTGCCAATCCACTGCTGTAGTGCTTCAAATAAGCTGGCAATTAAGCCGGTAAATATATAAAATTTCAAAAACTCATTTGGCCTTGGACATTTCTGTAATTTTCGGCTGAAATGGAGGCTGGAAATGCATTTTGGAGGTTAACTCTGAATAAATCCAAATACATCAACTTCCAAGAGATTTTTATTTAGCCTGTGGCCTAGCTGTGGAAGAAACATCATTTTACATTGGTTATTTGACTCTGGCCTAGTTGTGCAAGAAACATCATTTTTCATTGGTTATTTGACTCTGGCCTAGTTGTGCAAGAAACATCATTTTTCATTGGTTATTTGACTGTACATGTGCAGTATGGTAAACATTGGTGTTCTTTTGTTTTCTTTTGGTTAGGGGCGTGTGTTTGTTTATTGGACCCATCAATTTTGTCTCCTGGGCACTTCTTATTCCCAATAAGGTCACAGGTCAAAAAGAAGACATTAATTTTATAATGGCATGATGTACAAATTTATTTCTCTTTTCTTGCCAAAAACTTTTGGTGATTTTAAGAAGGCAATAATGTTGTAACAGCATGATGTACACAATCTGGACTAACCAACGATTAAATGTGTGCAGATGGGGTCAAAGTTCACACAGTCCAGGACTTTTCCACCAATCTGTTCAATCAGAGCACCATAAGCCGTCCTTTCCTGGAAAAAAAACAAAACAAGATGAGTACGGTGAATAGCACCTTAAATGCTCACCCTGTGTTAAACAGTTCTCTATTTTAATAACCAAAATATTATGTGCAGAAACCATGTAAAAAATGGTGTGTGCTACACTTCTCTTCAACAAAAAAAATACCAGGCAAATTAGGTGTGTTGTTATAGTTGTCTTAAAGAAAATAGAAATATTATGTAAAATAAAGTGTTGTTAAAGTTCTCTGAAACAAAATAGAAATATGATATAGAATAAGATGTGTTAATATAATTATCTAAACAAAATAGGAACATCATGTAAAATTAGGTGTGTTATTACACTTCTCTTGAACAAAACAGAAATACTATGTAGAATAAATTGTGTTGTTACACTTGCCAAAACAAAATTAAAAATAACATGTAAATTATGGTGCATACTACACTTCTAATAAAAAAACATTTACATCTAGTTGATGTCTTCTCTAAAATGTTTTTGTTTTATGTCACTGAATCTGCTTCACTTGTTGTGTTGCATTGTCAACTTTTAAACATTGCTGCTCATTAATTTAGAAAGTTTGTGTACCTCTTTGTCTCATGATAAATAATTTCTTATTTTGATGGCCTCAATCATTTATTTCAACTTTATGCTCAACTGTCTTTCTGTCTCACTCTCTAAATAAATCTAAGAAATAATTCTTACCTCTGGAGATATACCAGAAAACAAGAAGACGGGGGGTATTTTGGGCTTTTTCTTTTCCTCTTTCATAGGTTCCACAGGCTTGGGTGGTGTTACCTCCTTGTGTGTTTTTGGCATCGGAAAATCTGATAAGAAATGTTAATGGTAATACTGGAGTCAAATACAAATCCCTGTAATAATAAATGTTAATTTCAGTAACAGTGAAATCATAAACAAATCCATGTCATAATAAATGTTAATTCCAGTAACAGTGATATCACACACAAATCCCTGTCATAACAAATGTTAATTCCAATAACAGTGAAATCATACACAAATTCCTGTCATAACAAATGTTAATTCCAGTAAAAGTGAAATCATACACAAATTCCTGTCATAACAAATGTTAATTCCAGTAAAAGTGAAATCATACACAAATTCCTGTCATAACAAATGTTAATCCCAGTAACAGTGAAATCATACACAAATTCCTGTCATAACTAATGTTAATTCCAGTAACAGTGAAATCATACACAAATTCCTGTCATAACAAATGTTAATTTCAGTAACAGTGATATCACACACAAATCCCTGTCATAACAAATGTTAATTCCAGGAACAGTGAAATCATACACAAATTCCTGTCATAAAAAATTTAATTCCAGTAAAAGTGAAATCATACACAAATCCCTGTCATAACAAATGTTAATTCCAGTAACAGTGAAATCATACTCAAATTCCTGTCATAACAACTGTTAATTCTAGTAATACTGATATCATACACAAAATCTTGTTAATTTTTTTCTTTTAAATTCTTTACCATCAGACGTGCATTCTAAGTTGTCGATTTGTTTTGTCTTTATTTTTCCTATCTATTTACCTACCCATCCAGTTTGGCTTATTTATTTTTCCAAAGTGTGTGTGTTTGTGTTTTTTTTTCCATGACATTTTGTTCAGCTGGAACTGGAAAACAGCATCCATTGGTGTGTGTCCTGGTGTGTTTTTAATGCCATTTTACTCAGCTGTAACTGGAAAATAGAATCCACTGGATGTGTGTGTGCCGGGGGGGGGGGGGGGGGGTTAACGACATTTTGCTCAGCTGTAAACTGGAAGACAGCATCTACTGGTGTGTGTTTGTGTTTTTCATTCCATTTTACTAAGTTGAAAATAGACAACATCATCCACTGGTGTGTGGTGTTTTTTTTCATGACATTTTGCTCAGTTGTAAATGAGCAAACACAAGAATGTGCTTGTTACTAACACATTATGCTACGTCTTGCATACTGTTCTGTGGTGTAATCCCAAATCCATGACATGATTTATAAACACATCAAATTCATGACTGTACATATGCCAGTGCACAAGAACTGTCCTAAATGCAAAATCATAATGAAATTGCAAATGTGAAAGGTTTGATACTGTGACCTACATTTGCCCATGGTTGTTAGCACCCTCCAAGATGCTAACATTATGTTTAAAAACTGGTGATACAATCACATCAAATAAACTGAACTTAATGCAAAAACTTGACATTATTATTAAAGCCTAAAATGAACAGCAGTGACCTACTTTTGCCACCATTACACGATACCCTCCAAGATAAATATGACTAATTTGTTTTTAACTATATACAACGGTGTCAGTGAAATTGATTAAAGGTGAAAAGTAGGTCACCATAAGCTATGGTTGGCAGTACCATCCATTAAAAAATTCATGACAGTACAGGTACTAACTAATAAACAGGTAATAATCACTTAAGTATGAGAAGCAAGTCACTGCACCTATTTACCCAAGGTGGGGAATAACCTCCAAAATAATTATACTGATCAATTTCATGGTTTAACATACAAAGGTGTAAGAAAAACTGAGCTAAATGCAAAAACAACTGTGACGCCTTTGATAAAAAGGAAGAGAGCAGCAATTATAATTAGCAACCTTATGAAATGCCTATGCTTTGCAGACAATACATGGAAAAGTCACGACTTTAAAAAAAATCATCGACATAACAAAAGCTATGATTTACCTACCTAAATAATTCATGTACATCAGGGATGCATTGATTTTGTTTGTTTGATTAGGTTTTCTTTAACGTAGCTTTAACAATTTTTCAGTGATGTCCAGCACTGGAGCATCATGCAGCAGACATGCAGAATGATGTCCCACCCAGTCATATTATCCTGATACCAGGCCGACTAGTCCTAACACTAACCTCTTAATGCTGAGCGCAGAGTGAGGCAGCTGTTAGTACCATATTAATAAGTCTTTGGTATGACTCGGCCGGGGATCAAACCTCCTTCTTCCATGGTGGATGCTCTAAGCACTATGCCACCGGAGTGTTTAAAGGAGATTTATCTACCTACCCAGATAATTAATGTACATGATTTACCTAACCAAACAGCTCATGTACATAAGGGCAGCCATGATTTACCTACCGAGAGATGGAGCTTCTGGAGTTGGTGTTCTGTAAGGTTCATCTTTTTGACCATTTGTCTCACCCTAACATGTTAGGAAAAAAAGTAATAAAATGAAAAAATATAATACTATAAATAGGTTTAAAGAACATAAATTCTCCTCCAGTGACTTAAATCAAAACAAAACCAGATAATTGTTAGCACTATATGTGACTTTCTTTTGTAGAAAAGAATAAACAGTTTAAAATAATATTAAAAAGTCTGCATGTCTGTTACTTACAAATGTTCCAAGTTGTATCTTAAAAGTCTGCAAACCAAGCAAGTCAGTTACTTACAAATGTTCTCAGTTGAATCTTAATTATTCTCAAGCTTGATTAAAAATGAATAAGAAATTAGGCTTTCAAACTGGTGACCAGCTCAGCCATTAAAATGCAAAATTATCTCATTAAAAGATTTTCCCAGTCATGTGCAAGATTTTCTCATTAATATACATGATGATATGCATGATTATCTTATAATATGCAATATTATCTCATTAATTTGTACGATTATCTCATTAATATGCATGATTGGCTCATAATATGCCTGATTATCTCATTAATATGCATGATTGGCTCATAATATGCCTGATTAGCTCATTAATATGCCTGATTAGCTCATTAATATGCCTGATTAACTCATTATTATGCATGCTTATGCCATAATTAGCATATCTTATTAATATGCAAGATCGTACCATTAATATGCATGATTATCTCATTAATATGCATGAATATCTCAATAATTAGCATGATTAGCTCATTAATATGCATAATTATTATCTCATTACTATGCATGATCTGACTCATTACCAAAGAATGTCCAAGATCCTAATGACATAATATATTCCAACTCTTTATTAGATCTGATTTAGAATTGTAGTCTACGTAGTGGTAACATGCCCGGCCTATCAGTTACACGCTCATCTCATTATTTTAGGCATGGATCTTGCTCTTTAATACATTTTTCTGAGATATTGGTGTTATAATCCATACCTTCCAAGTTTAATATAACTCAGATCTAAAATATGAAATATGTAACAAGCTCAAACAATCAGATGAATGATGACCTCATTAATTAATATGCATGACTTGCAAGAGGCTCCATTGAAATAATAATAAAAAGTAACAATAATAATAATAATAATTAATATTACTACTACTAATAATAATAATGAATTTTAAAAAATAATAAAATAATAATAATAATGAAATTAGTTAAAACTTTTCAAATTTCTTGACCACATGTATGGTACAAAATGTTATGCAAGAATGTGAATAACAAAAATGCAAGGACTTTGATAAAAGCTTTGTTGAAATAATAATAATAAAAATAATAATAATAATAACATTAATAATGTAAAGAAGAATGAAAAAAAAATCAAACAGTATCCCCACCCAGGGGCAACAGAGATATAGGGCGATAGGGATAATGTAGTATTCTAATCTATTAGGTGAAGAAAACGAGGGTTATTCCAATATTACAGAGAAACAAAGATGTCCCATTTCTTTATCATATATCCCATCTATTAGGATGTAACCCAGGCATATTAACCATACATCCCATCTACAGGGGAAATAACCCAGGCATACAGCCCATCTTGAAATATGACCGGAATCCATTTAAAACTAATTTAGTGGAAAAAATATTTATGTTAGGGAGAGATGGAAGGAAGAAGGAAGAAAATATGGCTATGTTAATATTGGTATCTATCAATACTCTATGCAAAGAACATGGTCAGTACAGACAATTGGATGGACACAGCCATACATTGATGAACTCACATGTCCATGTTCCCCAAACTGTGGGATAGTTGTGTCCATATCTTCCTCACCATCTGAGTACTGAGCATCTGGTGGAATGTCCAAAGCCTCCGCCAAGCTATCCACTTCCTGGGTCGGACTACAGGCCCTCTGCAGCTTATGAGCCAACTTCTCTTTCTCCAGTCTGTACAAAAAAACCTGATGTAATTAGGTGTTTAAGCAAATGTGTATGGTATTAGGTATCTAAGAAATTACGATCCCAAACACAATCTCCACATAAGCGAATATGTATGATATTAGCTATGTAAGAAATTACAGATCCCAAACACAATCTCCACATAAGCGAATATGTATGATATTAGCTATGTAAGAAATTACAGATCCCAAACACAATCTCCACATAAGCGAATATGTATGATATTAGCTATGTAAGAAATTACTGATCCCAAACACAATCTCCACAAAGTATATGAGTCAAAGCTTCATATTTACAATGACTAGATGAGGATGGATGATTTCAGAACTTTATTTGGTCGACGATGTGGATTTATTCTTTTCTACAAGACGACATTTGACAATTAAATTTATAGGCTATCTACTGTGAATCATAAAAGATTTGACTTCAATCTGCAAGACATGTGGAATTAACATATCATGGGATAACGTGAACTGAATTATTGTGGGCATGTGAACTAATAACAGAATTATCATGGATTTATCATATACTTAGATTTAAAAATGTCAAACATTATTGATTTCTATGAATTTATTAAACAAAGGTGGACAAAATGCATGTTATCTGACATATGCCACTCAATAATATCAATGTAATTTAAACTCTGTCTGTCTGTCTGTCTGTCTACCTATCTATCTATCTATCTATCTATCTTTCTATCTATCTATCTATCTATCTATCTATCTATCTATCTATCTATCTATCTATCTAGGTCTGTTCATTTTCCCAAAAGACACACTCTAAATGTTTTTTTTTTTAAAAAAATACTTTGAATGTTTTAAAAGACCTAATTTAAATATTCACTTTTAAACTATTAAAATATGAAGTATGCAGACAGAGAAAGGAAATAAACCTACAAAGTAACTGATTATTTCAGCACATAAGCCTGACAAAAAAAGATCTGGAATTCCCAATAAGACTGGCAAAATAATCTGGAATTCCCACTGATGCCTAACAAAATAATCTGGAATTGCCCATTTTGTGCAAAATTTATATTACAATATCTTGTGTTTTAAAAAAAAGCTGACCAATATATGCATGATATACATAATGCAACTTTTCCTTTCTGTTTTTATTTAATTACCCTTTATATCAGTGGTTCCCACTCACCCTGGTTGCAATGATGATCTGGTGGGTTGCCAGAATTTTTTTGAGGTAGCAAGACAATCAAAATGTGGAGAGAGGGTCATAAGACTTGGAAACAATTTTTTTGAGGTAGCAAGACAATCAAAATGTGGAGACAGTGTCATAAGACTTGGAAACAATTTTTTTGAGGTAGCAAGACAATCAAAATGTGGAGAGAGGGTCATAAGACTTGGAAACAATTTTTTTGAGGTAGCGAGACAATCAAAATGTGGAGAGAGGGTCATAAGACTTGGAAACAATTTTTTTGAGGTAGCAAGACAATCAAAATGTGGAGACAGTGTCATAAGACTTGGAAACAATTTTTTTGAGGTAGCAAGACAATCAAAATGTGGAGAGAGGGTCATAAGACTTGGAAACAATTTTTTTGAGGTAGCAAGACAATCAAAATGTGGAGACAGTGTCATAAGACTCTAAAACAATTTTTTTGAGGGTAGCAAAAGAATCAAAATGTGGAGACAGTGTCATAAGACTTGAAAACAATTTTTGGGGGGTTAGCAAAAGAATCAAATTGTGGAGACAGGGTCATAACACTGAAATATTAGGGGCATTAATGGATTGTTAGATTTAAGATTCTGCAAGGCTTTCAATGTGGAAGGGGAATATAAAAAGATGATGACTTTTTTATTAAAAAAAAAAAGGTTTCCTAGTTCAATGTTCCAAGCATGGCCTTTTCTCCAGTAAAGCTGAAGGCTTTATCAAAAAACCAGATCAAGATGGTGTCTGCAATGGCAGCTCCAACTTATCCTTCCAATCATCTGTATACTGGGACAAAGGGCTGCAAAAGGGAGATAACTGCAATACAATGCTCCGATTTCATCGAATTTACTCTAGTGCCCTACAAAAACTTACATTCCACAATTGCAAACAGTAAAAAAAGTGATGTGATTTTTCTGGACAACAACATAAATATTTCCCAAACCTTTTGAGCAATTATGAATTCAGAAGTAATGTTTCACTCAATGTAGCCAGCTAACTTAATTGAAAAGCAAATTAGTCTGACCTTCCTATTGGATCATCCCATACCACTTGAAGACTCTGTGATGGCATGGTATCTGGGTTACTGTCCGACATGTGACCTGGAAACAAATTTAAAATATAAAAAATTTAGATTTCTTTCTTCAAGCAAAGTATAAAATACAAAAAGAAATAAACCCCTACAATTCTGAATAAAATAGGGACATTTATGAATGTTTCTTCCAGATAAAGACAATCAAAACTGATAGGTGTCTCCTTATCACAAAGTTTGGTCAGTTTTTCTTCTTTTTAAAGCATGTAACACAGAAATTAACTAATTAATTAGCAAAGCATGAAACACAGAAATGAAATAATTAGCAAAGCATGTAGCACAAAAATTGTTCTTCCATTTATTAGCTCTTGTGACCTTCACATTTGATGACAAAACGAAAAGGTGTTTTTCTTGTCTCAAATGCATGAAATTCACAAAGTTTGGTCAAATTCAGTTTAAAATAATAAAGAAATCATGCAAAGCCTGTTTTACGTCTTAGAGACAATGTGATCTTGACCTCTGACCTATTGACCCTGAAATCAATAGATGTTTTGGTTATCTCAAATGCAATCCAATGACAAGTCAGGTAAAAGTATCTGATTTGCAAGTCAAATGATTGGGTGGAAACAGTTTTTCCTTGTTTAGTTACTTTGACCTATGACCTTTTAAGCATGATAGATGGAGGAAAACTGGAGTCATTATATGAAAATAAATTGGGGATATACAGATGGATGGACAAGAATATCAACATATTTGATGTTCTGGCTTTTGTCAGCTGAACATAAATTAACAATGAATGCCAAAACCAACAAGGAAACACTGTTGGAAATAGGATACCACTTCTCCCTGGTGCTTTACATGAGAAAGAAAAACAATTAAAAGATGTCTTCAAAACGTTTATTGAAATTCACTTACCCGAACTCCTTGTTTGTCTTTTGCTTGCTTTTGGCGTATCTTCTGTAGAGGAAATTGTGGAAAAAATTAAAACAATGACGGGCCATTTTTGTTATTATCATTAAAATCATACAACTATCAATTTCTTTCACATGAATGAGGTTACATACAATGGTTTTCTCGTTTATTTTGCATATTGCATCTTGATTGTTTGTTTGATTAGGATTTTTAACGTAGCTTTAACAATTTTACAGTTATACTGCTATGATGCCTGCAGTGAGGCAGTTTATAGTGATGTCTAGCACTGGGAAATCATGCCACAGACATGTAGCATGATGTCCCACCCAGTCACATTATCCTGACACCAGGCTGACCAGTCCTAACACTAGGGCTGTCAATGGGTACTCGGGTACCCGACCATATTGAAAAACCCGGGTATTGAAATGTAAATGCAGGTACCCGTAAAAAAAAAAAAAATCGCCACACTCGCCAACACTATCAAAAAATCAAATATCGTCAGCAGTATGCTTGTCTCAGTTACAGCTCCAGTCTATATTTATGAGTAGGACCACCCTTTATGCATCAGCGGCCCACTACTAAATCGTTACACACGAAACCACTTCAAACAGGTGTGACAGCTATGGCTTTAATTAGAAATCAGATCCCTGCTTAATATAAATAAACAATACTTCAGAGAGTCTGTTTGGATTAATAAAATTCATTGGCATTGTGCAACAGGACAAACCATTATCCCCGAGGCATTATATACCAAGGTTAAAACACAGCATTGTTCTACAGGTAATAAACCTCTTTGTAGACGATAACTATTGATTGTGGGTGCTAAATGATCGGTATATTGCGTGCTCTTTTAATGAAATCCAGATGGATACCTTTGATTTCCGAACACACGTCAAAGAAATCCCACAATTTATATTATGAACAATTATCACCTAGACACCTTGAAATCTTCGTAATGCCTCAAAATAATCTTTGAGCAGCTCGTTGTTTTTCTAGTCAACTAGCTCTGCTAATTTTGAAAGTTAGTAATCATACATATACCGGTATTTCTACTTTTGACACTACTACGTTTTTGTCATAACTATCTTAAGAATTATAATTCCAAAATAATATCACTTCTGCGACTGCGTGGTCACGTGGTATAACTGGGGCATAATAGCTATATTTGTTATTGCCATTTTAGAAGAGCTTCATGTGTCGAACAAAACAGTTATTATAGTGACTCTTAATAATATTATTTTTGTATTTAAATAAATATTTAAGAAAGAGTAATGGGCAAAGTTTCTAAAGTGTGGGTGCATGCTGAACGACTAAATGATAATAATGCTCGTTGCAAGTTGTGTGAACTGGTGCTTTCTGCAAAAGGTGGAAACACAAGTACTTTGCGGAAACATCTCGTTGGAACACATCACATCGACGTTGATAAGAATGAGAGCTCAAATAGTACTCCAAGCATTGCTTCATTCTTGGTCGGAAAACCAAACTTATCAAAAGCCAGGACCTTACAAATTGATTGCAGAATTGCATCCTTTATTGCACAAGATGGGCGGCCAATAAGTATTGTGGATGGAGAAGGTTTTAAAAGCCTAATTAATTTTCTCGAGCCAGATTATGACATTAAATCTAGAACAACGACAAATGCTTTAATAAAGGAACAATATGATTAAGGCGTTCAAAAAATGTTGGTGAAATTGGAAAAGGCTTTATAAGTAGCGCTTACGACTGATTTGTGGACATCTTTGCAGAACATTGCATATATGTGTGTGACTGCTCATTGGATAAATCCTGTGTGGGAACTAGAATCGGCAATTTTGCAGACAAGAGAGACTCCGGAAAGACACACTGGGCAAAATATCAGTGTTCGTCTGAGTGATTGTGCCAATGAGTGCAACATTCCAATAAATAAAATAGCTGATACAGTCCATGACAACGGATCTAATATGAATGCAGCCATGAACTTGCTGGATGACTGGCCAGATCAACTTTGCTTTGCGCATACGTTGCAATTGGCAATTAGCGCTGGTTTAAAAGTGAATTCCATAACCAGAATGCTTGGTGCATCCAGGAGATTATCCGCACATTTCAAATGCAGTACAGTTGCAGCTCAGGCTTTGCGTGAAAAACAGAAAGCTCTTCAAAATAATGACACCACTACGATTTCAGAAGTTATAATAGATTGTTCTACAAGGTGGAATTTGACTCTGGATATGTTGGAATGCCTCGTCAAATTACGGTGGGCGATCGATGCAGTTCTGTCTGACCCACAGGTAACAGTCCGCAGCATCGCTTCTACATATGAAATGACGGACGAAAACTGGTCATTGGCTGAAGCTCTCATACCAATACTAAAGCCTTTTAAACAAGTTACTGTCATGTCATCTGGACAAAAGTACCCATCTATCTCGTCTGTGTATGTGCATTTGTACATAATAATGAAAAACATTTCCGATTTAAAACCAGATGACGCAGCTGCAATTAAAGAATGTAGGAAAGCAATCACAAATGAACTTCAAACCCGCTATTATCCTATCGGATACAGTGTGCTCAATGCAGCTAAGGCTGCAGTTGTCGATCCGCGTTATAAACTTTTAAAGTTTTTTAAATAAGCACCACGACAGGAGACGTACTTGCTGTTAACTCCAGCTGATTGGGTGTATATTTAAAAAAAAATTAAATATGATCTAGTAATATGGGTAAATTGTAAAAGGTCCAGTCATCTATGATATGCTGTCAACTCTGACTGTTGTACATTTTAAAATTTAAATATCACCTAGTAAGACTATGCAATGTCTGAGGAGACATGTTATTTTCAATACCCAACATCAACATGTTATTTTCAATACCCAACATCAACATGTGGAGGTATCTACATGCTTGGAAGCCATCGGAGGCAATAAAAACCCAAACACGACCAAGGAAAAAAAGAACTGCTCAATTGGATTTTTGTTTTGTTGTTGTTGTAGGGTTTAATGCCATTTTTCAGCACAATATAGGCTATACATGGCAACCAGTATTAATGGTGGAGGAAGAACTTTGGACACAGACAGAGGTGAGATGGCAGTGATCCATAAGACATATGGTATGGGCCAGTAAGATGTATGGTAAGGGCCAGTAAGACATATGGTAAGGGCCAGTAAGATATATGGCAAGGGCCAGTAAGATGTATGGTAAGGGCCAGTAAGACATAAGGTAAGGGCCAATAAATGTATGGTAAGAGCCAGTAAGACATATAGTAAATGGACTTTAAAGCTTGTTGTTTTTGTTTTAGAGTTTAACGCCATTTTTCAGCACACAATAGGCTATAATAATAATGAGGACTTTGTATAGCGCCTAATCTTTCGAAGCTCTAAGCATTTTACACCATCAATAATATGACTACATTACAGAACAACAAATGACAAAAACAATGAAATTGGAAAACATAAAAACATGCTGAAAACATATAAGATACAAAACATGATTAGGTCGCTAAGTTTGTCCCTGCAGTCGAAACAGGTGAGTCTTAAGAGCACTCTTAAAAGGGACCACTGTGTCTTTGTGTCTAATTTCAATGGGCAATTCGTTCCACGTCGCCGGGCCCTGGTGTGCAAACAAACGTTGTCCATATGACTTTGTTTTCACCTTGGGAACAATGAGTATACGATTATCAGAAGAAGAGCCTAAGGATCTAGCTGGTGTATACACATGGATGAGGCTGGATAGGTATGTTGGACTGGAGTCTGTCATTGAAACATGGCACAGAGAACAAATTTTGTGTTTGATTCTGTATCAAATTGATAGCCAATGTAGGGTACAGAGCAGTGGTGAGGTGTGCTCTGATCGAGGTACTCTAAAGATGATCTGTGCAGCTGTGTTTTGAACTTTTTGAAGTTTCTGGAGTAAATATTGTGACGAACCAGACAGAATTGAGTTACAATAGTCCAGTAGTGAACGTAATAATGAACACAAGTGTTTTAATGGCATCAACTGAAAGATATTTACGAATGGAACTGATGCATCTCAAATCAAGATATGCAGCCTTGCATATGTTCATGACATGTTCGTGCAATGTGAGAGTACTGTCTAGAGTAACGCCTAGGTTCTGTACTGACTGTGAGAATTTAATGTTGGTTTGCTGATATTTATTGTCTGAGGTAAAGGATGTGAATGAGAAAGTCTTTGTGTTGTGATCAGAATAGCCTTAGTTTTATCATCATTCTTCTGCAGCTTGTTACATGTCATCCATGATTTCACATCAGAAATGCACTTCTCTACTCCATGGATGGTAGCATCAACTTCAGTTGGGTGGCTAGACTTGTATATTTGGGTGTCATCAGCATACAATTGGTGTGACACTGGGTGATGATCTATGACACTTGAGAGCAGCTGAGTATACAGAATGAAGAGAACAGGTCCAACAACAGATCCCTGTAGCTGGAGTGTATTCCATTTGCAGATATAATTTGTGTCCTGTTGACTACGTAAGACTTGAACCAGTGTAAGGCTGTATTGTGAATGCCAAATACATGCTGGAGACAGTGAAGTAATATATCATGGTCTAATGTGTCAAATACTGCAGATAAATCCAGGAGTGAGGACTGTAATCTTTCCACTATCCAAAGCAGAGAGAATGTCACTAAATACTTTCAGAAGAGCTGTACATTGCTAAAAAGACTGTTTGAATTCAAATGAGATACAAGTTGAGTTAGAAACCTTTTCTAAGATATTTTATATGAATGGGAGATTAGAAACTGGGCGGTAGTTCTTTAAATCATTATGGTCCAGTGTTGGTTTCTTCAGCAGAGGCTTTACGATGGCAGTTATGAAAAATGATGGGAATTCCCCTGATGAGAGAGATATTAATAATATCAGTTAGTGAAGGCAATATTGGGTCTAAGCACTCAAGCAGCAGTGATGTCGGAATTGGATCAAGTTCACATGACTTTGGTGCACTTTTCATCTCGACTGTCCGTACTAAATCAATAGAAACAGGTTCAAATGCTCCTAATGGTTGTCGCTGATATTCTGCATCATAACTGTATGGTGATGAATCAGTTGAAATTGTGCTGTCAAGCGAATCTCTAATGGTTTGTACTTTGTCATTGAAGAAATTTGTAATTGGTCTGGTAGGTCTAGTGTAGAGAAGGTTGTTGGAAGTGGTATACATTTGTTCCTTGACATTAGTTTGTTAGTTATCTTGAAGAGCTCTTTGCAGCTGGAACTCTCCGCGATCTTAGTACTGTAGTGGGATGATTTGGCTAAATGGACTATGTTTGTGACGTTCTTCTTAGTGGCTTCATAGATTTGTTTATGAATAGTGAGTCTGTTGGAAAGCCAAACCCTCTCTGCTTTTCGGCGATGTCTTTTAGCAGTGCGAAGCTGGTCCCTAACACTGCTATACCATGGAGAACACTTTTTTTTTATTGATACTCAGCATTTGGTGGCTGGGGCATGTTTTTCAAGCAATGAACGCAGGCAGTTATCCACTGTTGGATGTAAGAAAGTTGTTAGGTTTTCTTGGATGTCATGCATGAATTTGGTTCTATTTATCATACGGAGGTTTCTCTAAGTAGCAAATAGAGGTGGAGGGTTAGGGACTGATACATCGAGATGGTATACAATGCAGAGGTGATCCGATGCAAGTTCGTGGGATACAAGGGTGGATTGCAGAATATTATCATCAGGTCTATAAAAAGAAACCAGTCTAAAATGTTTATGGGTAGGTTGGTTAACTGACTGTTTAAGATTGAAAACATGAATGGAATCTAGGATTTTTTACATGTCTGGTTGACCAGGACAGTCAAAGTGAAAGTTGAAATCTCCAAGAATAATTAGGTTGCCACCTATCGAATTTCATTACTAAAGAAGAGACATTCAGTCAGCTTGTTTTTCTACTAAGAGGAGGACAGTATAGACAGAAAAAATGGATTGACCTTTGTTCCAGTGTGAGCGTTGTTTGGACTAGTTCAAACGATGTGTGGCAGAAATTGAAGGTTGTGTTGTACTTAAGGCATTTGATCACGAAATTCTTTGTAATTTACAGCAATTCCACCTCCGCGAGAGTTGCAGGGGAACAACTTGATGGAGTAATCGCTGGGTGTTAAATCCGCACACTTAGATTCATCACCGGCGGAATGTAACCAAGTTTCTGTCAGGAAGAAGTCGTCAATATTCTGGTCGCTGATAAAATTAACAATTTCTGTGCGCTTTTCCGGTGATCCTACTGACTGAGTGTTGAATAATGCAATACGTAGTGGTATCCCTGGGACAGCTGACAACGGTTGATGATTTAAGAGGAATTTGAACCAGGTTAATAAAATTAACAGCAGAATTTTTAAGTTGTTTATCCGTTACGGGCAAAAAGGAGATAACTGGAATTCTTCTTCCTGTTCTACGCTGGCCAGCTTTGAAAGAACGTTTCTTTTTTGGCTTCCGTTTACATTTAAGAAATAATGAATGTATTTCCAGTTAGTTTAGTCTTGAGCACAATGTAGTATCTAGAACCAAGGTGTGGTCATTTAATCCAATTAATGAGTCCGTCGTATTGTAAGCGGTCATGTGACGGCGGTTTATTAAAAAACAAATTACGTCTTAACATTGGGACAAAACAGCTGAGAAAAATTTTAATTGTTCTTGTTTCCAAAACAAGGAGATGAATTAACACATGAACGCAACAGCCAATGCATGATGAAACACAATAATGTAGACGATGATAGAGAACAAGCACAAATATCATAAATATAGCACAAAATCGGAAGAGCCTATCTCGATCAGTTAAGCTATGGTGGCCATATTTCCGGAAGTCATCATGGTGGCCAGTATTATTGGTGGAGATGGAACCCGGGAAAAACACCGGAAATAATCACGACCCACGAGAAGCTACTGGCAAGCTTTCTCACATAACTGCATTAGCCGAATCTTAGACTCGAACCCACACAGACAGAGGTGAGACAGCAGTGATCCGTAACGGAAAGCGCTTTAGACCACTCAGGGCCCTCTTTAGAGCTTGTAACTGAGGAACAAATTTGGTGAAGAACTGCAAATGTCCCAAGAAATGATCATAGTGGTAAAATTGGCCAAAGCCAATATTATCTTGGGATTTTATTTTTACATTACTTGTGTGTTAAGTGCTATGTAGCATTTTTATTTAAAATCAAATTGAAATGTCAGATTTTTTTAAAAAGTAGGACACAGTGCCTTATCTTTGATAGGTGCAATACTGAAACTGAAATTAAATTTGAGACTGAAGAGGTGCAAAGCAAGTGTGTAACAGCTGCCTTACCCAGACCCCAACAAGACATTAGCCTGTACTAATGTCTGAAACAAGTGTGTAACAGCTGCCTTACCCAGACCCCAACAAGACATTAGCCTGTCCTAATATCTGAAACAAGTGTGTAACAGCTGCCTTACCCAGACCCCAACAAGACATTAGCCTGTCCTACTGTCTGAAACAAGTGTGTAACAGCTGCCTTATCCAGACCCCAACAAGACATGAGCCTGTCCTACTGTCTGAAACAAGTGCTTTATGCAGGCTCCAACCATATACAAGACTTACCTTGTGTACGTCTAATTTGTCTGGAGGATGGACGATTCTCTGTACTGCCAGGTGCTTCACCAGAAATGTTGAACTGACCACTTGCTGGAAGTACAGTTAGTTATGTCAAGTTTAATTTATTTTATTTGACAAACAAAATCCAGACATACATGTTCTCTCCATGACCCAGATGCTGGTATGTGGAGAATCAAACAAAAAATACAGGAGGAAAAACCACAAACTTTGCATGGGTAATTATATACCCTTGAATAGTAAGTCTGAAATGAGGATTAAACTCAATACTAAAGAGATGCAAAGAGAGTATCTATCCCTGTGGTGTTAGCGATGCAAACAATACAGTAATTTTATGTTAAACTGAAAATAGACTGATTATGAGATGAATGCAATTCCATGATCTAGGCATTAAACAGTGTCTTTTCAAGTGAAACATAAATAATAATATAAATACACAAAAACATCAAGCAAAACTAAAAATAGAAACAGAATTTAAGTTAAGGCTGTACCGATTAATCAGCCGTAATCATAATCAGGCCGATTATTAGAACAATCATATTAATCGTTATTGGCAAAAATAATTGGTGCTGATGTAAACAAATTTAAAAAATAACAAATTTAAAAAATATAAATGTTTGTGAATAAATAAGGATTTAAGTGACAATATGCATGCTCTGCACTGTGTAAGTACAATACATAATAGTACATGGTCTCCCTAAACATGACAATGTCTTAGGAAATGGTTTCATGTTCCAAGACTTACAGACGATACAGTAGTCAATAAAAAGACCTAACAACGGTAAAGTTTAGACAATGGCCCACGGATAAGCCAGACCCCCCCTTTCTTCCAGATTTTTATTTTTTCCTAAATTATTCAGCTTATATGCGAGTATATACTGTGATAATGAAATAATCGGTCTCATAATTTTAATAATCAGGTATACGCGGTATTGGCATAATCGGCAAAAAGTGACAATCGGTACAGCTTTAATTTAAGTTTCATTATTATTAAAATAAAACATTTGAGACACCCCTAAACAGACTGAGATGCTCCTAGGATGTTATCATAAGGAAGTAATTCCCCATTCATCACAAATAATAGCAAAAGCAGAAGCAGGAGGCCAGGGGGTGGGGGATTAGGAACAGCCATAGTTCAATATTTCTTTTTGCTTGACTCTGTAAGATCCCTATTGAAATCAAAATCTTTAGGAGATGTTGCATCTAACATTAATCTGTTGATTGTTTCTGAGCTTAATCTGTTCCTTAACTGTGTATGAAATATATTTCTGTACTAAGAACGCACTTTGAAAGTCTGAAGGGACATATACATAGTTTGCTTAGCCAGCTGGAACAAGAGTGAAAACTGCTCTTTATGGTTATTATGTACAAGTTTGAAAACTAATCTTTATGGTTATGTACAAGTTTGAAAACTGTTCTTTATGGCTATTATGTTCAAGTTTGAAAACTGTTCTTTATGGTTATTATGTACAAGATTGAAAACTGTTCTTTATGGCTATTATGTACAAGTTTGAAAACTGTTCTTTATGGTTTTTAGGTACAAGTTTGAAAACTGTTCTTTATGGTTTTTATGTACAAGTTTGAAAACTGTTCTTTATAGTTATTTTGTACAAGTTTGAAAACTGTTTTTTATGGTAATTATGTACAAGTTTGAAAACTGTTCTTATGGTTATTATGTACAAGTTTGAAAACTTTTTTATGGTTATTATGTACAATTTTTTCTACAGCACACAGGTATTGTCTTTTGGATAATTCTGCTCCAAATTTGTCACAAATTTTAATCTCTTGACTCCAAAGCCAGATTTGTTGTTTCATAATGCTGTATTAGAATTTTAATGCCATAGTCTACTTGTTAAAACAAATGTATTTTAATCAAATACCTTTCTTTACTTCTTAATTTCATTTTTAGATTCTAATTTATAAGATTTTAGATTCTTATTTATAAGATTTTAGATTTTTATTTATAAGATTTTAGATTCTTATTTATAAGATTTTAGATTCTTATTTATAAAATTTTAGATTCTTATTTATAAGATTTTAGATTTTTATTTATAAGATTTTAGATTTTTATTTATAAGATTTATTAAAACCTTTTGCTAGGGCTATATGGTTTTGTAGCACACAATCCAACACAACTAAATTGTTATGAGCAAAGAAAGAAAATTGCATTCTACTTTTAAAATGTCTATTTTAATTTGGCTTGTTTTCTTCATTTGATTCGGAAATAATGCTTTAGTAAGGGGTTGAATAGCATGCTGTCATTTTATTATCCATCCCACACGTACATCCAACTCTCATTTAACAATCATTGGTAAAACATAACTCACTGGTATCTCCATTAATGCTTTCCAGACTCCAACACTTCCTAACTTTAAAAACAAATTGCCTTCATCACTATGATCAGATAGGATATGCCAAACAAAATTACTTTCTAAAGATGAACCATACTGGGAATCAGCCATTATTGGGTCTTCTATAGCCATTATTATAAATGCACACTTTTGTAAAACTTCCATGATGATTAAGAATTATTAAAATAAAGACACATTGTGACAAGCACATGAATATTTCTACTGGCTTGACTTGTGTCATAATGAGGACTTTAAAGATGGTTGGCTGAATACAATTATATACAATACATTTCCACACGCATGACTTGAACTAATTTGCAGAATTTCAAGCACATCACCGCTTTCCTATCAAATTTACATGAATCACACAATTGCCTGCCTTTAGAACATCACTGTAGACTGGCTGCATGTTTTAGTCACAAAATGAACCATTCTTGCACTAATCAAAGATTTTTAAACTGTTACAGCTATCCCATTCTTGAATGCATCTCCCCTCGAATAAGCAGCCACCCTCTTTATAGTGAAAATCTCTTGGCACTAAGAGTTTGCTTCAAAGTACTCTTAAGAATCGTCACCTCTTGAAGTCTGTCAAATTTACCCCATGCTTTACGGATAGATATCCATGAAGTCTATCAAATTTACCCCATGCTTTACGGATAGATATCCATGAAGTCTTGAAGTCTGTCAAATTTACCCCATGCTTTACGGATAGATATCCATGAAGTCTATCAAATTTACCCCATGCTTTACGGATAGATATCCATGAAGTCTTGAAGTCTATCAAATTTACCCCATGCTTTACGGATAGATATCCATGAAGTCTATCAAATTTCCCCATGCTTTATGGATAGATATCCATGAAGTCTGTCAAATTTACCCCATGCTTTACGGATAGATATCCATGAAGTCTTGAAGTCTGTCAAATTTACCCCATGCTTTACGGATAGATATCCATGAAGTCTTGAAGTCTGTCAAATTTACCCCATGCTTTACGGATAGATATCCATGAAGTCTATCAAATTTACCCCATGCTTTACGGATAGATATCCATGAAGTCTATCAAATTTACCCCATGCTTTACGGATAGATATCCATGAAGTCTATCAAATTTCCCCATGCTTTATGGATAGATATCCATGAAGTCTTGAAGTCTGTCAAATTTACCCCATGCTTTACGGATAGATATCCATGAAGTCTTGAAGTCTATCAAATTTACCCCATGCTTTACGGATAGATATCCATGAAGTCTATCAAATTTACCCCATGCTTTACGGATAGATATCCATGAAGTCTATCAAATTTACCCCATGCTTTACGGATAGATATCCATGAAGTCTATCAAATTTACCCCATGCTTTACGGATAGATATCCATGAAGTCTGTCAAATTTACCCCATGCTTTACGGATAGATATCCATGAAGTCTGTCAAATTTACCCCATGCTTTACGGATAGATATCCATGAAGTCTTGAAGTCTGTCAAATTTACCCCATAGATATCCATGAATAGTTTCTAGCCTTCTGTTTCAAATAAAATAAATTTAATACATACAAAGATACAGGTAAATTGTCTACTCTTACAGATGTGTGTTATTTTGATGTTATAGTTTTTCACTATAATCATTACTGCTTTTCTACAGACTGGTTGCATGACCTAAGTTAGTCAGTCTAGTACCCAGCAAATATCTGTAAATTGAAACCTTCCACAGACTGGTTGCATGACCAAAGTGAGTCATTCTAGTACCAAGCAAAGATTTGTAAAGTGGTACTTTGGATGCATGACCAAAGTGAGTCATTCTAGTACCAAGCAAAGATTTGTAAAGTGGTACTTTGGTTGCATGACCAAAGTGAGTCATTCTAGTACCAAGCAAAGATTTGTAAAGTGGTATTTTGGTTGCATGACCAAAGTGAGTCATTCTAGTACCAAGCAAAGATCTGTAAAGTGGTACTTTGGTTGCATGACCAAAGTGAGTCATTCTAGTACCAAGCAAAGATCTGTAAAGTGGTACTTTGGTTGCAAGACCAAAGTGAGTCACTAGCTGCATGAGTTAGTCCCAAATGAACCATTCTAAGCAAATATCTGAAAAGTACTACCCTCTAAAAATCGTTGCATGAAAATTCTGAAACCAATCCATACATGCCAACCCTTGACAAGGAAATCACGTAATCCAAGTGGTCAAAAAGCGGAATCCAGGCAGAAAAAGTGTAATCCACATATAACATGCTAAAATTTAAGTAAACAACGACTGTTTGCCCTTCTTGTCTTTTAACATCCTTTACTGTTTCAAGTTTTCATATGCACTTTTAGCTTTACACACATCGACTAGAAAAAAGTAGAAACCATCTTAAGACTTTTAGCGCTAAATTTTTTAATTCTTTCTACACGGCCAGAAATAGATGTCACATCTTAATATTTAGAGGTTTCTGTTATTTTTTTTTTTTTTTGGGGGGGGTGCCTTTTTATAATTTATCTGGGAAATTTTTGAAAGGGGACATTTTTACTCACATAAATGCATAGACTAAACTAAAATATACTTTTTAAGCGCTAAAATATATTTAGACTGGTTCTGCAGGATATATGAATTAGAATAAGGAATATGTGCATAAAGATTAAATTTAGAAAACTCTGCTCTCTCCCCACTAAGTATCCAGATGCTATAAATAGAATTCGAGGTCAACAGTAGAACCAGGTTAGCTATAAATAGAACATGATACTGTTAGAAAGTCCACGGTCAAGTGTACTCTTATATTGTAGTTACATAAAAGCTGTCTTTTCTAAAATATGGTCTGTGGGATTAGTGGAATGTTAAAAGTAATGAGAAAGCAAATAATAGATTTTTTTGGGAGGTGGATATACTGAAAAAGCGTAATCCATATACGTTTAAGCATAATGTGTAATTTAGTGGAAAAAAAAGTAATGATTACGCCAAAAGTATAATGGTTTGCATGTATGCCAATCATGCCGCTATATCCTGGCCACTCCTGTGAAACACCCCAAAACTTGGGGATCCAAGTGTCTGGTGGTATTAAGCATTACTGTAACTATACAGTGAATTATGCCAGGATAAAAGGCATCCACCTTACAGAATTCAAACAATTAGTTAAACATATTTTTTTCATAGGTGTACTTACAATTTGTTCTTTTCAATCTCCTCTTTGAGCCACTGTTTGTTCCCCTGAAAGGAAATACATCGTTGAAATGTAATATCTCACAGGGACAAGTGGTGTATGTTTGTGCAAATGTTTATTCAAAATCTTTTTTGTTTATATTTAAACTGGTATTTTAGAACAAGAAAACCAGTCTAAACAATAACATTGAAGGAAAGACATCAACAAATTTCCATGCTGAAAAATGTAAGACATATTAGCATTCCTAAAGTTGCAAATGCAGGTTTTCATTTGTCATCGATTATATTCCAGTAACACCTCTCAATTAATACCACTGATAAAAAAATCTGCCAATTAAAACAGTCAGTTAAGACCACCGATCAATACAAAAATCAATTACAACTACTTATCAGTAAAACTTCCAAATTAAGGCTACTGATTAGTAACATGAATCAATTCAGGCAACTGATCAATAAAACCTCCCAATTCAGACCACTGATTAGGTAAAACTTGCCAATTAAGAACTTATCAGTAACACCTTCCAATTAAGATCAATGATCAGTACCAAATCCCAACTAAGACCACATATCAGGAACACTTCTGAATTAAGTCCACTGATCATGAAAACTTCATTTAAAATTTAAACTCCCAATTAAGACAATTTATCAGTAAAACCTCCCAAGTAAGACCTCTGATCATTAAGACTTCCAATTATGACCATTTATCCATAAACCTTACAATCAAGACCACTAATCAGGAAAACCTCCCAATTAAGAATACTCATCAATAAAACCTCCCAATTAAGACCACTGATCATTAAGACCTCCAATTAAGACAATTTATCAGTAAAACATCCTAATTAAGACTACTAATCAGTAAGACCTCCAATTATGACTAATTGTCCATAAACCTTACAATCAAGACCACTAATCTGGAAAACCTCCCAATTAAGAATACTCATCAATAAAACCTCCCAATTAAGACCACTGATCAAACAGGGCAAATGTCATCCTAATTTAAAGGTGGTTTGATTTTGGAAGATCAGTTTGGTCTCTTACAACCCCATCCTAAATATCTTATTGTGGATACTTCAATCAAGGTGTTGTATTTTGGACAGTTTCCAAAGGTTTTATTGTACTGACTATCTTCCATTTAATATAATAAAACCAACCTATCTTTACTCATTTTCATATATACATTGTATACTGTAGCTCTGTTAATGTGGAAATCAAGCATTCAATTCATTTGGAAAAGGTCAAGGTGTTTCTGCTGTTAGCATGGTAATAAATCAAGCATTCAATTTGTTTGGAAAAGGTCAAGGTGTTTCTACTGTTAACGTGGAAATCAAGCATTCAATTCATTTGGAAAAGGTCAAGATGTTTCTACTGTTAACATGGAAATCAAGCATTCAATTCATCTGAAAAGGTCAAGGTGTTTCTATTGTTAACATGGAAACACAGCATTCAATTCATCTGGAAAAGATCAAGGTGTTTCTACTGTTAATGTGGAAACAAATCAAGCATTCAATTCATTTAGAAAAGGTCAAGGTGTTTCTACTGTTAATGTGGAAATCAAGCATTCAATTCATCTGGAAAAGATCAAGGTGTTTCTACTGTTAATGTGGAAACAAATCAAGCATTCAATTCATTTAGAAAAGGTCAAGGTGTTTCTACTGTTAATGTGGAAATTAAGCATTCAATTCATCTGGAAAAGGTCAAGGTGTTTCTACTGTTAATGTGGAAACAAATCAAGCATTCAATTCATTTAGAAAAGGTCAAGGTGTTTCTACTGTTAATGTGGAAATCAAGCATTCAATTCATCTGAAAAAGGTCAAGGTGTTTCTACTGTTAACGTGGAAATAAATCAAGCATTCAATTCATTTAGAAAAAGTCAAGGTGCTTCTACTGTTACAATTGCCACCATGTTACCAACTGGTTTTTTCCTGCATCATTTTTCTTTAAAATTCTTCACATAAAAATGTTTTATTTTATTCTAAATGATCTTTTATTTACAATTTTTAGGCAACATGTCTGCAAATTAAGATGCAAACAACAGTTGTTCATGACCAATCAATATCAATTACCCTTGTAGGCTTATAACAACTAGCCACTGCTACCTGGTGCCACAAATCAACACTA